>OZ025298.1:97863850-98463850 GCA_964019185.1 Maratus speculifer
TGACCTGTAATCATTTTCAGATGTGACGCTTGCATGGAACAGGGCCAGTGGAAATGTCAAACGAAATGAATTCAGTAAGTTGGTAGGTTATTCATTTTTAAAATTCTTATGCAAGAGTTTCACTCGGCTTTAGGTCGTACGAAATAAAAATAGAGATTTACATCTTTAATAAACATAAATATTTAGTCTGGAAAATAAATATTTATGCGACAGAGAATATTTGTAATAAAAATGCTTACACATCCAGCAATCATTTTGAAAGATTCTTTTCGTTATCATACTCTAGATATACGTGCTTACAGAAAATAAGGAACAAAACCATGCATTATACAGAAGTTTGGACTCATTTATATATATACAGGGTATCCGAGAAATATTGGGATAAACTTTGAGGGGAGGTAAAAATAGAGATTTGCATTTTTAATAAACATAAATATTTAGTATCTGGAAAATAAATATTTATGCGACAGAGAATATTTGTAATAAAAATACTTGCACATCCAGCAATCATTTTGAAAGATTCTTTTCGTTATCATACTCTAGATATACGTGCTTACAGAAAATAAGGAACAAAACCATGCATTGTACAGAAGTTTGGACTCATTTATATACATACAGGGTGTCCGAGAAATATTGGGATAAACTTTGAGGGGAGGTAATGGTCATCACAAGAATTCAGATGTACATAGCAACTCGTGGTCAGAAACACTTTCTTGACGTGGTAGTGATGATACAAAACGCAAGAATGACAGGACACGAATAAGAAGAGAAAATATCTTTTTTAACATTAGTACTGCAGGAAAATAAAAAGCAAGAATATTAAAAAACACCGATCCTTATCAAAGAAGGTGTTTGAAATTACGACCCCAGACCCTGATGCATGCAAGCGCATCTCCGGTGCATGGAAAATCTAATGTTCTACAGAAAACAATAGGAATGTCCTGAACTTCCCGAGCAGCTGCAACAATGCGTATAACTAGTTCCTCAGAACTTTCCAGTATTATCCCGGTATTTTTGCAGCACTAAGAATAATGAACATGTTTTCTCTACCTGTCCGTGTCCTTTCTTTCATGTATTTCGTCTCCTCCCTACTGCGCCAGAAAAGTGTTTCCGATCATGGATTGCTATGTAAATCTAAATCCTTGTGATGACCTCCTCTTAAAGTTTGTCCCATTATTTCTGGGACACCCTGTGTGTATATATATATGTTTTTTTTTCATTTACAGGACGCTTAGGAATAGATGCCCCAAATTTTGAATTCCTTGAGCTCTATTCATGAAAAATTCCGGATAAAAAGAAAAAGTATTAAAAATCGCTGAAAAAAAAGTTATATTGAAATTTTGTAAAAATTTCTGCATTTCATTACAACATATGTTATCTATCGTAAAATAAATATTTACCTTAAACCGCAAAAAAAATTAATATTTACATTTTAATATTTCAATTCCGCATTAAAAAATATATTTATATGATTTAAGGTTGTTAAAAACTTGCCCTGATAAGAATATTCTAATTTTATAGAAACTTAAGAAATCATTTATGTTGGAATTTTGTAAGGTGGTCCTGTGTAATAATGCCAAGTGCTAATATTTTGCATAATTATGAAATAATCTGGTAAATGACACCCATGTGCTCTGCGCAGAAGGGTTTTGACTTATATAAATCGCAAAGAAACAGCTTCATTTCAACTAAAAATGTGTTTCATTTTTAGGTTTTATTGTTTTTACAAGCAACTAAAATTAACGCTTGATCTAAAATTTGCGAGATACATTTTGTGATGTGAAGACTATTTTTTTTATCCGGAAATACTTTGTTAATTACATAAATTTGTATTACATTTCATGGACTTTCAAAATATTGTTGAAGATTTTGGATATCTTCTCGAGATAATTTGTAATTTAAAATGTTTAGCGCAATAACTATAACGGGGTAATAACGCCAATCCTTGGAATTAATACCCCGGTTGATTCCCTACAGTGGCCGAGCTACATCCTAAATACTGATTCAAATAAGCACAGTTAAAACTGTGCAATGTTTCTAATAATTCTATTTAAGCGGTCCTTTTTATGCAAAAAGAAGCTCACGGTCTGATATTCTTTTGCCTCATCCCCCCACCCTAAATCACACCTTTAATTTTCTAACACTTTCACAAAAAAGTGAACATTTTCAATAGCTTAAAATGCAATTTGTCAATTTCTAAGTTTGTAGAGTTTGTATTTCTAGAATTGGGCAATCTACATGCAATTATTCCATCTTATTTCATAGTTTTGTTTGCATGGCATTATTACCCATATAAGTGGGTAATAACGCCAAATAGCACTAGTCAAGAAATCACGCCATCACATTTTATGAATACATATCTGTTGAATTATTTTTTTTTATATAGATAGTCAATGAATTGCTGTATCAAATTATATATTTGTTTGAAAAATACAAACTAAAACTGAGCCGTGAAAATTGGTAGAACCTTAACTTGGTGTTATTACCCAGGGTACCTTACATCTATCTTGGCAAATGAGGTTTAACTACCTTTATAAATATTCAAATCTATGTGCAATAGCTGTAGGCACTCTGGTACAAAAATACACGAATATAAAATTTATTACAATCCTATATATTGAATCCTGTAATGCAAAAATATTAAGACTCTATCTTAAATAGTAATTTGTCACCATGGAAACCTCTGTCATAGGGTATATCAGTGAATTAATGGAATAAGATTGGATTTAATAGAATACCCGTATTCTAAGCACCCGTAGAATCATTACCTTTCATGTAATATCATTGAATTAATTACGTATGACTATATTTAATAGAATTAAGAACACTTTTATTAATATTTTCATAAGTTTTATTCCATTTTCACAAAATTTGAAAATTATTTTTCAAAAATCTACAGCAATATATATTGAATTTGAAACCATTGGTTTGGTAGATCTGTATGACAGACGGACAAACAGACAGTAGCGTACTAGAAGACAACTGTAGGTGCTATGTATTTATTTTATTATGATCGTATTTAAAAAGAATAAGAAAAATGTGGAAAAAAAAGAAGGAATGAGAAAAAAAAGATAAAAGTAACAGCTAAAAAATTCCGCTCGAAGAACCAAGTTTTCTGTTTCATCAGTAGCAAACTTATACGAATTATTTTTTTTCCATATATCTTCGAAACTTTATTCGAAAAAAAATTAAGAAGAAATCTTGCACTTATCCATGGTGTTAGTATTTAAATTCCATGGGATTCAGAGCTGCTAACAACTTTAAACATTTATCAGAAAAATGTGAAAATTTGTAGATGCCATTTAAAGAGAACGAGAAAATTTTTAAGCACTCTCTCCCCCCCCCCCCCAAAAAAAAAAAAAATAAACAAACTGGTTTCAAATGTGGCAGCAGACATATCAACAGCCTTATTATCCTGAAAAATATTGCTATCAGCGGATGTATTATCGTGAAAACTCCTAATATAAGGTACCCTGGGGTAATAACGCCACTTTAAGGTTTCTATCAATATTCGCGGTATAGTTTCAAATTGTTTTCTAAATAAATATAGGATTTGGTACAACAAATCATTGACTGTGGGGATGAAGAGGCAACGAAATATCAGCTTTTCCTTCCTTAAAAATGTCCGCTGAAATAAAATTATTAGAAACATTGCAGAGTTTTAACTGCTTTTAAATCAAATATTTTATAATGTGAAATTTTTTATTTAAAGTTATTTACAGTAAATATTTTTTATTAACAATCTTTCAAATGTTTCATGTTTAAACCCGTATATTTCACACTAATCCGGATTCGCACAGGCCAAATCTAAAATGTCGGCGTTATTTTAAAAAATGCTTTAATAGTTTTGTATTTTTAATTAATTAAATAAGTTTTTTGATTGATATCAATATCTCTATTATGTCCCTTACCTAATTTTATATATGAATGACGTGGTTATGTTTCATTATCACTCTATTGGAAACAAAATTAACCTCTAATAAGTTGCTATTTTTTTCAATTTTTAAGACTTAATTTATAATCTCACTGTAGTTACTTCTGAAATTTTCTTTCTTTTAGAATTCCAGACTTATTGTTAGAAATATTTAAATGAATGTAACTGTATTAGAATCAAAACAATACAAAAATTTAGTGAATAAAAAAATAAATTTGAGTTTATCTCTCATTATCAAAATACTTGTTTTGGGACTTAGTAAGATCATTAGAAATATTTGTGTTTAATATGATTTAAGGAATTAAAAAGACATTGAAACTTAAATTTGTAAAATTTTGCAAAACACAATGTTGAGAAAACCGTAACACGTACGGGTAAATGATTTCAAATCATGATTTATTATTCTCGTTTGTAAATTTTATTGCAAATTTTGCATTATTTAATCCTATATTTTTTCTGATTCAATTAGACAAAAATTTATGTTTCTAAACACCTGTCTTAAATGATTGAAATTCTGTAGAAGACGAGAAATAATAAGCATAATTTAAAATCGTTTTTTAAAAATATTGATTAGTCTAGTGGTTAAGGGGACAGTTTACCTCTTCAACAGTTTTCTTTATTTTCGTAAATACGGTTCACGTGGTGAACTCATTCCATTTCATTGTTCAACTATCAGTTATTTTCGAAAAAAAAAATTAACTGCATTTTTATTCAAAATTTTAAAATGATTCTTAAAAACTGCATTTTTAAAAATCAATAAAACTTTTTTTAATATTAATATTTTTAAGATTTTCAAATGTGCATCATACTAGACTTCTCGTGGATTTTTAGAAACATCTAGTATTCCATTAAGTGTATTTTTTACTGATATAAAAGTTGTGAAAACGATGAAATCTAACATAACTCCATATACTTTTACTTAAAAAAAATACCTGCCAGCTGGGTTGGTAGATTTCGAAGTATTGATTTCACCAAAAAATCTAAATCATGCTTAGACATAATCTAGGTGTAACAATTTTATCTGGCCAATTTTGATGATCAACTTATTTCATTTTTATACAAGAGCTGGCTTTAACAACATCAAGTTAAGGCGATATTTCAAACTATATATTTTCCCCCATATCTACAATTCGAAATTTTCTGACACATTTTCATATTCATTTTTAAGAGTTGATTTTACCAGAATTATGTTAGCAAGAAATTTGTAACTAATATCAAGAACATTTATAATAAATTCAATTGGATTTGGTATCTTGAGAACTGACAAAGTTTTAAATTTTTTTCTCCCTAAAATCCTACTCTCTTAAAACGAAAGAGTGGATTTGGCTGCTCAAGAAAGAGTTCTAATTTACTGGATCGTGAACGAGCTGATTTTTAAGTGGTCCACTCTTCTTGACTTGCTTTCTTCTATTTCTAATGCACTCAATGAGATCGGAAACTAAGCAAGTGAACTCGAGAAGAAAACAGATCATTCCCGCGTTATTTTCATCCACCGCTGGCGCTGCTGTCGACCTGACCTTGCAAAATACAAGATGGAGGATTTCCGAATGCACTGCACGCTGATGCTCCGTGAAGCTGATTTTCGATGCATCTTAAAAGTTCGTGGTTTCCTCAAGATTATTTGCTAAAGAAGCCGATATTTTACGAAGTAAGTACTATGAAAGTATTTTATTTACATTATGCTATCCTTTTAATACATTTCTCTTCTCTTTTTTTAATAAACAATTAATGTTAATACTGATACGTACCGTACATAACAACCTTGAAATAAAATGGTGTATCAAGCGAAGTACAAATTGTCTTATAATGTAAATACTTAGTTCATTTAACAGTCTTGTAGTATAAAAGTTTTGAAGAATTAAGTTATGCAATTATTACATCTGTATTTATAGAAATTTATTTATAGATGTTCAGGCTGGTTAGAAGTGCTTATTTTTTAGTGTACTCCTATTTCTCAATTTTGCTAATATTGTTAAGGGATGGAAAACCCTATATAAACACGAAAAACAAAGTCCTCTTGTATTTTGATCTACATGTTGCTGCATATAAGGAAAAAAATAGTGTGTATATAAACACATTTCTAAGACTCTTGCATTTTTAACGTTTGAACATGTGTGTACTTTGTTACTGTTTTGTTTGGCAATGCTTTACATTGCTATTGAGCAAAATTATTGCATGCATGGTCTGTATTATTATAGTTTGTTTAATATTTAAAAGTATTTAGCTACATTGTTACATAAAAATTGCTTTAAAAGTAATATTGTTTCCTTGCACTTGCTTTCAGGTAGGTTTAAATGAGGATTTATTAACAAAACGTAGACAAATATATTTTTTTTCTTTCTATACTGGTAAATACAAGTATCATTTCCCAAATATTATGTCCCTGATTTCTTTAACAATGAATTATATGGCAGGTGAATGTGAAACGGTGGGAGAATTTCAAATTTTGGAATGAAATGATTTTATAAACTTTTAATGACTTCAATAATAGTATTTTCACAAAAAATATAATCGTAATAAATGTAAGACTATTTAGATGTTATAAAATGTTACTGAAAAAAAGAAAAGTTTGGTAAATCTAAAATAACTATTGAAGCAAATCCCTTTTCTTTCAGAAATGTCTTGTGATATCATTGCCTTCCCCTAAATTGGTAATGTTAAGATGCACCGCCCCTTAGCAATATCATAATCTCTTTTGATAATTTGCACAGCACATAAATGTAGGAAGTATTTAAGTTGATGTGTGATCACGAGGCACTGAATTTAGTTTTAAGCTTGCTTTCTTTACATTCTAAATTTATCTTAAGTGAGGCACTGTAATCCCAGCCCAAATGCTTTAATAACATGAGTAAAAAAAAAAATTCAAATTGTGCTTTTTAGCTTATCATAGGTGGCCCTTTAAACCAGCATTTTGTACTTTTTAAGAGTAACTTTAAAAACTATTTGAAAGAAAAAATTGAAGTTTTGGATTTACTTAAGGCAGGACATAATAAATATAAATCAATCAATAAAATTGTAGGTTGTGCAATTCATAATTTTTTTCAATAATACATTTATGTTTTGATATTAGTATTAGTACTATAACCACACAAAAAATATTCACAATTATAATTTCAGGAGATAATTATAGCAATATGAAAATATAAATTAACATCAGAAGCTCAAAGTTTTAAGTGTTTGATTCAAAAACTTATTATCCAAATGACATTTCCTTTTTAGGCATAGTTTGAACCAAGATTATATCTTGTGAAAATTGGGTGTTGCCATTAAAAGACAAATTTTGGACTGGTTTTGATTTGCAGGTTGGCCTGCTGAAAAATTTATGTACATTATTTAAAAATAGTTAATTTCCTATTGTTTGGTACTAGTAACTTTCTTTTACGATTCTTACTGTAGAGTTAAGAGTGTTTACTTTTTTTAATCTGTGACTGTATACAGCGTTCGAAATTCTTAGTGGACTGCTGGTATAAGACCACCAAAAACTCAATCGAACCACCAACATTGTTGTTTTGCAAGACTGGTAACTTTTTTTCCCTCTGTCTGTTATGTAAATTTTCCCGTTTCTGAAAAAAAAGAATTATTTGAAAAAATATGTATAAAAAAGGAAAGGAAAAATATATACCAATTATTAATAAATAGTATATATATTTTTTGAAACACCCTGTATGTATAATACTGCATTTTTTACAGAATAATCAAGTAAGGCTGGCTGATAACAAGTTCTACTGATTACTTATTGTGTAGATTTGAATAAAAAGTGTTCCAGAATCTGACTGAGGTGCTCCTATAAGTGATACATTGCTGTCAACAAGGTCGGTTCTAGTGAAAACCTAAGAAATGTAAGTGGTTTTACTTTTATTTATTTAATTAATAATTATGTTTGTATGTGACAGTCATCTTATTTTTTTCATTCACTTCCTGTTCACGTATATTTAAAACTTGGAACTGGGGCAGATGTAAACGTCACAACTTTTCACTAGTTGTATTTTATTATTATTTTGAAAAAAAAAATAAATAAGTTCTTGACATTTTGTTTGTCCTCTGCAGCCGAAAACACTGTTTATAGATTTTAAAAGTAAAGTCTCAGTTCCAACTTTCTAGGCGAATAACTTTTCTTTATTTATTTAAATTTTAATGTTCTAGCATATATTATGAATGAGTAATTTTGATAAATAAATTCTTCTAAAATTGAGAAATGTTAATAATTTGTCAATTTAACTCTAGTGGGAATGTAAGGTGCTTGTGAATAGTCTAGTTGGGCACATATAAACAGTTCATAAGAGTGGGTCTCAAAAATCATTCTGCGATTCTGTTTCTTTCAGTTAACTTCACGAAAAATAACTTAATCTCCAATATCTATTGTTTTGCTGAAATAGATTTTTTGTCATATATTTAACTTTGTGTCAAAATTTTCACATCTGTCAATAAGTGCATAAAAAGAAATAAGCTTTATTTATATTTAATTATAATTTAAATACATGTAAAGTTTTCCAGGGTTCATACAGACCTTAAAAGTATTTAAAAATTCCTTACATTTCAATAGTCTTTATTATTATTTTTTTAATTGAAAGTCCTCCCCCTCTTTTTATGCGAGCTAAATATTTACTAACCGGTTTTTTTTTTTTTTTTTTTTTTTTTTTTTTTTTTTTTTTTTTTTAACATCCTTTTTTATTACATATACATGCATATATATTGATAAAAATAGACATTGGATTATAAAGTGTAACTTCATTTTAAAATGATTTAAATTAAATATTTACAATGAATTTATGTAAAAAATAAAAGAAATTAAAATTTAATTTAAACAGTATTAGCAAACTGTCTTATGTTCTAAGAATAAAGTGCTGTATACAGTGAAGCATTGATACTCTTAAAATCTTTATAACTAATCTTTTAATTACTAATAATAAACATTTGAAAGTAGTCTGATAAATAAAATATTCTTCTCCATAGCTATCCAAATAATAAATTTCAAATACTTCTTGACATTTTGTTTCTTGAATGACAATTTTAAGTCAACATTTTTGATCATAGATTCAGCAGATAACTAACAGGGAGGGGGGGGGGGAGAATCGCTATTATTAAAATGCTATAAGTAGCATCCAATCTTTGAAAACTCTCTTATTCGACTTCATATTTTGATTTTAATGCTTAAGATAACCTCCCCAATTAAGATTGGGGATTTCTTTTACAGCTTGAAATCTTATAAATTGTATTATGTTATTGCGTTAAATAATCTGCAGTTTTCAAAAAATTAAGATATTTTCTATTAAATATTGAATATTTTTAATCTATTTTATATTAGATCAATTCACATGTTCGAAGCTTTTTCTAAAGAGAAATAAATATATTCACCATTGCAGACTGATTTTAATCCTATACCCAAAAAATGATCTGAACCTGCTACATCCAATGCTTATTGCTCATATAAAGTGTTAAAAATAGAAGTTATTTATATTCAATAATCTGACATACATAAATTATTAAGAAAAAGAGAAAATGTCATTAGATTTCTTCTGAAAAAAAAAAAAAAAAAAAAAAAAAAAAATTTTTTTTTTTTTTTTTTTTTTTTTTTAGAAAAAAACCAGTTGGTTTAAACTAAACCCTTGTTTAAACCAAAAGGAGTAAACAGTTGTTTAAACCATAGTTAAAACCAATTGGTTTAAACCGTGCCAACCCTGGTCTAATTGTTGTAGGTTCTATCTTGTATTATATAAATATGCAAATATATAGAAAAACAACTAAAAATCCACAAAAACCTGTATTGGTTGGGTATTTGCCAGCGCTGATACATTTTGAAAGTAGGAACAAAGGTGAATTTTCAACAATATTTTATAATGTTGCTTTAAGAACTTTCATTTTAAATTTGTTTTTAAAATGGTGATTTATTTTAAGATTGTATCAGAAGTAACACTATGATTTAAACAAGCGGATAAGTGTAATCGCACAGGATTTATTTATTCTATTTCCATTTTATTCATGATTGGCTGAATTTTCAGTAGTGTAATATTTATAAAGCTAACATTTTTAGTGTATGGTTCATTTTTTGTTTAGACTATGGATGGGAAATTTTATAAAACATTTAATCTGAAAACTGCAAAATATTTTAATATGTTCATAATCATTCCTTAACATTATATTTATTGCTATTTAACTTAATTTCAATATTTTCTTTTAACACAGGAAGATGGTGATTTCATGGAGGAGTAAAATTCTACTGTGAGGAGTCAAATTCAACAATCTTATTTAATCTCAAGGATCCTCAACAAAGTGTCTATTTTGCCTACGATTTTAAAAGTTGGACAAACCAGTGGACAGATTACAATATGCTCTTTATGTATTTAATGTTTAATGCAAATGGACTGTTATATTTATAAAGGTTCTGTTAAAGATGTTATTGAAACTTGTTTATCTGATGTTGGAAAGAATTGTTATCAATTAATGTTAGGTTTATTTTGTTATTGCTAAATAAAATGTTTTTGTTGTTAAATAAAATTAGTTTTTTTTCTTTCTTGCAACATTCTAAATTGCACATTTGGCTCTAACTTTTGACACAAAATGCTGCAGTCTTATGCTTTTATATTTATTTAAAAGTTAGTTGATTTAAGAAACATTGAATAAAATCAAAAATTAAAAGATTAATTAAGAAGAAATAAGTTATTCTTGAATATAAATTCAAGTTTTAACAAATGTTTTAAATGATATAAAGAATAATTGCACATGGTCAATAAATCCATTTCTCAGTTATTTCTGCATTTAACTTTTGTACTACAATATTTAGTGGAAGGTTCTTCATACAATAAAATAATTGTCCATAATCAAAATTTTAGCTATACAAGTTTTTTAATGGCATTCCTCCACATTTCCCAATTGCAATGTGCTTATATAAATGCTATGGGTAACAATTATTTTATCTAAGATTTCAAAGCCATTTCAGATTTCAAACTAAACAATTAAAATATTTTTTTTAAATTTAGTCAGTTTAAGAAATATAATATTTTGATTGAGATTTAAATCTAGGAATAATTACAAGGTATCATGGGTTGATGTTTATCCATTTAAAATATTTTCAATTTCATTTATTTAAACCCTGCGCTGGCCGTGTGTGTGTGGGGGGAATACTTTTTTAAATTTAGGTTTTATGTTTTTTAATACTTTCTTTTTCAAAACTGGTTCTGAAACTCGTATTAATATTTTTAAAAAAAAACTAACCAAAATTGCAAAAGTAAAAACTAACCCACTTACAGATCATCCTCAAATATTCTATGCCCCCCCCCCCCAAAAAAAAGATAAACATTTTAAAATCCAAGCAAGATATTTGAAAATAACTTCTGCATAGGATTATCTAAACTCTTAAGGAGAACAATCAGCTTCTGACATTGTGGTGCTGAAGTTGAATCGTTGGGCTGATATCAAGTTTATTTTTTCAATATTTTTTTAGTAAGATGCCTAAGATTGGTTTATTTGATTGAAATCATAAATTTTTAATAAAAAAATAATTGTTATTTACAATTAGATCAGAAGCGAATGAAAAAATTAAAATTGTATATAAGCATATCTGAAGCTATAAGTATCATTGGAAAATATGTAAACTTGAAATTGCCCAAGAAAGGAAAGGAAAAATCCCATTAGCACCACAGCATCAGAAGCTGATATTCTGTTTAATATTGTTCGGGTGCTGTTGTACGGTTATGCAAATTTAGGCAGTTTGCATGAATAAGTGTTTTCAAATTTACAATTTTGAGATCACCTGTATTTTTTATTTAATGAATATATGTACTTTTAAATTTAACAAAAGAAAATACTGATGTTAAAAATTTCTGATTTAACAGAATAATAAAAAATTCATGTAAGCTCTATTTAATTTTGTATAACGATTCAATTGCCTTTTCCCCTAAATTGACATAGGAAACAGTTTCATTGAATTAGAAAGAAAAAAAATGTTTTTATAATTCATTAGAGAACTTTCAGTCATGTAAATTAGAATGTTTTAAGTCTTGTTAATTAAAGACTTGGAAGAAATATTGGAGAATCCATGTTACAGTTTTCCAATCTCTCTCTCTCTCTCTCTCTCTTTCTCTCTCTCTCTCTATATATATATATACCCTTGTAATGTCAATAAACAGAAATTTAAATCCGAAATGAGAATTTAATTGCAACACTTGAAAATGTGGCAATAATTCCATGTTATATTGAATTTCATTGATAAAAATTAATCGAGGATTACTGAATTTAGTTTTAAATGATGTGATTTTATTTAGACGATTTAGAAATCACTTGAAGATTTTTGTAATTTTAAGCAATTTTGCTTTTCTCAAGAGTGAATTTATTCAATTCTAAAAATTCAAGGAGTTTTGGATTAACTCTTAAATGAGTTGATTTCATTCATGTATGAATTGGTTACAAATCGCCTAAGTGCTACTCGATTAAATCAAAAATGACAACATTTCACTCCAACTTGAAGTGATAACAAATCTCTCAAGTGCTACTGGATTTGCCTTAAATTAGTTCACTTCACTCAAATACGAGATGGCTGCAGCTAACTCAAGTGCTACTCGATTTAATCCTAAAGACTTCATTTCACTCAAGTATGATTTGGTTACAAATCGCTCAAGTGCTGCGAGATTCAGTCTTAAATGACTTCATTTCACTCAAGTATGACTTGATTACAAATCACTCAAGTACTACTGGATTTAACCTTTATTGATTTGATTTCACTCAAGTATGAGTAAAATGGAGATCACTCAATCATGAGTTGATTAAAAACAACTCATTCACTTGAGTTGTTTCAGCTCTTCTTGAGAAGGTTCCTTTCAACATGGGAAAAGAGTGGATTTCAGCTCAACTTGAGTTATTTCAGCTTTTTCGTTTTAAGAGAGTATTATTTCGCCCCTTGAACTCATTTTTCCTTTTAAAAATATACTATCACACATAAATTTTTGACATTATTTGAAAAAAAGTAAACACTCCTAACCAACTCTGCAACAAATAATTAACCAAGAAAGTTAATTCTTGATTTTTTTTTTTTAATGTGACATTATTAATTTTTTGGTGATTTATTTTGATTCAAAAAAGCAAATTATTTCGTTTACAATTATATGATATTTTTTAATCCTATATTTTGGAATTGTCCGAGATTCTTTACGTTTCGTCCAATAAATAATAAAAAAAAAAATGTGAGTCATAAATTCAAAACCTATGTAAAAGCGTTATAAAAAACACTTAAAAATAACAGTCAGATTCACATGTTTCAAAACTTTTATAGTGACAGGTAATTTATAATTTTGTTAATTTGGGTAATTCAACACTTTTATATACACTGGTGGTGCAAAATTTAAGGACGAGTCCCAAAATGTTAATTTTCAAGATATTTTCAAGCGATAATTTTCATGCGAATTTTCAAAAGGAAGTAATATAATTCAATAATTACAATCCCTGGCTAGTCCATATAACATCTCATTCAGGTCACACATGGTCACATGAATCACAGTCACTACGGCGAAACGAAAAAATAGGAAATTCCATATGTCTCTTTTATGAGTCTCAAATGACTGCTATATGTGACTCCATTGACAGGTCACTGCAAATGCTGCTTTGTGTTGAGTCACCAGGTGACTTTACAATGTCGTTTTACTGTGAGACTTTCATGTAACTGTGATTTGGAGACTCAATTTCAAAGTCATTGTGAATGTTGCATTATGATAAATCCCCAAATAATGTCACAGCAAAGTCACGTGGTGCCTTTCTGTCACAAGACTTTGTCAAATGGTGACAAAGACCCTACTGTGAAATAACAACTGTGAAAAGCGGTGAAAAGTCACCATGTGACTTTAATGGGACATTATTTGGTAATTTATCATAATGCAACGTTCACAATGACTTTGAAATTGAGTCTACAGATACGAGGTCTCACTAGAGACTCAATGAAAAGACATTGTAAAGTCACCTGGTGATTCGCCACAAAACAGCAGTCACAATGACCTGTCTGATAAGTCACATATAGTATTCATTTTTGACTCATAAAAGAGACCTATGGAATTTCCTATTTTTTGTTTCGCCGTAGTGACTGTGTCTCTTGTGACCATATATGACCTGAATGAGGTGTTATATAGACTAGCTGTTATGCAGGAATAGTAATTATTCGAATATTCGCGAGAAATTTGTCGCTTGAAAATCCCTTAAAAATTGACATTTTGAAACTCGTCCTAAAAATTTTGCACACCAGTGTACTTTAAAGTTAACATTTGGAGAGGATTTTACGGTTACATCAATAGCCTAAGCATGCTAAGTAATTGAAGTGTTCGTATTGGCAAGAAAAAGTTCATTAATTGAAGTGACTTAGTCAATCTCTAACTTTTCAACAGCTTGCAAGTACCTAAATTAAATTTGGATGCAACCCTTAAAATAATCCCATTTAAAAAAATAATTTTTCTTAAACTAATCGTACGAATTTTGTGCAAATTTGTATTTGAGTTAATTGGTAAAAAACTAAGTTTCGATTTGTTTTTATATATAAATGAATCCTTAAGGAAACTTTAAAAACACCACATAAAAATAGACTTTATTTCCAATATTTTAGCACCAATAACTTTATTCTTCAGTAGTTTGCAGGAAATTACTAGGTGGTGTTTTCCCGACGACTGTACATATGTAAGTAAAGCAATAAATCTTGATAGAAATATCCGATTTGCTTCAATTGTTTTATATTTGTTCATTCTGATAAGGTGCTTTAATGATTAGTTTTCGAAATTCATTGGTTAAGTTTACAGAGAGGGGGAGGGGTAATTCCTACCCGATAAATTAGATATGGATTTTTCATGCAGATTTATCAAATTTGCTTCAAACTAAATATGTATTCTGAGAAGGCACTTTTCTCATTAAATTTGAAGGTTCTTTAATTGGGTGAAAAAGTGGAAATGTGAAAGCTTATGTTCCCTTTATTCCGCTAAATGTGTTTTTTGTCAATATCCTTATTTTTCGAGGAACATTATTCTTTAAAATAATAGTAAATATACAGTTAGAGTAAATAGCCACTGAGGTCAATACTACCAGTTTATTTTATTTTATTTTATTTTACTTTATTTATTTAATTTTTTGGCCAAAAATATCAACATTTAAAAAAAATTGAGTTTTGAAAAATTCAATTTTTTTTTTAATTTTAAGTAAATTATTTAAATAAATAGTTAATTTTTTAACATAAAAACATGTATTTAAACAGATTGAATTTCACAAATGTGAATACAGAAATGAAATTGTTAACCGTTTGCTCTAGCAAGCATTTTCTGATTTTACAGAAATAAAAAAAAATAAAAATAGAAAATAAAATAAGGTAAAAAAAAAGAATCAACTAAGAAAAAAGAAGAAACAGCTGAAAAAAAAATCTTAAATTTAATGTACCGTTATCAGCCGAAAGTTAAATCTTCTTCCCAATTTCTTCAAAACTCCCTACAGATTTACTTTAAAATAAATTTACAGTTACGTAATGAAAGGGACGTTAGAAAAGAGATGATGAGGAATCATACCTGCAATTTACGATCTGCAATCATTTTCAGATGTGACATTAGCATGGAACTGCGCCAGCAACGTGACACATGAAACGAATTATGCAAACTCGCTGATTGTTCAATCTCTCACTTGATGTGCGAAAGCGGAAAATGTCATTCAGTTTCATGTAAAGGTAAAATAGAAATATTTATCTCTAAAATACACAACTAATTTCATATTTACGAAATACATCAATGGACAGCGAGCATTTGTGTTAATATTACACTTAAAATTCCTTTTGAAATATCTATATATTTTAAAAAAAAGGCTGCTTTTTTAGTCATTCACATCTGAGCTTTTTACTAAAACAATTATTATTGTTAGTATTATTTCTTTACTATTATTTTAATGAAAGCTGCTCATTTGTAGGTGGGCCCGCAGTAGCTAAGTGTAATTTTTTTTTCATTTTTATATTTAATTTTTAATTTGTATTGTATATTATGAAGTTTATTTGAAATGATGTCAAATTTGTTACTTCTGTTGTTGCAGAAAAGTGAGGAATAATGAGGTTTATTTATTCCTTAAAAATATATTCTTATCGATGCGAATTGTACATTTAAAATGAACTTTAAAAATATATTTATTTTCTTTAAGTTTCTTTTAAACAGCTTCAGCCTTAAAAGAAAAAAAAAGAAAGAAAGAAAAACATGCATTTATTCCGAAAAATCTTTTTTATTTCAATATTTTTTTACATTACACTGATATTGAGTTTAAACCGTCAGGCGAAATGATTCTGTCAATGAAAATGATGTCATATTTAATATAAAAGTTTAATATATATGTTACAGGCCAAACCCGATTTTAGGCCAAACTAGATTGGCCTAGGCCAAACTAGTTTATCCTAACGCCCATCGGATAGACTAGTTTTTCCTAGGCCAAACCGGTTTATCCTAACGCCCATTGGATAAACTAGTTTTTCCTAGGCCAAACTGGTTTATCCTAACGCCCATCGGATAAACTAGTTTTTCCTAGGCCAAACTAGTCTATCCTAAGGCCCATAGGACAATCTAGTTTTTCCTAGGCCAAGCTAGTTTGGCCTAACTCTTATAATATAAACTAGTTTAGCCTGCTGTTTATTGGTCTGAACTAGTTTATCCTAGGCCAATTCAATTTGGCGTGATTTTATTGAATTCAATGACCGCCACAGAGCCAACTTCTAGTTTGTCCTAGGCTGATCTAGTTTATCCTAGGCCAATTTAAGTTTACGTGTTTTTAGCTCACAGGCGTCAAAGCCTGAGAAATAATCGGCTCGCAGGTTCTGTATGTATGAACGTACGTATGTATGTACGAATGTACGTACGTATGTAAGTGCGTATGTACGTAACGCGATAACTCGTGATAGAAATATCCGATTTGCTTCAAATTTTGGATGCACGTTCATTGATATAAGGTACTTTTCTGATTAATTTTGGGAATTCACTGGATAAGAATAAAGGGGAGCGAACGGGAGGCTAGTCCTCCACCGTCAATTTAGAGAAATGGATTTTTGATGCAGAATTATCAGTTTTCATTTAAAATTTTAGATATAGGATCATTCTGACAAGGCGCCTCCATGATTAGTTGTGGATGTTTATTGTTTAAGTATAAAAAAGGGCAATGTAGGTTACCCCCCCATAATTTAGATAAATGGTTTTTGACGCAGAATTTATGGATTTGCTTCAATTTTGTATATAGGTTCTTCCTGAATAGTTTTGGGTGTTTAATGGTTAAGTATGAAGGGAAAAATGAACGATTACATCTCTTACATAGAAAAAACTAATTTATCCTATGGGCATTTAGATAAACAAGTTTGCTGTAGAAAAAACTAGTTTATCCAATTGGCATAAGGATAAAATAGTTTGGGCAAGGCTAATCTAATTTAGCTCGAAAACGGGTTTGGCCAGTAAAAAACATATCTTTCACTAGAAAAACTATAAATGTGTGTCAAGAGTCATTGCTTATAACACCAATACAGAAATTTAACATGTTCACTTTAGAGACATGATGCATTGGACATGGTGTTTGCTTTTTTTTCTGCACACTCTTGCTAACTGAGATCTGACTTGCATTTATTATTATTATTATTATTGCATATTCGAGCCAGATTATGGGTAGCTCACATAGCGAGCTGAACATAATTTGGAATCGAACAGCGTTTTCCATTTTTGAGACATTAATTACCTGTCGACATATAAGCTATTCTTGTCACGGCATCAATTTTTTTTTTCGTGAAGTCGTAACCGGAAATTTGATTGAAAACGTAGCTTTATTATTTTCTGAAAGATACATCGCTTTTATGAAAAAATGGTTTACGCCATTCGATTATATATTATCTGAATCTGTTAACATTACGCATTTCCGAAAAGGAAGTAGTTCATAAATGTGTTAGGATGTAGATCTTTAGGATTTAAGAAAAGCCTTAAGGAATGACAGAGAAATATATTCACAAATCTACTTTTTACTGAACGGATTCAAAAGTTATGATATTTATAACTCACATATTTTTTTCTTTTGTTCTAAACTACATTGGTTATTTAATGAATCCGTATTTGAATATTGAAACTCTAAGAATCTAGATAATCATTGATATGTTGAGTGTTTTCCATTCTGTGAACAACACATCATAATTTAAAAATACATTGTAAATTTATCCAATAAGTATATAAGCAGTATTTTTTAAAGAAATCTTAATTGTATGTGAAGTAAAACCTGATTTTTTTTTTTGCAGAAATTGAGTAGGGCCAGATCGAGCCGGACTGAGTCTTTTTTCACTGATTTTTGTACAGACAGAGCTCTGCCTGTACAAAAGTAAATAATATTAAAATAAATAATAATAATTTGCTTGAATAAGCAAACACCATGTCCAATGCATCATGTCTTTAAGATGAACATGTTAAATTTCTGTATTGTTGTTATAAGCAATGACTCTTGACACACATTTATATTTTCTAGTGAAAGATATGTTTTTTACTGGCCAAACCCGTTTTCGAGCTAAATTAGATTAGCCTCGGCCAAACTATTTTATCCTTATGCCAATTGGATAAACTAGTTTTTTCTACACCAAACTTGTTTATCTAAATGCCCATAGGATAAAGTAGTTTTTTCTATGAAAGAGGGTAATCGTTCATTTTTCCCTTCATACTTAGCCATTAAACCCCCAAAACTATTCAGGGAATCGCCTTATAAGAAAGAACCTATATGCAAGTGTGAAGCATATCCGTAAATTCTGCGTCAAAAACCATTTATCTAAATTATGGGGGAGTAACCTACATTGCCCTTTTTTTACACTTAAACAATAAACATCCACAACTAACCATGGAGGCGCCTTGTCAGAATGATCCTATATCTATTATTTTAAATGAAAACTGATAATTCTGCATGAAAAATCCATTTCCCTAAATTAACAGTGGGGGATTAGCCTCCCGTTCGCTTCCCTTTATTCTTATCCAATGAATTCCCAAAATTAATCAGAAAAGTACCTTATATCAATGAACGTACATCCAAAATTTGAAGCAAATCGGATATTTCTATCACGAGTTATCGCGTTACGTACATACGCACGTACATACGTACGTACATTCGTACATACATACGTACATTCATACATACAGAGCCTGCGAGCCCATTATTTCTCAGACTTTGACGCCTGCGAGCTAAAAACACGTAAAATTAAATTGGCCTAGGATAAACTAGATCAGCCTAGGACAAACTAGAATGTTGGCGCTGTGGCGCCATTGAATTCAATAAAATCACGCCAAATTGAATTGGCCTAGGATAAACTAGTTCAGACGAATAAACAGCAGGCTAAACTAGTTTATCCTATAAGAGTTAGGCCAAACTAGTTTGAAATGAAAAAAACTTCTTTAAACACCATAAAATAAGTTAACTGCGCAAGGCCTTTCGAAAGAACTTAGTCTTTCTTCGTCAGGCGCAAAAAAGACGTGCGTCCACAATGAATGTAGCGGCACGACTGAAGGGGAATGCGGGAGGGAGAGGGAGCAAGCAGAAGGAACAGCCAATAGGAAAGAAGAAGGCAACAGCCAATCACGGAAGAGCATAAACAAAACTAGATAGACAATGAAGGAGAGGAAAGGAAGAAGGGGGGAAGGGAAATGGGAAAAAAGCGGGGTAAATTAAAAAATTAATTAAAAGGAGAGATTAAAATGAAATAAAATGTACGCAAAAAATATATAGATTAGTAATAATTGAAATAAAAATACATAAAAATAAAAAATAGTTTACAATTATAAACACACATGAATAAACCTGAAAAATTGTATACATAATATATATAAAATAATAATAATAATAATTAAATAATAAACTTAATTATGAAGCAGTGCTGAAAAGATTCTTCCAGGCAAAGGAGAGGGTTTTAGAATCAGATTTATCATTAACAATAATATCACGATTAATATAAATAGCTAAATTTTCAAGAAAGTCTAACTCAGAGGAACTATTGGCATTAAAAATAATTTTAGCAGTTTGAAAATTGAAACTATGGCCGGAATCCTAATAGTGTTTAGCAACAGAAGATTTAGAAATTTCTTGATTAATGACATACCGAGAGTGTTCTTTTAGGCGTTTTTCGAGATTTCTTTTAGTTTGACCAATATACCCTAAAAGAAATCTCGAAAAACGCCTAAAAGAACACTCTCGGTATGTCATTAATCAAGAAATTTCAAAATCTTCTGTTGCTAAACACTTTTGGGATTCCGGCCATAGTTTCAATTTTCAAACTGTTAAAATTATTTTTAATGCCAATAGTTCCTCTGAGTTAGACTTTCTTGAAAATTTAGCTATTTATATTAATCGTGATATTATTGTTAATGGTAAATCTGATTCTAAAACACTCTCCGTTGCCTGGAAGAATCTTTTCAGCACTGCTTCATAATTAAGTTTATTATTTAATTATTATTATTATTATTTTATATATATTATGTATACAATTTTTCAGGTTTATTCATGTGTGTTTATAATTGTAAACTATTTTTTATTTTTATGTATTTTTATTTTAATTATTACTAATCTATATATTTTTTGCGTACATTTTATTTTATTTTAATCTCTCATTTTAGTTAATTTTTTAATTTACCCCGCTTTTTTCCCATTTCCCTTCCCCCCTTCTTCTTTTCCTCTCCTTCATTGTCTATCTAGTTTTGTTTATGCTCTTCCGTGATTGGCTGTTGCCTTCTTCTTTCCTATTGGCTGTTCCTTTTGCTTGCTCCCTCTCCCTCCCGCATTCCCCTTCAGTCGTGCCGCTACATTCATTGTGGACGCACGTCTTTTTTGCGCCTGACGAAGAAAGACTAAGTTCTTTCGAAAGGCCTTGCGCAGTTAACTTATTTTATGGTGTTTAAAGAAGTTTTTTTCATTTCAATTGTGTATAACACCAGCTTCAATTTTATACAAACTAGTTTGGCCTAGGAAAAACTAGATTGTCCTATGGGCTTTAGGATAGACTAGTTTTGCCTAGGAAAAACTTGTTTATCCGATGGGCGTTAGGATAGACCGGTTTGGCCTAGGAAAAACTAGTTTATCCGATGGGCGTTAGGATAGACCAGTTTGGCCTAGGAAAACTAGTCTATCCGATGGACGTTAGGATAAACTAGTTTGGCCTAGGCCAATCTAGTTTGGCCTAAAATCGGGTTTGGCCTGTAACATATATATTTAATATATAACATCAGTCGTTAAATTTAGCAATTTTATAAATATCGTGCGCAAAGGTAATTTCTGCTGTGCGCATAACCTTTGTGTACTGTCAGAAAAATGTCTACTATGTAGTTTTCCGATACCACTTAATAGGATTTTCCATTAAGAGTAGCAATATCGTTTCATCATGCATATAATTTGGGATTTAATATAAGCTATTAAATTCAATGGTTAATTTCAAATGGTTAATATTGTTTACTATTAATAGTCTTATATTAGCATTCAAATTATTATGCTGCTTAGCGCAAGTAATTATTAATGCATAAAATTTGATATTTGTAATTGATATCTTTTCATTTTGAATATTCATTATGATTTTTTTCCTATTAGTGTATCATATATATGTAATAAAATAAAAAAATTTGTGCCATTTTTGTTCTTTCTTAGCTTCAATTCTAAATTTGTGGAATATATTTCAATCTTAGTTTCGTAACTTGTAACAACTAAAATTCTTTTTCTTACTTTAGTTATTAATAAATTATTTCTTGCTTCTCAAAAAGACGGGAGGTATTTCGTAAGCTTTTTACTTTCTGGAATATTCCTGGGATTTTAATTTTATTTTTTATTTTTAACATCGCGTGACAGGTGTTACTACGCGTAGCTAAAGGGCTTGTTCTTCCGAGGAAAAAATATAGTTCTTGCCAAGGACCGCCAGCTACGACCAATTAGAATTGATCATTTTTGTCCGTTTGAGGCTCGAGTTCATCCTAATTGGTTTTTTAAAATGATTGACGCGGAGGGCGCTAGTTTTGTCGTGAAAATGATTTTTTCATTTGGTCTTTTAGGAGGTTAGAATGCATCTCTCCTTTAAACTACTCGGAAGCCATGTCATTTTTCCGAGAATGTAGAACGCCGAGAATGTTGCAGCTTAGTGAGCGAAGGCCGTAGTGATAGATGTGTGGAACGGTGATCTGTGGAGTAACTTAAGTTCGTGCTCTAAATAATAAAGAACTAAAAAACTGATTTCTTGCATTGTTATTGGAGAAACTCCTACGAGAACAAATCCATGGCTTATCCACTTATCAGAACGACTGCTCATTCCACTATTGAGTCTTAATGAATTGTAGTATTCTACAAGCTTATACACTATTATAGAACATCGCCGTCGTTATTATTACATATATATATATATATATAATATATAACATCAGTCGTTAAATTTACCAATTTTATAAATATCGTGCGCAAAGGTAATTGCTGTTGTGCGCGTAACCTTTGCGTACTGTCAGAAAGATTTCTTCTATGTAGTTTTCCGATACCACTTAATAGGATTTTACATTAAGAGCAGCAATATCGTTTCATCATGCATATAATTTGTGATTTAATATAAGTTATTAAATTCAATGGTTAATTTCAAATTGTTAATATTGTTTACTATTAATGGTCTTATATATATATATAGATATATAATACAAATTTCTGATTTATTTATTTGAAAAAAAAAAAAGAACTGTCCCTTAATTAAAATTTTTCATCATTAAAACACTAAAAAGTAAAGTAAGTAGAATCTTTAGAATTATCTTTAAACACATTTAATTATCCAAATATGAACTTAGAAATCAAACTTTAAACTATTTTCGCGAACATGTATTTTCTGATTTTACAGAAATAAATGTTAAAGGATAAAATAAGATAAGATAAAAAAAAAAGGAAGAAAAAAAAAAAAAAAAAAAAAAAAGTTAAATTTAATGTACCTTTAGCAGCCGAAATTTAAATCTTCTTTCCAATTTCTTCGAAACTTTCTGGAGATTGACTTTAAAATAACTTTACAGTTACGTAATAGAAGAGACGTTAGAAAAGCGATGATAAGGAATCAGCAGTTTATGACCTGCAATCAGTTTCAGATGTGACATTAGCATGGAACTGTGCCAGCAGCGTGACACATGAAACGAATTAAGCGAACTCGCTGATTGTCCATTCTCTCACTTGATGTGAGAAATCTGAAAATGTCATTCAGTTTCAGAACACGTAAAGTAAAAATAGAGATATTTATCTCTAAAATACATAAATATTTCATACTTGCAAAATACATTCATTGACAGAGAGCATTTGTGTTAATATAGCGCTGAAAAGTCATTTCGAAATATCTGTACATTTAAAATCAAGGCTGCTTTTTAGTCATTCACCGCTGAGTATTTTACTAAAGAAATTCTGATTATTATTATTATTTATTTATTTTTTAATGAAATATACTCATTTGTTATGCTCACAGTAGCTATATTTAAAAATATTTCTATGTTTATATTTAGCTTTTAAATTCGAATGATATTTTATTAAATTGATTTAAAATTATGACAATTGAGTTACTTCCATTGTTGGAGAGAAGTAAGAAGCCATGAGGTATGTTTATTTCTTATGAATATATCATTATCGATGTGATTTGCATGCATAAAAGTAACTTAAAAATAATAGAAATGTTAGCCCTTTAAAAATTGCTCGTACAACCCGCATGTTATATACCCGCATTCTATTCGCGGGTACTGAGATTAGAACATCAAGTCAAGTTTGCGAATGTACATATAAAAAGTCTTATCAGACAAAGGCGAATTTCAGTTTTGAAACGTATTCATCAGTAACTTATTTTGCGTTAAGGTACTTTCAATTGGTTAATATGGATTCGAGTGTTGCGCATGCAAATTTTGAGAAGGTGAAAATGCGCGAGATAAATTTTATAAGGAAACAACTCTATGATTTGACACTGATAACGTGAAATCATTTTCTTCTGATTTATCATACCATAATTCCAAACATAAAATCCTCAATCGATTGCTTAATCATAATTAATCATTATATTACGCATATCAATGCAATTTAATTTTTGAATAATTTAAACAGTTGAAATTTATGAAAATAGTATTTTGGTATGTCTAAGTTTAGAAGTATTTTTTGTTTAACCCTTTCCGGCACGGGTAAAATCTGTAAGAAAATGAGAAATTATCAACTGACACCGGAATTTACAAAGGAATTTTTTAGATATTTTGAAATCCCTAATTTAAGCTTTTGTTGTAAAATCAAAATTTTAGTGAAATATTACTGGTGTCGTTTGCAAGTTTGGAATTAAAATTAAGTATCCCAGACAGGGCACAGTGTGCCGGAAAGGGTTAAAGAGTTAAAAGTGTTGAATGCAAAGAGCGGCCCTTTGGGAGGATTATAATATCAAGGATTAACTGTATCTGAAGTTTGACGGAAATCTGTGCATTCGTTGTTGAGACAGAGCTGTTACAGAAATCTTAACAAATGCAGCCCCGTTTTTGGAGCTATTTACAACAAAATATAAACAGCATGAATTCATGTCAAGGACTAATCGAGTCTGAAGTTTGATGAAATCCGTGCATTTTTTCTTGAGATAGATCTGTTGTAGAAATCTTTATAAATGCAGCATATAAGCGCCATCTATGAGCAATTAACAACAAAACAAAGGAAATGTCAATTTATATCAAGAACTAACTGAATCTGAAGTTTGGAGGAAATTTCGTGTATTGATTATGAAGAAAGAGCCATTGCGGAAATCCCACAAAATGCAGCATACCAGTTCCACCTCAGGAGTGATTTATATCAAAATATAAAAGCTGCCATTTCATGTCAAGGATTAACCGAATCTGAAATTTCATGAAAGTTTGTGTATTATTTCTGGATATTGAGTGATTGCGGAAATCTTAAATAAAGCTGCATAGCAGCGTTACAAGTCACGTCAAGGAATAACTGAATGTGAACTTTTATGAAATTCCTTGCACTAATTATGGAGATAGAGCTATGGAGATAGAGCGAACAAAAGGCAGTATAGCAACGTCACCTATTAAATGATTTAGATCAAAACTAATCCGCACCAATTTACATCATCGATTACATGAATATAAATTTTAAATAAGTTCCGCGCATTAGTTCTTGACATAGAGAGACCACAAAATTTATGTCACATACATACAGACAGTGTCACAAACTCACAGACAGACATTTTGTAAAATCATGTTTTTCGAGTTCTCTGGCATTTAAAACGTGTAAAGCTGTCGAAAACCGGCATTCAAAATATCTCTCGAATCCAATACTTTCTTCTTAAAACGATAAAAAGAGTAGTAATATAAATTTGCTTAGAGTTTCTTTTTAGTATAGATAAAATATTTTGCTAAATATTCTTCGAATTTTCTATTTTGAAATATTTTGCTTCGAAATTTTCTATGTTAATTTCTCTGTAATGCTTGCAAATGAAATTTCTCTCGACAAAAGTGTTTCGAAAGTTGTCAACTACTTTAAGTATTCAATGTATTGGCGATAAGCCACAAAACATTTTACCTTGAAAATACTTTTCTAAGCTCTTCAGTTATTCGATGTGGTGTTAAGTTTCGAAGATTTTGTTTTAAGTTTTCAGCTTTAGGATGGATAATTTTCTTTACGAATTAATTTGAGTAGCTACAAAAGCAAATTATTTTAAAGAAGAAAATGGATTATTTCCTTTCTTTTATCTAATACTAGCAGTTACCCGTGACTTCGTTCACATAACATTTAAAGAAGAAATAATTGATCAATCAAGCAAAAAATTTCGATGATGAAAAGCATGTGTAATTAACTTTTTATTGCGAATTTATGGTAAAAAACTTCTGATAATCCCTTTTCGCTAATTTGTTTGCTGGTTAAAATTTTCCTTTCAGCGATTAATACTAATAGATAGAAACATTCTTGAATTCTTTTGTTCAGCCCTGTAGTTTTCCAAGTGCCTTTAATACACGAAAGTATCTTTCTAAAATTTAGTTCAAACACAAATATTTCTTATTACTACCTAAATTACATTTTCAGAAATTATCATCCGAAGACAACCTTGTATCCAGTTCTTTGCGGGACTCTGTATATCATTTTATATATATACTACAAACATTTCTTAGTTTATTAAATGCAGTTCAAAATAAAACTGTATATTTTATTTAAAAACCACCTTTAAGTAAATTACGCTCATATTCAGTAACCTTTTCGAGATCTTTTGTGTAACCCTGTATATCTAAATTTAACTATGTATACTCTCTATTTAATATGCATACATTTAGCGAAACTTAAAAGCACATATCATAATTCAAAATGCATTTCATCCATGCAACAGTCATCATCCATCATATACAGTACTTCGAATAGAATATACAATATTTGAAATCTTTTGTGTGTCCCTGTAAATGCTATGCACTTCGTATTATGCATGAAATAACTCACATTAAGCCTCAGCAACGCATATCAATTTGATTAAACATGAAATCGTTTACCATAATTAAAATATGTCGGAAACTGTTCCTCCCTTTATTCTTATGCAATGGAATTCTTCTGTGTAACCCTGTAAATGAATAATGAGTGTCCTTTTCACTACATACTTTACAAAATGCATATTTTAGTGTACTTTGAAAATGCATATAAATTTGAATGTTTCACAGGGTGTAACATCGTTAAATTTAATTAAAACGATTTTCCCCATAATGTCGTAATGTAAGGAAATTTTTTGACAATCCCTGTAAATAAACTAAACATGGTAGAAACTTTATTTTCAATAGGTATTCGTGCTAGGTAAACATTAAGAACGTCCAAAATTTTCTTGGAAATCGGAGTATATTTACGAAAGTTAGAAAGCGACCAGACAGACAGACAAACCGAAAGCATAATTACTTTTCAACTTTGTTCGAAAGTGTTAAAAAATCGAGCCAAAAATATATTAATCAGAAGTTTTATTTTCCGCCTTTTCCGCACAAAAAAATTCTTCCATTGATAATTATGAGTTTTGAATAAAAATATTCATTTGTATGTAACTTATAACTTATTAATTAATATAAGTAAAAAATATTTCTGATTAATTTTAAATATGACGTCATTATTTATCTTGCTACATTAGCTACTGATATTCATATCCCTTGTATTTTTAACGACTGTTATAAAGTACCTGTTTTATTTCAACTATGACGTCACATTTTCATAAGTGAACCATTTTATTAAAAATATAATTCTTTTTCATTCTTTTTACTTTTAATTTATGTCGCCATATTTTACACAAAAATTCCCATTAACTAAACAAATATCCTTGTTAAATATATTATAAAAAATACACTTTTTATTTTTATTTCAAACATGACGTCATATTTATTTTCTTTTAAATTATTTTATTATAGTTTTTCGCGTGAAAGTTTTCTATTAAAAATTCATTGCCGCTGAAAAATTATTATTCCAATTTTTTATTTTATTGGCAACAGGAAAGGAAAATGGTTAAATTTTATCTGAAAAATGCCTACTGATTTTGATGAAAAATAATTAAATTTTGAATTATTAAGGAAAATATTTGAATAAAATAAATAAAAATTAGCCTATGTTCATTCCACTCCTATAATCTATCCATATGCAAAGATTCAAAGACATTAATCCATCCGTTTTGAAGCCAAGTTCATTCCAATTTTTCGGACACACTTTCACATTTATAATATATATAAGGATTCCCTTATTGTGTATCGGTAGGTGTATTTTAGTGCGACTGTTTTTGTCCCACAATGTATCCTATAAAAAAGTACACACGATTAAAAAATAACTATAAAAACCTATAATAATGCTTCTTACCTTGATAACATATTCAAATTTCGCGACTATTCATTTAATTTACGACAATAACAAACTATAATAAAAGCGTATTTAAAATGCATGTGCAATTTCTTTATGTTTTTTTACTTTCTTCAAGAAAGTATTGGATTCATAAAAATTAACAAATTCCAGTTTTCGACTGATTTGTACTTTTTAAAGGTCCGATATTCGAAGAAAACATGTTTTCAAAAAAATTTTGTCTGTGAGTCTGCCTGCGTGTCACACGGCATTTGATTAAAAAATTACATTCAGTTATTTCCTGATGTAAATTGGCACTAATTAGTTTTTGGGGAAATTTGCATACAGCATTTTTCACGATTTCCGCAATAGCTCTATCTGTAGCACTAATGCACGGATTTTCATCAAAGTTCGGACTTACTTAGTTCATGGCTTGAATTGACAATTTTTCTACCTTTCGGTGTAAATCAATCAACAAATAGTGCTGCTACTCTCATTTTTTGCAATTTTCGCAAAAGCTCTATTTATAGAAATAATGCACGGATTTTTATAAAAATTCATATCCAGTTATTCCTTAATGGGTCAATCCACGTAAAATGAGCAATAATATGAAAAATGCCTTGGCTGCTTAAGAGCCTATTTTAATAAAATTTGATACAAAATTTCAATGCATATATAAATGTTCCTCTGCACAATACGTTGACAAAATAAAATATTTTCGTTGGTTTGAACATTTAAAAAACTTGAATGCGTGAATGATGATAATATAAAAGGGATGCGGACAATCGTCGAAAGTTGCATGTTTGAAGTTATGTATATTAAAAAAAACTTGTCAAAAATTATTTTCTTTATAATATTGTAATTCCTGAAAATCTATATTTATATTTGTTGAACAATAATAATCTGGTAATACCATGATCGATCTTAAATTGGTAGTAAATATTGAAAATTTTTAAATTTTTAAAAAATTCAAAACATTATAAAGATTAAAATAATAATCGATGTCTGATGTAGAAGACAAAAATGAGAAATGAAGATTGAATTCTGTAAGTTTGAAAGTTGCCATTTATTTCCTTCATCTTCAAAAAATCTTTAAAAAAAAATTAAAAATCCTAATTTTTCATTTTATGTATCAAAAAAAAAAAAAAAAAAAAAAAAAAAAAAAGGTGGGAAGGTTTGACTTTAAGAATATTGCAGAGTCATAAGGATCAATAAGTCCATGATATACTAAAAAATATTGAAGATTGCTTTATAATTTCTACCATAATAAAAATGGGTTCAAAGTAAATAATATTCTTGACATTCCGTGGATTACTTCTCTTTGAAATCAAGCGCATTTCTTAAAATATTGCAGGATTTATAACTGTAAGGAGATGTGTGCTTCCATCTATTTTTGCTATTTGATTTTAGAATTAAAATATATTTATTTGTCCAGGTGAATATTTTTTGCTTCACTCAAATCTGAAATATTTTTGAAAAAAAACTAAAAGCAATGATAAAAAAAATATATTTAAAATATGCACTTTAATATAAAATATGCACTTTAATATAAAATATGCACTTTTATTTATAATATCAAAGAATAATATTTTGGGCCCGTTTAATGGGAAAATATCGTTAAATGAATTTATTTAAATTAATTTCTTATTAAGTTCTAAAGGTTTTCAAACCTTGTATTGTCATTGGATTTACACCTGTTATTGGAATTTCACCTTTGTTTAAAATTTTAGCCCATCAGGAAGCGATCAACAGAAAATTACGAAAATCTATCTTTGCCTTCATGATCACTTGAACAATTATCCTTTATTAATATTGATTATTATTTATAAAGCGTATTAAATGTTTTAGATGCATTACATTGTCCGCTAGTGGCGAAATTTGCACTTTTAATTTTAGTATTTTTAATTTTATTTTTATTTATTTATTTGTTTATTTATTTATTGTACTTTAAACTTCAAATGCATCAGTTGAATTATCAGTAGTTCAAATTCGACCTTAATTGTAACTATAGAAAGCATTCTAGGGCCGTCTGAATTGGGCAACTTATTTCTTGATCACCCTGTACATCGTAAACCGAAATTTTGCCTTGCGAAATACTGATGCAAATGTTACATTTGGAATTTTTAAGGAATTTTTCCTCCAGACTGAAAGGATTAAGGAAGGATTAGGCGCTTCTATATTTTCGTCATTTATATTTAATCAATGAGCCATCAATTGTAATCATGGAAATGCCTTATCCGTAAAAAAAGTGCATACCAAATTTTAAGCAAATCAGAAAATACCGCATGAAAAAATTTATAGGATAGATAAATTTTCCCATTTCCTTACTTTACACTTAATCTTTGAACTTGCAAGTCTAATGAGGGGAGCGTCTTATCAAAATAAACATATATACAAAATTGAATCAAATCGAAAAATTCTGAATGATTTTTTTTTCTAAATTGAAATGAGGGAATATTCCCAGGTTTTTCTAAATTATACTCAAACAACAAATCCCCAAAACTAATTAAGGTGAGCCTATTTACAAAATTTGAAGCAAATCGGATGTTTCTATCAAGACGTATCGCTTCACAGGCTTTTGTAGTCTGTGAGTTATAAAATTTCTACTAAATAAATTTATACAGAAACACCATTAGAGTGAGGAATTCTAACAAAAAACAAGAAAGAAAAATGACGCGTCCATCATAGAATAGGAAACACTTTCTAGCACAGCTAGAATACTCTAACAAAAAGTTATTTCGTTTTTAAGTTTATTAGAAAAAAAAAATTAAGTGAAAAGTGATGTTTAAATAAATATTTTGGAAACTCGATTTTTGCTATTACAACCAACTGGCGGAAAAATATCCAAATTTTGTGCAGTCCGGTATAGGATCTATAGATTTGTATGTATACTACATAGTATACTAAGTGCTTTGAGTTAACTGTTACTGGACGATTTTTTCTAATTTTATGAAAAAAAAATATTTGAAATCTGTATATTGTCTAATAATGGGAAAATAGTAAAAATATTAACATTTTCAGGTAAAATTTGACATTTTATGGCGTGTACCCTACACATACAAGTAGAGTTTTTTAGTATAGCTATATTTTGTAATTAATAGGTCTTAAATTAATTAACTTTATTACTTAACACTCTGAAACCATCTTTATATTGGTATTTTTAAGTATTCGGTAAAAATAGTAAAAGTAAATTTTGCTTTAATAATTGAATATTTTTTCTTTTATTTTATTTTTGCAAAGAACTAATTTTTTGTCTAATGCAGCCATGTATCATGGTCAGTTTTTCTCATGTAATAAGTGTTAAGTGTTATTCTGTTCTTTGAACTGTTCTTGATCAGGTTACAACGATCACATTGGACAATACCATGGCACATGATAAAAATTATAGTGATTTTAGATATATGCCATATGGGATTCACGCTGCAGTGAAAGGTTAAATGTAGTACGGTTCAAACTTTCATTCGACATTTTTTTCACAATAAACTGAAACATATTTGAGAAATTTTGTTTAGCGTGCAAATGATCAATAGAATTCATGCACATCAAATAATACGGGGGGGGGGGGGGTATTAATCAGAAAATTACGTATCACGGCTGAAAGCTCATTTCCAGAAAATATTACTGAAATACTTTAATGATTTAATTATTGTTTAATAACTTTTGGAGCTAAATTGTTTTGTGTCTCATGTAAATAAATATAAATTCTACGCACACGCTATTCTATATTAAGCATACTATGTAAGACACTTTAGAGAAATATATAAATTTCAATATCTTTAAAATAGTGTTCGATAGTTTAAAAACATCGAAAATGATTTTTCTCTTACTGTAATGCAACGGAATTTTTTCGAGTATATCAGTCAATAAAACTATGAATGCTATACATACACTTCTTTTTCGTTGTCGAACCATGGTGATACCGAACACCATCTAAGAATTTCATGGAAATCTGTCCATATTTATATAAGCTAGAGCAAGAAATAACAGCAGACAAACAAACGAACGGCCAGACGGGAAAAAGGACAGACAGATGGACAAAATTGAATTCATAAACTTTTTTTTTCCACTGCAAAGTGTTGAAAAAAGAGCACAAAAAAGTAACAATATTCAGAACTTAAGAGTAATAATGTATTTAAAAAATGTTATGCAAATTTAAACCTTCTCTGTTGGAAGTTAAAAAATGAATCTAAATGAGAAATTTTCTTTCGAGTTCCCCTTAGGAAGCTTAAAATATTTAAATTATTTAAAAAGTGCTTTGTAGTTTCTTCAGTTAATTTCTTCATAATACAAGCGAAATTTAATTTCATTTTAACAAAATCTTTTGAAAGTTTTAAACCATTTTTAAGCAATAAGTGTATTGAAATTGAGCCACATTTTTTTCTTTTACTTTGAAATTAATCCATTAGTTTTTTGCATAGTTTAAATGATTTGAAATATTAAAGTTTTTGTTTTGAGTGGTCAGTTTAAAGAAGGATGAAAAAAAAAAATGAAATTGAAAAATTTTAGAATATTCTCAGCATTTATCAATTTTAATTATGAAATGGAATTATATGTATTTTAAGCTTAATTATAACAGCACTCATTATTTGTAACTTCCGGATTTTTTTCTTCGAACTAAAATTATAGTGTGTCCACTCTCAACGTTAGCCAATAGCTAATTTCTAAACCGCTAGTCATATTTCTAATTGCAAAAATGTTTTTAAAAAGTGAAGAAGCATTTTTTAAACGATTTAGGTAAAAAAAAAAATAAAAAAAATTTTCGAAAATTAAATTTTTATACGGTTCTTCATACGTATAAAAGATATTTACTAAATTTTTACCACTGCTCTAAACAAGTAAGATAAAAAATAATCCTAATAATCCTAAAATCCTACAAAAATAATCTGCATTAAAATTGAACTAGTAATAACTGTTTAAAGTTGAAGAATCCTTTTTTGCTGCAAAAGAGAAGTCAGTCACAAATTTACTGGAAATAAAAATAAACATCAGATATAAAATTTAATATTAAACATTGAGAGTAAAATATTTTTATAATATGATTTTTAAATTTATGTTGATGTTTAGATATTAGAACAAAGCATACAACTTCTACTGAGTGTATATATATATATAATTTTTTAAAAAAAACTGAAATTTTGTTAAATTAAATTATGAAAAACAACAGTCATAATTCTATACAAAATGATACATATTTAAAATTTCATTAGATTACTTAATCCAATAGAGTGTAGTCCTATAAAATAAATAAATGGTGCGCACCTCAAATCGTATTAATATTACAGTGTCATTGGATATAAATAAGTATGTGAATTGAACCTCATTCGATTATCTGGAAGTTAGTTAAAATTTGAATAGAATTTTTAAATTAGGAAAAAATAAATACGAACGTTATAAGTGAAACAAAAGCTTGTCAAAATAACACACCTTTTTAAAATAAAATCATGAAAGGGAAAAGCTTCTTTTCCTTATAAAATAAAAGATATGTAAAAGTACAATTAAGGATGCGAATTCAAAACTCGACTTATCGCCTTTGTTTTCTATATAATTCTATACCAATATGCACTCATGTAACAATACGATCTCCAAATTTATAATGAAAACCAAAGGGCGCATTTAAAGGTTTTTCGCGATTTCCCAAAATTCGAATTTCTCGATAAAGAGAATTTGGAAATGCAAGTCTTCAATTATTTTAATTATTCATTTAAATTCAATTATTCATTTAAAACATTTTTGCAATTGGAACTAATATCTGTGAGAAATGGTTTAGGAATTACCAATAACCAGCGTTGAAAATGGACGCTCTTTATAATACTTTAATCCCTTAATGTACGTTTCCTTGACGCTTAGTCCAACTCATCTGTTTTCAGTTACAGAAAATTGGTTTAAGTCATGAAATTTAAAGCTACATAACTCGATCGATTTTAATGTTAAATGAATGGGACCTTTTTCTGTATTGTTTCTTAGAGTGATGAAATTTTTTTACTAAATATCACTTATAGCACCGAAAAATCATATAAAGATTTAATTTTCGTAATTTTTTAATCAAATATTTTTTATTTAAATCGCTTCAAAAACAATTATTTACCTTTTTTCTAACATTTTTGCAAGTGGAACTATATGTCTATGATTAATGGTTTAGAAATTAGCCATCGGCTACCGTTGAGAGTGGACACACTGTTTAATAAAACTAATAAAGCAGTAATTTTCTCAGCACATTGAACTCAAAATCCTTTGAAATACAGCGCGTGTAAAAACTATAAGAACAACAAAAAAAAATTATTATTATTTTTAATTTTAAAAGAAGTGAAACTTTTTTCCTTATAATATGCATCATCAAGATGAAAGGTTAAAAAAAAGGTCAATGAAATACGACCGCGAGTAATTAATTTTAAAATTAAAGTAATTGTACAAAAAACAACAACAAAAAAAAGCACTATTTTTTCCTGTGTAAAAACTTTAAGGACATCAAAAGAAATTCAATATATAACCAAAGAAACACATAGTTAATGTATTATCCACCAAACCTATGAGTTTAATAATTACAAATATCCCATTGTTTCTCGACATCAATAAATTTTAGCATAGTTCGGGCATGTTGTTGTACAATTCATCTTTAATGGTAATTCTGAGTCCTGATGCTGAAGAAAATGCCTTTCATCTATATAAACACGTCTTCTAGATCTCCCCATAAGCTATCGATAGGATCAAAATCAGTATTTCTTAACGGCCATTGCACAATTTCAGAATTTTTCTCATAGAACTAAAGTTTTAACTCACGATGTGTGTGGATAGGTGCATTATCTTGCTGTTATATCCGTTTTTTTCCTGTCGGAAGTGTTGCAACAAATGAAAGATGATCAAAAAAAGTTTGTATATGTGTCTTTGAATTAAACTATCCTGAAAGATATTTAAGCGACTTCACATCCTTGAACGAAAAGCAGCCCCATGTTGGAATGAATGTGCCATTTAACTACTGTTTTAATAAAATCTCTTTTTCTTTTCTTAAATCAATTTAATTAATATTTTCCGATGAAAATAAATGAAACTTAAATGGTCCTGATGACTAGATATAACACTGGGATGATTTAAGAAAATAAAAAGAGATTTATTAAGGTAGCAGTTAGGTGGCGGATTTGTTAAACATGGGGCTGCTTTTAATTCAACGACTTGGTGCCGCTTGTATATCTTACAGGAAAACTTAATTCAAAGACACATACACAAACTCTTTCTGACTACTTTTCATTTCTTGCGACACTTCTGGCAAGAGAAAAATCGGATATAATGATTATATGCCCATTCATATAAGTTGTGAGAAAAAACTTCAATTATGTAAGAAAAATATTGAAGCTCTGCAAATACCGCTGATAAATCCTGAGTTTAATCCTATCGATAATTTATGGGGATATTTAGTAAGATGATTTTGCAAAAATGGAAAGCATTTTTCTTCAGAATTAGAACTCAGGTCTACAATTGAAGAATACAATTGAATAGCACAAAATCAATCCTGAACTGAGTCGAAAATTAATGATGTAGAGAAATGATGGAATATTTGCAAACATTAAATTCATAGGTGAGTGCATAATACATTAAACATTTTTTTCTTTGGTTACTTTATTAAATTTATTTTATTGTTTTTAAAGTTTTTATACAGGCGAAAATAGTGTTTTTTTGTAAAATTACTTTATTTTCATAATAAAATACTCACAAATGAATTTTGTTGATTTTTTTATTAGCTTTTGAGCTTGATGATACATATCATAAGGAAAAAAGTTTTATTTGTTTTGAAATTTATTAAAAAAATTAATGTTTTTTGCTCTCCTTATAGTTTTTACAAGTGTTGTATATTTTGAAATATTACTGATTTTTTTATATTTTAAACATTCAAAACTGAGACAAACTTTTTTCAACAATTTTGGGAAGGTTGAAAACAGGCAGAAGGAAAAATATCAGAATGCTTTTTTCCGCCAATACGGGAAAAAACTGTGCCTTTGCAAACTTATACTAAACATATAGAACTTTACTTGCATTTTAATATTTTCAATTTTAATTATTTTTTTCATACAACAGCTGATTTTAATCTTTAAAGTTTTTAGTTTATACTTTTACGATTTTACTTGCAGTTTTTTTTTAATGAGTCTATTTTCAAATTCTGGATGGGTTACTAAACTGAACGTAACTTTATATATATATATATATATATACAGGGTGAGTCATAAATATCGAAACAATAGGCTGTTTCTTTAAATATTGCCCCTAGACCCATACTCCCAATTACGAAGTTTCATAAAAAAAGGTGAATTTTTTAATAAGAAAAGTTGCAACTCCATGGGGTGTCTATTTTAAAAACTACGAAAATTTCATTTTTATACGGTCCCCAGAGGATAAAACTTTCAATTAGAAAAATTTTCCTTATCCATTCCTGAAATGAATAAAAAAAAAATTCAACTCGATATCTACAAATCCTCGAAAGATATTAAAATCCAAAATTTTCCAAAATTCGTGACTTATACCACTTAAGCATACCTCTGAGCGCAGCGATATCAGTTCATTTGAAATGCAATTTAGGAATCGACCATAAATTTACGCATTATTAAATGTCGATCAAAGACAATATTTTAACTTTTAGATGTAAAATAAAAGTGTATAGGTTTTTGCTTTAAACTTCTTTGAAATATGCTAGATGTCTGCAATATCTCGAGTTTGGCGCCAGTCTTGTAACTGGCACGACCCATTGGCCGGATCGTCTTATAAAACACTTATTAAATGTGTTATTAAATTAAGTGACATTAATTAAACTCTCACTAAAAGTGTCTTGAAAAGCTATTGCCGCAGGCAATAAGTTTAGAAAAAGTAGTAATAGCGATAATGATACTTCTATGATACGATAATTCTAGCGATAATGATACATTCGCTGCCGATCACGCGCCAACGCGTGATATAGCACCAACGTTAAGGGGCCACTCACGCGCCAGCGCGTGATATGGGGTGATGTCCAATAGCCAGTCACGCGCTAGCGCGGGAAAATCTTTCACTGATTCTTTGTTATAAAAAGTAAATCGGCTTTTGCGAAAAACCTACTTCTACAGTGCGGCATTAACTATCATCACATCTTCACGTAAGCGGCAGTGAATGTGTTAACGGAATCATTGGAAATATATTTTAATAAATTACATCGAAATATTTTTTACTATTCAGCTTCAAAATTTATGATGGTTTTAAAACTATTTTTACTTTCTTCTATCTTTACATGAAGAAAGTATCGGATTCATGAAAATTTTGAATTCCGGTTTTCGACGGATTCACATGTTTTAGGGCTCAGAGATACCGAAAAACATGTTTTTACAAAATGTCTGTCTGTGAGTCACTGCTCCTGTATCTCTGTACATGATATAAATTTTGTGAGCGTTCTATCTCAAGAATTAATCCACGGAATTTAATTAAAAATTGTATTCACGTAGTACTTGATATAAATTGGTACTGATTTGTTTTTGGTGTGAATCGCTTAACAGGTCCTACTGTACAAGCTTTTGTGCGATTTCCGCAATAGCTGTATCTCCAGAATTATACGCCTAGTGTAGCCCGTAATTAAAGGCACCTTTTACGTATCGTGCAATAGCAATTTAAAAAAGAAAAATATGAAGTTGACAGGGCCAAAACAATGAAAAAAATTGAAATCGACGTGATAAAAAAATGAGATTTACATAAACTGACGCATTTAAACAGTAATTAAAGAAAGTGAGAATAGAAAAACATAAACAAAATCTGAAATCGAAACTATACAGGACGGAGTTAATCACCTATAAATTTTTAAAACGCATTTAAACATTAGGAGTCCATCTTTGTTTAAAATTAAATGCACTTTTCTGCATCAAATGTTTTTATTTCAGTATTTCTCCTTTTTAAACAGATATAAATCAATAACCGTCGGTTATGGCAACAGTCCAGCAAGCTCAATAGTTTTTTAACATCCCTCCCCCTCTCCCCCCCATAAAAGGCCCAATGCGCCGAAATAAGGTTTCACCTCAGAAAATTTACTTTTAAAAATATGATTTGTATGCAAAAAATTGCACCTCATTATATTGCTATTTTAAATACTTTTATTTTAAATAAGTAAATAAATATTATTTAAGATGCTGAATCAAAATTGAAAATTAGACATTTTCATTTAATCAAAAGAAAAATTCAACGTGACAAATAAAATTTTCAGTTATAACATATTTAATGAACTCTAAATTTTTTGAAAAAAAAAATATTTTATTAAGAAGTCTGATGTTTTAATGCTTAAAAATTATATGGCTAACCGTCATAAAACATTCAAAATTCTTACCTTATAAATAAAAAAATAAAAGGAATATTTCCTTAACACATTACAGCAACATTGTTTCTTCAATTACAAGCATTTCAATTTGTGTCTGATCCCTTGAAATCGCACGATTTATTAAAATTGCCATAACTCTCCGAGTTTTGAAGATATCCATATGAATTTTTTTTTTTTTTTTGTTCAATTCAGGAATGGATAAGGAAATTTTTTCTATTTGGAAGTTTTTTCTCTGGGGGCCGTATAAAAATTTAAATTTCGTAACTTTTAAAATAGACCCCCGCCCATGGAGTTGCAATTTATAAAAAAAATTCATCGTTTTTTATGAAACTTTCCAATTGGAAGTATGGGTCTAGGGTCAATATTTAAGGAGATAGCCTATTGTTTCGATATTTATGTCTCACCATGCATATATATATATATATATATATATGTATATATATATATATATATGTATGTATAATAAAAACTGTGAATAAAGTTAAGAAAGTACAAACTAAAATTTTTGAGATCGATCTCAGCTGTCTTTTTCAAAATAAATCCATTAATAATATTAAAATGCAAGCGAAAAATTAGAAAATAATGCTCACGTAGGTTTAATATGCGAGCATCTTCACGTGACGAGATTAGGACGAGAATAAATTTTAAATATCCAAATCGATAGCCATGTAAATCGCAACAGGTTTCCGTGATGCGCATTTTTTAATTTTACTATCATTAATGTTAGAACAAATGTAACTTATGTTAAATATTGTACTCAGAAATGAGATCATCATTAAAAGTGAATTTTTAAAAGTAATACGTGTAAACTTTTTTTAACATGGTTTTTATTATCGTTATAGAAAATCTGTAAAAAATGTGTTATAAGCATGCTCGTGCAACAAATTTAAAGAAAATGTGCAACCCTTCACTTTGTAAAATTTGAAAAAAATATCAATTTTTTGATTTTGTTCTTAAAATGCTTGTAGATATCGGCAGTATTTTCAACAGAAGTTATGTATGGAGTTTATAACAATTAATGTATAAACAGGCTCATATTTAAATACTTTAATATTTAAATTTATTTTCTTTCAGTTCAAGTTTTTTAACATTTTGCTGATTACATAATCTGCATGATTACATTCATTGACATAAGCTTATTTTATTTTATTTATCAAATGCTTGCATAACAAGCCAGATACAATCTTATTATTAAAACTAAAAAAAGTAAGCAATTTTATTTTTTTATATATGTGTATAGAAAATTTAGTTACGTATTATTTTCAAAGAGGACATGAACGCTAGCATCAATAAATTTGTAGTACATGTTATATTATTAATTTTTTCTTTACGATATTTACTTTTATTACGCTAAGTTCCGGGCATATTAACTATTGTTTTATTCTTTAGCCTTTTGTTGACGAGCGACATGAATACGTGCCGCAAAAAAGGCTTGAGAATTTCTTATCTTCTTCTGTAAAATTTTACTGTCAAATTTGCTTTATATGGGAGCATTTTCTCGATTTAATAAGGCACAAATTTCTGTTTCTAAAACCGTTAACAAAATATTAAGTTTTTTTAAGCTGTCATCGCGAAGGGTTAACAATATCTGTCATAATTCCTATTAAATTCTCCTTAAATTAATTATTATCTTACTTAATTTAGTTAACTATAAATCTTTCAATTTATTCCTAAATTGAATCATTATTTCTGAACATTTTTATTATTTAAAAGGTATTCGAATGTTTTTACAAGAGCCATTAATTTTTTACTTATTTTATTCCCAGAATCATTCGCTCACTGGGGTATATATTACTTCAGAATCCATCCGTTTCCGAATTGGCAGGACGCTGCAACATCACACCCGTTGGACGTAACATCGACTTCACGCGTTCCTTTACTTCCCTCAATGGACAGAAGTTGCACGTCGTCATGATTTGTGTTAATGTGAGCTATGACAATAAGTTGTCGCATGGGAATCTGCGTTCCCGCAGATTTTGTTCAGTTTTTCACATGCTAACATAATTGTGACTGGTAGTTCTTTTGACCGTAGTTTTTTATTCTAATTTATTTTAAAATCATCCCGATGATTTATTTGATATATTACGACCTCAGCTTCTGAATAGAAATGTGGGAATGTTTTCTATGATGTGCTGTTTATAAAGATATAAAGACCTAATTTAACTTATGATTTGGTAATGGAGAAATTATTTCTATTTTTATTTCCCTGACTGTGTAATTTTTCCCTCCGCGATCTGTACCAATATCAATATAATACACTGGGTATATATCGAATTACAATGATTCGATTCACATCTGATACGCGACACTAAATCTGTAGGAGTTGCCTAATTTCTAGCAATCCATCATTCTTTGATTTAATGCTTCATATAAAGGCGCCAATTTTTAAACAATTTTGCATTCATATAGTAATATCACAGCAACACCATAGCAAAACAATACAGTCATTATAAAACTAAATATGAAAATCCCCTGAAAGCATCAAACTAATTTAATATTTGCTAAGAGTAATAAAATATATTCAAATGAATACCTTTGTTTATTCAGATCATGTATGGTTTCTCTGATTGCAGTATTCTGGAGATCTAAAATGATACGAATATTATCACAAAAAAATTCAGATGCAATCGGTAAACAAAAAGGCACGTGAACTCATGCATAGAAAAAAACTGCACATTAAAAATAAATGTTTGTGAAAATGAATTATTTTATATTAGGTATATATTTATATTGCGTATATGTAAGAGTGTCTCCGTGGTAGAGCAACAGCCTAATATGTTGTGGTCCCGGATTCGATTCCTGGCTCTAATTTTTCATTCCAGTTGAGTTTATTGTATTTATTGTACTTATATCTGTAGAATATTTGTACGTACATTTACAAGTTTATGTATGCGTTATTCATGTGTGTTTTAATATTACATATTATTGTTTCATTATTATGCTGAGCGTATCTTTCCAAATGCTAAAAAGATCCAAGAGACTGAATTACACGTATGTTCTCACTACGCAAGAAGATCTCTACTGTTTCTCGAATAATGAATGACAAATAAAAGAATATAGATTAATTTTTAGAAATGTAGGATAATTTAAGCTACTTGATGTACCATCTTTTACAGGTGGTAAGGTGGCAGTAAGGCTGGCACCAATTTTAGTAAGAGCCTTGCTGCCTCCAATTTTATGGAGTACATTAATCAATATAACCGGTGTAACACTGTAATGTTACACGAGTAATATATGTTTAAATTACACCATTATATAAATGAAAACAAATCCAACACTAATGAAAACCTAAAAAGGAAACATGCATCGAATTTTCACGAAAATGTGACCTTTGCCGATGATCTTCTCGTATAAGAAAACGGTAAGAAACAAAACTTAGTGAAAATTCTTAGATCCCTTTTTAAAATAAAATTTTATTATACATGCAGCCAAAAACATGCAAAATTCGATCATATTTTAGAATTAAATACTCATTCTGCAGTTGCTCTGCAAATATGAGAAAAAAAATTCAGGCCTGATTTATTTTTAACTAATTTTATGAAAGAATGCACAATATAATGCATTATTCAACACAGCATATTAATGGGAGAAATATAAACGAAATTAATAAATTGTAATGTTATTGTTGTTTCATCAAATGTGAATGAGACCTAAAAAAAAATAAAAATACACGGAAAACATTCATTCATATAAAATCACTTAATGAGAACATCGTCAAAAGAAAGAAAGAGAAGAAAAAAATCAACACTTGTGCGATCTCGTAATTTGACGATTTCAATTTTTGTCTTCTTTCAAATAAACATGCCATGATTGGGCGCAACAGCAAATAGAAGTTCCCTGATTGGAAATAAGCTGAAAAATAAAAATTTATTAAACATAAAAAATGTATGATATAGTTCAAAATATAAGATGATTTCTATCTAATTTAAACAGACAAGGTTAGGTCCCTTGGTATTAATTAATATGAACTGTTTTAGAATAAACTAAAAATGTCCAAATCTAACGAACTGCTGCGCATTACAAGAAAAATCGTTGGAGTTGCTTTTGAAAAAAGCATTCTGTATATTAATTTCCCTTGTGGTTAAAACGTACATAAAACTTTCGCATTTGAGTTTCGCAGCTTTAAAAAAATAAACTTTTTATAGGCTATGTAGAGAAACCCCCTCGAATTGAAACAAATTTTAAAGTTAAATGAATTTAATTGAATCCTTTTTAATTCATGTTACTCACTTTTACTCAGCGTATGTGGATGTTAGATTATTTCTAGATATTGCACACCGCTTTGTGAATATTTTCTGTTATATAGACTGTATTTTTAAATTTTATTTGAATGTAAAAATTTCTTTTCCGAGAAACAAATTCCGCTCATTTTTTTGTTTTATCGTAACAATGTACATAGTATTTAAAAATTTAGTATGCAAAATTAATTGAATTCGAAGTGTTTCTGAGCTATATGTTTCAGAAACATTCTCATGTTTCTTTTAACTCAATGAACTAGACTGTAAAACGTGATAACCAGTGTAATATTACACTGGTTATCATGGTTAATCCTTATTCCATCATAAACTTGGTGGTAGTTTGGCTGCCACCAACTATATGGAGTAACGTTACATAAATGTTTTACTGTGTATAGAATATTCAAATTTAATTATTATTGTTACTTTATATAGAATTTATTTAAATAGTCCGTGGTAAACAGACCGAATTAATATTAAATGTTTAATATACTTTTGTCTTTTATATAAAGAAAGATTCCAATTATCTTAAATTAAGCATGCAATTTTCCCCGTAATACAGTTTAATTTATTTGAAATTTCAACTCTGTGAGGAGCATAAAAACAAGAAACGCTGCACTTTCTAATTTGCGTGAAGTTTTTTTTTTCTAATTTGATGTCTCATCAACATGTCTAATACTGTTCAAACTTGAAAATAATCGTACACTTTTAAAAATTTTGCTAAAATCACCAAAAAAAAAATCGAGATTCTCTGTAAAGTAAAAATTGTTCTTGATTAAAAGCCTTCTGAGTTTCTCGGTCATTATTTTACAGACATTTACCTCTAGGTCATTGTATAGAATTCCATGCATTTATTTAAAGAAATTTTTATCTTTGTTAAAACTTATAATTCAAAATACACCCTCTTCAAATTCTTTTGCAGTTTTGTTAGAAATATGAAAGAAGAGAATTTATTTAAATGGTTGTTTTTAAACTTAGAATAATTTAGAAAGGGAAAAAGCATCTCAGCAGATTCAGTAGGAATTCCCCCAAGATGAATCATAAAAGACATATTTTGTACTCATAGCTAACATTATCAATATCTCACTCAGTAAGATGTTCTTTCAGTGTCTAGTGCTAATATTATCAAACCTCAAGACGGTTGAAACAAATTGCGCAAAAATTAAGTGGAGCAGCATTTCAAAATTACTCGAAGATATCTGATACTTTGAAGCTCGCTGCAGTTTGAGTGATTTACTAATTTTAAAAAATAAATGAGATTGTTTTCATTAAACATAAATTTCTAGAGTCTTGTGGTATGTATAAATAAACAATGGTAATTTTTCAGAGTGTATTGTAAATTTTCCGAATAACTTCTCTATTATTTAATAGAATTTCGGATTTTTTAAATTTTGATAATTTTACATCAGACTTAAAATAATGGATTATTCATAGATTCTCTGAAATTTCACCGAAAATTTTTTTATAGCGTACTCTTGTACTTCAATAATGCTGTAACAATACTTTAAATATAGACTGTAATCTAGTATTTTTTTCCCTCGAAAATATATGTCAACTTACATTTTTCATATTTTTCAGGACACGAAATCGCAATTAGTCCGAGAACGTCGTATGGCAGAAATTATGGAGCGACAGCTTAAAAACGCCAGAAATCTTTCCGAACAGCTCGGTCGGATCATCCATGATCGCGAACAAGAAATTAGGACGTTAAAAAATTTGCTCAATAAGAGACAAGACAGTTCCAGAAATCCCCAGGAGACGGCTGCAGTGATTCGAGCTAACAGGCAAGCCGAAAGAAGAAGATCAACCTCTAAAGATGATTTCCAAGCATCCATGCGACGGGTAAATTATCTATTTTATTAAATAAGTTTTCATTTAAAACTTGTAATTAAAAAAAAAAAAAAAAAAAAAAAAAAAAAAAAAAAAAAAAAACGAGGAAAACAGTTTTATTTTGAAAAAAATGGATTTTGTAATTTTTCTAGACAAAATCTGTACTTCTTACAGTAAAAAATGATTTAATGAAAATTTACAGATATTTTCTGTAAATTAACCGCTTCCCTCACTTGCCCGTACGTCATACGACAACGTGTTTATGTCAATCATGATTTGCCCTTACGTCATATGGCAACGTGTTTACATCAATCATGATTTACCCGTACGTCATACGGGCAACGTGATTATGCCAATCGTGATTTGCCCTTACCTCGTACGGGCAAATGATTTCAGATCGTGAATTATTATTCTCACAAGTAAATTTTTATTGCGAATTTTGTATCATTTAATCAGAGCATTTTTCAGATTCAATTTGGCAAAAATTTCTGTTTTGAAAAAACGGTGGTAAGAGATTAAAAATTTTACAAAAGACGCAAGAAAATAGGCAATATTTGAAAGTTTAATATATATATATATATTTATCTGTTAAATGGTTAAGCGGTTTTGCACTGGTGCTAAAATTGGCAGTCTCTTTTCAATAAAATTTGACAGATTTTTTTTAGTGATCACTATATTTCAAACTCTGTATATTCAATGAAAGTACGCGACCGTCGGCCTAACCGTTCGGAGTTTTCCGATGTTTTCTTCGAACTTTGGACTTCCTTGCGAAAATACGGGTTTGGTTCCCTTAGAAAGACCCCCCCCCCCCACGGAGGGCATCCCACCCCTTAGGGCCTATATCCCACAGTGTAGATAATTTGCCGACATAAGTACAAACAAATCAATGAAAGCAAAGCTGTATTTTGTAAAATTTGTAAATGATAATATGTAGAAACGGACCAAAAGTCCTCGTCACATTTATTTTTTTTTAAATCAACTATTTAGCAATCTACTTCGTTTCGGATCAAAACAATTCTCCTAATCAAAAGGCCGAGAAATTTGTATGGCAGAAATTATGCAGAGACAGATTAAAATTGAGACTCTTTGAAAGAGTAAAAAGTAGCTGTGAAAACATCTTACAGATGGCGTTCTATCTTCAAAACTACAAAAGAAAAAAATCTAAAACAGAAGATAAATTTCCAATTTTAAATTGCTTGCTGCAATGTGTTTACCATACATTTATTTGCAAAAACTGTCAATTTTAACATCTTTGTATAGAATGCCGTTTCGGATAAACCGGGGAAATAAAAAAAGTTGCAATAAAATTAATTTTGATGGAGGTCACCAGTTACATTTTTAAGATAGACAGAAATAATGGAGTAATTATAACGTTCATGCAAAATAATCAAAATTATAAATTTATTCCTTAAAATAGAATGTTTCTTTCGCGCTGAATGTTTGCGCTTGTTAGTGGTACCTGCTGGACAATCTTGGATCGCCACTTCAGATACCGGCCAAGTATATCCGGTGACTTCAAGAATTGGAAGGATAAAACACAAAATACATTGTTCATCAGCCTTTCTCCAGCATTCGTTGCCAATTCGCGAAATGCCCTCGGGCTTTAGCTGCAGTATGTGTATTACAGAATTCAATTTCTAGCCACTTAACAATTAAACATTAAAACATTATGTCTAGTACTTTTTAATTTACGTTTTAAAAACTATCCCAACTTCAATACATTTTGAACCGACTATTTTCACCGACGAAATATGTAGAGTGTGATAAGCCAAATTGTAAGCCAAATGAGAAGCCATATTATCTTGCACTGCTGGCACAGAGTTAATTTTTCCAGATTCAAATTGGAAAGTCAAACTTTTGCGTCTAGTCAATTGCAATTGCAATTGCAGTTTGATTTTTTGTCATTTTAAAATTTTAATCCTATTATTAATTGGTCTTACAGCATGTTACATTTTAACAGCTTTCGGATTATCATTTATGATGGTTATTGTTGAAGTTTCAATACACGTATCATATAAAATAGTGTTATATTATTCCTATTTCCGCCCTAATTTGGTATTATATAACAGCTTTACTTTTCGATCAAATAATATCTGTGTATTGTCAAATACGTTGTTTTCTTACAGATGAAATGGAATTTTCCAATGATTCCGTCTTTGGTGGAGCGGGACAAAAGTTTGTTCGATTAGAAGGATGTCTATATCAGATACTTTTTATATGTGTTTGCAGATTACAGTTAGCAGTTTATCTACCTGCAATGATTTAAGATACCGCCTTTAGCAGACCAGCCTGTTCGATTTAAGAAGTGATAAATTAATGTCTTCGAAAATCTAATAGCATTTGAATTTCGTTATTACATTAAACAACAAATTTAAGAAGAATGAAAAAAAGTAAAAAAAAAAAAAAGATGTGAGATCAAGAGTGACAAACGAACTTTAATTATTTTATGAAAGTAATCAACAGATTATAGCGTTTCCTATGCATCAAAAATAATGATATTGTAAATAATTTTAAAATATACTATGATATCCAAAAACCTAATGTTAAGTTCCAGTTCGTGATGTCATTGTAATACAGTGATAGCTTTATTTCTTATAAACTTTTATAAATCAGGAATTTTGCGAGCTGATGTCTTTCAGTATTATCTGGAAATCAATTGATCTTTTTTTTTCTTGAGTTTCACTGGAGTTAAACTAAACATTCAGTAGAGTGCCCAGGAAGGTGCCTCTTGTATCCTGCATAAATTTTTTTTAACTTCTTCTTCTTTGTTTCTTTACACGAAACAAATTTACAAGAGTTGAATTGAGTTTTTATGAATTTTGTCAATAATGTTTTTATTCATCTAAATAATGCACATCGATTCAATTTTGGTAGTTTTTTATTTATTTGATTATTATAGTGTGTACTTGGTATTGTAGTAACAATTCTCTGAAAATATCCGAACGATTTTAAAACTGTCATTTATGCTGAAAATGGAGCCTAAAATATGTCAGTAATCTATTTATTATTAGCATTATATAGTATGGCATTATATATTTAGTATGGCATAGCTTTTGAGGAAAGCTCTATTTTCTTTATTACACAAACTCCGTTACACACTGCTATATGGAATGATATTGCAATCGTTCGTCTGTAAGGGGTTAATAGTTCATGTATTATTGCACGGAATCCTCCGAGTGTGAGTAATACTCGTACTTGATCGTTTGCTTTATTTTCTTTTATTTTTTAATTGTTTAAAAAGATAAAAATTCAGCAATCTGCTGGTAAATGGCTTATTTCACTATCGTATTCCTCCAAAACTTTACTCTATTGGGCACTTAATGAGTGTAATTTTGTTGCTGTTTTTATTGACGCGATTCGACGCTGGCCAGTAGATAGTAATTCATCGACAATGGAGAAATACACATCACATAATCCTTTCTATGTCTTTCGCTGTTGCTAAATTGCATTGGTGTTGCGTCAGTTTCTAGATAAATACAGCTCGATGCAACTGAACATTTAAAGCGACATCAATTGTACTGAAATTCGGATAAGAATCTAAAGTGCATCAGCAAAAACACACACACACAAAGCACAGAAATTGAACATTAGCAATTTGTCGAAAATGGTTGTTCATTTGCTTGTCGTCATTTTGTCAAAATTTGGGGGGAATGGGAGAGGCATCGAGAATGCTGAAACTCTGTTTTTACTAAATCACCAAATAGCAATGGATTGTTGTAAAATTCCTTAGGCGATTTTTTTTCAAAAATAGTCAAAAAGAAAAAAAAAAAGAAAAGGAATGAAAAAAAAAAAGTTCACTAGAAAGAACTAGTGGAAACTGAAGGATTAAACAATAATTTTTTTAGTGTCGGATTTTTTAGTGTTCGGCTAAATATGATATTTATTGTGTTTTATGTTTATGTTATCTCTTTTTCTATTTCAAAATTATCTTTTATTTGAATTTCACAAATTTCATTTCATGTTATATGCATTCATAAAAATTTTAATTAAAAAAATATATCATTAATAAGTATTTCAATACAAAAAATTATATATATTCATAAATATTTTAATAGAGCTCTTCTACAAGCGACCACAACGAATGTCCGAGCCTATCTTCAACTTCAGTGGACAAAATGCTTAAAGAGGTTCATTCTCTTATTGACGGTTTAAAAATTAAAGACGAAGCTATCAAAGTAAGATTCGCTATTAAATTTTTTGTAGACATTATCTGATTCACCCAGTACGAATCATTTAAAGTTTTATCTAACATAGGGCCTTCAAGAAGAATGCACTCGGAGATTGGATAAAATCCAGATTCTTCAAAGAAGTATTCAGATGCTTCAAGATCAAATTACGCAGAACACCCAACATCATAACACAGTTTCCCTCGAAAAAGACAATATGATAACACAACTTCAGCATTCTTTAAAAGAATCCGAAGATACAGTTCAGGTAACTTATTTATTTGATAAAACATCCCTTTTTATTCGTTTAATGCCATTTTCATTGACCACATGAATAATAGGCTAAATTAATCTGTTAGTTCAATTTCTCGCAACTAAGCAAAATAAAAGAATCTGAAGATACAGTTCAGGTAATTTATTTATTTGATAAAACATCCCTTTTTATTAATTTAATGTCATTTTCATTGATCACATGATTAATAGGCCAAATTAATCTGTTAGTTCAATTTCTCGCAACTAATCAAAAGAAAAGAATCAGAAGATAGAGTTCAGGTAATTTATTTATTTGATAAAACATCCCTTTTTATTCGTTTAACCCCCTGACTGCCCAGCCAAAGGGTAATATTGTAGTGTTGTTTTCTCTGTAATTTATAAAAATATTAAAAAAAGATGCTTTTTCCAACCTGATACAAAATATGTTATTACGTATAGGTGTATAATCTTTGAGAATAGTAATCCTAACTTAATTTTTCAAACCTGGGTTTTATTTGTAGAATTATATTAATTTAAATATTGCTTATATTGCAGTGAAACCTGCAGCTTAATGTCTGAAAAAATCTGGTAACGGCAGTCAGGAGGTTAATGTCATTTTCATTGACCACATGATTTATAGGTCAAATTAAACTTTTAATTCAATATCTCGCAGCTACGCAAAATAAATGTAATTTACTGTATTTGCTGAAAGGCTTAAATTTATGATTGAATCATTTTTTGTAAATTTTTTTTTGCCGCTCAAATTATGTAATGTTCAATCTAATACCTATTTTAGTTAATATTTATATTTTTTCTTTGTCTACAAAGACTTTTCGAAATATTCACGAAATGATCTAATTCCCGTAAACACAGACCAAATCCATCGTCAATCAAATTCTTAACAAAAAAGTTCTCACATGGTATCTACTATGAGCATCAAATATACCATGTTTTCAGTATATGAAATTTATTACACATACAGGAGACTAGAAAAGTTTTAATAACAAATAAAGGCTAAGTTTAATTGTATAATAAGAAGCCTTTGAAATATTTAGAAATTTAATTTATTGGTATTTATTTATTTACATTTTACAAAAAATCAAACATATAAAAAAGGCAAAAACAAATGAATGACAAAAATATACTTACAAAACAAACTTTGACATGATTTTGAAATCCGGAATCCATGTTTAAAAACTGCCATTCCTTCTTTATATCACTCATTAAGTTATCTTTCCGTTTAATTTAAACGAAACAAAACAAAGAGTAAGAAATTTCATAAAATGTACAAATCCATACATGTCATTCATATTTTTCATAATAAATTGAAAAAGAAAATTTCAGATGTAAGTTTTGCAGAAGTTAATTATTTTTTTTAAAGAATTAAATAACTTTCTTCACTTGGTCAAAAGATGTATGGAAAAATTGCTGAAAAAGAGTTTTTGTAACTCTTGACTGTTTTTTACACTGTAAAAATTGAAGACCCAAATTGGGTTGAAAGATTTTTGGGTATAGTAATTTTCCTGAAATGATACAGTAAGAATTCCAAAATGGTAGAGTATTGTTCCCAAAATAGATAACCCAAAATGATTCAAAACAGAGCAGATTTTTATTAACATTAATCAAAATTTCTGAGGTATAATGTATATACTATCTAAGATATTTTAATTGTTTTAAGGTCATTGAAAAACAGACTTATTTAAAACGATTTTGTGCTACAAACTGAACTTTCTAAATTGGAATAATTCTGTACCCAAAAATATTTCAACCCAATTTGGGTATTTTGTTTTTACTGTGTAGATAGTTGCGTTTAAGAGCCCACAATAGTCACAGAAAAAGTACGCGAAAAGACCCGGATGATTATGTAAAGTCTATGGGAGCGTTCTTTTCTAATATCTCGCTCAAATTTAAATGTTTTTACATGATTTTTTTGCATTGGCTAGCTTAGGACGATCTACAACCGGGCTAGTTTTTACTTTTTCGATTTTGGTTTCAGATTTAAAAAAAAAAAATATTTTAACTTTCAAAACCGGTTTAAACCAGTTCTGAAATTGAAACTATCATAATATAAAAATATATGAGCAAAATCGAAAAAGTAAAAACTAGCCCGGTTGTAGATCGTCCTAAGCTAGCCTATGCAAAAAAAAATCATGTAAAAACATTAAAATTTGAGCGAGATATTAGAAAAGAACGTTCCCATAGACTTTACATAATCATCCGGGTCTTTTTGCGTACTTTTTCTGTGACTATTGTGGGCTCTTAAGGTTTTGCCTTTGTAGATGTCACAAGTTAAATATTTACGGCTCTTCTGACCGTAATTTAAGCAATTTGCTTATCTGACAAATTACACAATAGTATGAAAGTTCTAACCATTACAATGGTAAGTAAACATTTTCCCGTGATTTCAAGTTATGCTAGCCTTTTTAAACAGGCAGCGTCTGGAAACTACTCGGAAGTGACTTTGTCCATCCTATCATATCCAGACATACGAAATGGCTCTTTATAAAAGTTCTTGCTTCGATCTTCTAGCCTGTTACAGGGGTCGCAACGTTCCTAAAATTTCCACAATTTTTGAACATTAATATTTATTCTAAGATTTCATTGTAGATCTTAAAGGAATATGAATGGAAGATATTTGATTTAAAATACTGGTAGTAAAGTGCAAAAATTTCAGGCACACTGCGACCCCTGCTTCTAGCTCTCATGACTCACACTTGAGTTTTAAATGGTGATGTTAATTCTCTCAGCGTTCTCAAGAACGACAAAATTTTTGCCATGATACATGAAGGCCAGATCAACATGAAATAGTATTATTGATGAATTGTGACACACACACACACACACAAATCTCAATTTTAAAAGTGTTTGTTAAAATATAAATTTCTTCGTTTGCAAGGTATTAGATTTCAGATCCTTTCCACATTTGTTAGTGTAATTGCTACAGAGTTATAAACTGCAGGTGATGCAGAAAAAATGATACTTTGAAAGTGCAATCGAGATTGTCATCACTTTCGGCTTAGACTATTCACGTAGACAAGAAAAAATTTTCTACTAAATCGACGATGCTCAAAAACTTACTAACGGACTTTACTTTTTCATATCACGAATAATTTCCGAAATTCGATTATTAAATTTCGTATATAATCTCTGTGGACGCTTGGAATCGATCAATAAGTTGTATTGTACACGCTCATTTTTCACATTCTTTCATTTTTTTCCCATTTCGTAAATGGCTGCGCAACTTATACTCGTTCTACTCAGAGGTCCTCAAACAAGGCTTGGCAGCACAAGATCTTCTTTCACTCTTTCGTTTCTACGCATCATCTAATCATCACCGTTGCGGAACAGATACATGTAAAAAATCTAAGATAATTGCGGCCTACTTTTAAAGTTATTTTTTTTTTTCGAAATTATTTTTTAAATTGAAAATTTCTTGAAATGATTTCATCTTTTACAATGACCTTGTGTAAAAACTGAATGAATCATATAAATATAAACCTTGTAAATAATCCTGACAAATTACCCTCTTGAAACTGTGTTGAAAACTATAGAATTAGTATAAGTTGAATGTGTCTTGTAAAGAAAACTGTAACTCACTGAGCAGGTATGCATAATACAGTTGAATTTGAATTTGAATGAACAATGCTTTGAGGTCTGTAGCTACAGTGGCTGTTACCTCGAATGATCCGTAATACACAGAAACTAATACAGAACACTTTATTATTATAGGAAATACAGTACATACATTTAATACACATCACAGGGACAACACAGACACCCATGCCGCTAGCTGGATTCGAACCAGGGTCCAGCGGTGTGGGAGGAGCTGACGCTACCGACCACGCCACTGGATCGGCCATAGTACAGTTAGAAAATTAAAGAAAATATCTACAGTGAACAAACAAAAACTATAGAAGAGTCGAAGCTTACAATAACAAGTGTGTGTAGTTCAATTTAAAAAAACCTCATGCGCATTACAGAGCACTTCGAGGAGAGACTTCGTTAAGTACACCATAAAAATTAGCAGCTGAATTTCCAACTATTTAATCGTTTTAATAAATCACGGTTACTTAGCTATAGTTTCCCTCTCTATCCAGAAAAATGTTAATGATTCATACTACTGTCAACTAGTTATTACTTAAAATAAAGATAGAATGATTGGACAGCTTGATCCAAATTTTTCAGTGTACACCGATGAAAATTTTAAACTTCTGCTGTTTGTCACTCCATCGCTTTTCTAAGTGATCTCTATTTCAACTAATGAGAATGCTCCATAATGCAGTGAAGTAATGTATTTTATTATAAGCTTTGGAGTGACGATTCAGCAAAAGTTTCGAATTTTTAACATTGTAGTCTCATTAAATGAGTCAATTTTTAACGAACAAAAGAAGTTATATAATTCATTTCTGTCCTTTTGTTTTTGCCTTTCTATTTATATCTAGTAGACATATGCTCTCTCGACACATAACTCTTTAATGAATGCGCCCTTTTTCATATTATTTTTGTTGGTAAGGTCTCAATCTAGAACCCTCTTTCAATCTGTTTAGGATATAAAAATGTAATATTTTCCTGTGTTTGTAGGAGGGGGGCGTTCTTCTCTTTGCATAAACTTTATAAGCTGTAGATTTTTTAAGAATTTGCAAATCGTCATAAATTTTGAAAAGCATGTTAAGTTACAAAAGCCTGCGTTATGTTTTTAAGTTAATAGTTGTATCGTGAATAGTATATTATATCTGGACAGCATAATTTTTTTTTATCAATTTTGTCACTTATTGAGCATAACATGGAGCATCACATGGAGTTATATTGGCAACACCACATCATCATAGATTACATTCATTCAATAAGTAAAGCATCCTGACTTTACCTAAACCCTACATAACCCACACATGTAATCACCATTGTTGCATTTATTTGATTTCAAATGGAATTTTTAGATTCAGGGCGGTAATAATACGATTCTAATTGAAAACTGTAATATGTAAAACAATAAATATGTGTCAAAAAACACAAAGGTTAGAAACTGTTTCAGTTTTGCTAAAACATTATTTGTCTTTTAAAGATCTGTAACTTGATGTGTCTGTTTTCGAATTTCAAACATTTTTTTTTTTAAATCCAGAAATATAAAGTTTTAAGCTATTGCATAGCTTTTATCGCGGGCTTTGAGCGCGGCGACCGAATCCAAAAATTCCGTAACGAGAAATATCCTAACACATCCGTAAGGAAAAAACCTAACACTCGGCTACCGTCGTTTCACTTCGGCAGATTTCGGCATGGTATCCTTCGGTAGACTTCGGCAGACATTGACGCGGTATTTTTCAGATATTTAGAGGATATCAAGTCTCAAACTTATATATCTTATTTCAGTTACTATAAATCTATAGTTTCAATAATAAAAATTACTGATAGAATGTGTATAGAAAAGAATCGTCTTAAGATAAAATAAGGTAGGATAATGCAGCTTTTGGTGAGTGGAGACCCGCCCAATGGTGAGGATAGAAAAATTTCAATGCTTATAACTCGCGATCTAATTTTCGTAGCGCGGCTAATTTTTGTTTGGTAATTTATTATGAGACAGTGTTAATTTTTGGTGACAGGAGACCCCCACGGTGAGGGTCGAAAAAGTTAAAATGCTTATAACTCGCGGTCTAATTTTCGTAGCGCGGCCAAATTTTGTTTTCGTAATTTATTATGAGATAGTGTTAATTTTTGGTGAAAGGAAACCCCCCACGGTGAGGGTCGAAAAATTTAAAATGCTTATAACTCGCGATCTAATTTTCGTATCGCGGCGAAATTTTGTTTGGTATTTTATTATGAGACAGTATTACTTTTGGTGACAGGATACCCCCCCCCCCCCCACGGTGAGGGTCGAAAAATTTAAAATGCGTATAACTCGCGATCTAATTTTTGTAGCGCGGGGAAATTTTGTTTGGTAATTTATTATGAGACAGTGTTACTTTTGGTGACAGGAGATCCCTCATGGTTAGGGTCGAAAAATTTAAAGTGCTTATAACTCGCGTTCTAATTTTCGTAGCTCGGCCAAATTTTGTTTGGTAATTTATTATGAGACTGTGTTAATATTTAGTGACAGAAGACCCCCCCACGGTGAGGGTCGAAAATTTTAAAATGTTTATAACTCGCGATCAATTTTCGTAGCGCGGCTAAATTTTGTTTGGTAATTTATTATGAGACAGTGTTAATTTTTGGTGACAGGAGATCCCCCATGGTGAGGGTCGAAAAATTTAAAATGCCTATAACTCGCGATCTAATTTTCGTAGTGCGGCCAAATTTTGTTTGGTAATTTATTATGAGACAGTGTTACTTTTGGTGACAGGAGATCCCTCATGGTTAGGGTAGAAAAATTTAAAGTGCTTATAACTCGCGATCTAATTTTCGTAGCGCGGCCAAATTTTGTTTGGTAATTTATTATGAGACTGTGTTAATATTTAGTGACAGGAGATCCCCCATGGAGAGGGTCGAAAATTTTAAAATGCTTATAACTCGCGATCTAATTTTCGTAGTGCGGTCAAATTTTGTTTGGTAATTTACTATGAGACAGTGTTACTTTTGGTGACGGGAGACCCCCCCCCCCCCAAAGGTGAGGGTCGAAAAATTTAAAATGCTTATAACTCGCGATCTAATTTTCGTAGCGCGGTCGAATTTTGTTTGGTAATTTATTATGAGACAGTGTTACTTTTGGTAACAGGAGATCCCCCATGGTGAGGGTCGAAAAATTTAAAATGCTTATAACTCGCGATCTAATTTTCGTAGTGCGGCCAAATTTTGTTTGGTAATTTATTATGAGACCGTGTTACTTTTGGTGACAGGAGACCCCCCCCCCCCCCACGGTGAGGGTCGAAAAATTTAAAATGCTTATAACTCGCGATCTTATTTTCGTAGCGCGGCCAAATTTTGTTTGGTAATTTATTATGAGAGAGTGTTCATTTTTGGTGACAGAAGACCCCCACGGTGAGGTTCGGAAAATTTAAAATGCTTATAACTCGCGATCTAATTTTCGTAGCGCGGCCAAATTTTGTTTGTAATTTATTAAGGTATTGCATAGCTTTTATCGCGGGCTTTGAGCGCGGCGAAAGAATCTAGAAAATCTGTAACGAGAAAAAAAAACCTAACACTCCGGCTAACGTCGCTTCAGTTTGGCAGACTTCGGCACGGTATCCCTCCGTAGACTTTGGCAGACATTGACGCGGTATTTTTCAGATATTTTGAGATTATCAAGTCTTAAACTTATGTTTTTTTATTTCAGCTATCATAAACGTATAGTTTCAATGATAAAAATTCCTGATTAACCTACATGTATTGTAAGATAATAAACATATTTCAAACGATATTAACTTCTCATTTGTTCAATACAAGAAAATAAAATTGTTATCGGTCATCACGCTCAAAATGTTTAACTTGAATTAATATCAAAGACAAAAAAAAACTGCATAAATAAAAAATAAGTAAATAATTATAATTGCATAAGTTGATAAAAAATGCAATGCAATAGCTTTATCGCGGCAGTCCCCGAGTGCCACACGTATTTTTTTTTTTTCGAGATTTCCCAGAAGAGGATCAACTTTGGTAATCATTGATTTTGATTAATTTAATATATGTTGTAGGCTAAAGACGCCTTAGTCTCAGGTTATGTAGTTTTTTTTTTTTTTTTTTTTTTTTTTTTACAAAGTTGTTTAGTTTTTGAGAAATATAGGAAGGGGTTTCATATATGAGGATTGCGTTGGTCGTAGATTAATAGATATGACATTTGCTCGTCGTTCCATTGGCTCGGATTCGATACCAAAGCACGCTGTATTTGTTTTATAAATATACATGTAATTTTATCATCTCAATTATAAATTTAATATTGCATGTTGATATATTTCAAATTTAATTTAGAATATTTTTTTACGTTTAAACCATTATTTCTTATCTTGTAAAGGGGTTTAAATAAAACTTCGATTTATTATTGACTAATAAAAATTCCTTAATCGTTATAAAATGTATTATGGCGCTTTCGTCTTATGATAAAATAAAGCATATTTAAGTATAATAAAAATAAAAGCAGAAAGAAGATAATCGAGTAAACATACCAATTTCAAAACACAAGCATACGTATTACAAATTGTAAATGTCTTTAAAGCGAAAAGAATGTGTGGTAATTTAATTCTGGTGTTAATTTTGAGAAACAAAAATGATGTTTCTTTAAAATCATAAATTGGCTCAATTGCTCAATATCATTGCATCGATAAAGAATATATGAAACACATTTTACAAGTGATTTTTTAAAAAATAACCAATTTTTTGTTATTTGTATAGCTATTTAATTACAAATGAAAGAATTAATACTAGCTGAAAATTATAATTTATATACAATATTTTAATTGGCAATGAGTTTATTAAATTACAATTATCAGTTTATTAATAAAACAAAAAATGATAAAAGGAAAGCTAGCGTGTTTCGGTATCGAATCCAAGTGCTCAGAACAACAAGCTAACGCCGTACCAATTAAACTAAGATCAACACAGTCTTCGAGTAATAAAGTAAGTACCGGGTGATCCAGAAGTCCCGGGACTTTTGAAATGCTAATAATTAGAAAACCATAAACAATAGAAGTATGCGGTTTTCACAGAAATGCTGAGAAACTTGTGGGATTTGTTTTTTCGATGAAAAAAACATATTATGTTAGTTGCAATTTTTGACAGCAGGTGGCGCTAAAATTGATAGTATTGTTTTTATAGTATGATACAGCTCATTTAAAAGAACGAATTAGTGTCCAAGGGTTACAAAGTTTAATCATGACGCTCATGGCTTATAAGTACCGCCGTGAGCCGATGCAAAACAGCTTGCACAGTATCCTCAGAGCAGAAAGAAATTCCAGAAGAAATTTCAGTTCATCGTGATATCACAAGTTTACTGCACTCACCATGAACTGGTGATTTCTACAGAGTATTGGCATAGAATCCTACCTAATTTACGATTGTAACAGACATTTGGGATCTCTTGTTTCTATTACGATCTTCTAATGAGCCTTTTTCTCAAACCTTGCTTACCATAGCATTTCACATTTGCAATGGCCATCGATTCTTTTGCAGTTTTAACTTGATGCATTGTATGATATGAAAACAACGCGACATGCAAAGATGTGTCTAAACATAGTCTAGACAATGTCTAAACACTGCAGTTGCTCATGAAATTTTGTATCAAATTTCCCTTACAATGCAATTTCATTTACCTTACAAAAAATGTTTGAACATAAACCACCCTTAAAACGAAATCTCATTAATATCATAGAAAAGATGTTTCGCAATGAACTCATGTGTTTATATAACGCATGGTATAGGTACATTCAGTCTTATACAACAGCGCCACCTGTTGCTAAAAATGGTAACTATATATATTTAAAAAAATTCATTCTAAACAAAAATCCCACATGTTTCTGAGCATATATCTGAAAACAGAACCTTTGTATTATACATAGTTTCCTAATTATTAACTTTTCAAAACTCCCGAAATTTCTGGATCACCCGGTATTTAAATTGTGTTATAATATTGACCCCTCTGTTTCACAAGAACTAAGGAGTGTTGTATAAAATACATTGAACCCCAGACTAAGGGTTCTCTATCCTACAACATACATTAAAATACTCAAAATAAGTATTTACCAAGGTCTACCTCTTCCTTTTTTATGAAACGTTCTCTATGTGTTTAGTTATTTAATCATGTAACAGGATATTTTTCATAACAGAGTTTGCTAAGCGAAAAGACAAAAGTAGTTATTGAGGGCGAAAACACCATCCAAGAGCTACAAGATATCATTCAACAAAAAGACGTCATGATCAAAAGAATACAAAATCAGCTAGAAGAAGCTTTAGAAAGTAAAGAAAATGAACTAATGCAACTGCGAGATGCATTGGAGAACAGACAAAGGGATCTTGAAGCTAAGCAAAGGGATTTAGAAGAAGCACATGAAGAACTTTTCAGGTAAAATTAATTTCATGGCAATGAATTTCTTTTTATATTCTAAATTTTTAAAAAAGTTGATAATCATTTATTTTAGCCCCCTCTGCAATAAATAAGGTGAATGAGATTTTATATTTATTTCGTTCTAAGATGTTTTGATAATTCTAATGTCATAAAGGAATCTATCCGTATTTAACACACCACTGATTTTTTTTTTAGAGATTGCTTAAATGCATATAAAAATCAGAAACGTAAGTTTATTTAACAGTTATTAATGAATTTTTGTTATTTATATATTTTTTAATTATGATGATTTCGAGAATCCATAACCTTATCTTAATTTTCATATAAAAAAGTGTCACATGTTAATGAATAAAAAATAAAATAACACACGTGTAAGACATGTCTTGATGGTTTGATATTTTTATCTCGAATCAGAGATCAAAATAATCCAAATAAACTTATTAAAAATTGTTAAATAAACGACTGCGGTTCTAATAGCCTGATTATCACCACGCTTCTCTTTTTAGTTATTGGTAGCGAGTTCAACTTCCGACTGGGAAAGGTTTATTCAACATGAAATGCATTTCATGTTGAATGACCTACCTTCTGGTCAGTACATTAAACTTATAATTTGTTTTCATTGTCAACTTCCTTTATCGTGTCTGCCACCTCCGTCTCGGTCAAGTTTCAGTAAGGGTGAAGGAATACCGTAAAAGTGTTCGGTAGCCTTTTCTTGGAAGTAGCGATAGTCAGACCCTCCCATCACGACCGCTTCAAAATCTACAATGACTTAAAAACTAATCTATTTATCATCTAAACCTTAAATTAAATATTCTTATTACCGTTACATACAGTTTTGAAGATTTAGAAACTGGCAATGAGGTAGGCAGATTCATTTGAAGCAAAGAAAGAAATATAAAACTTTATTTAGCTATTTCAATTTGAAATCTACTAGTTTGACTCTGATTTTTATTTTATAAAATTCAGTATCTAGGTAATAAACAATGAGTCGTATCAAGTAAACAACGAGATATATTATTCAAACAAAAAGTCAGTCTCATAGACAGTCAGCATCTTACTTGGTAATATGAAAGATTCATAAGTATCTATGAATCCGATATTAAACTATAATCAGAAGTAAAGAAAAATACATGACTCCATACTTGTATTTATTTAAAATATCACAAAAGGTACATTGACGCTCATATATTTTTTAACGCTGTAAATTATTCTAATGTTGAAATAAAATATAAAATTTTTCCACATGTAAACATTAAACAAGTAATAATGCATAAGAAAAGTTTTAATTTTATTTTTTTACTAACATTCAAATTTGTAAAACATGTTTTTGCTAAACATTGTGCTTTAATTATTAACTACATGCAGAATTTGTCTGGATGTATGGTTAGGTGAGACAATATATGCCAAAACAAACAATTTTTGCATCAGAAATCTTATTCCAATCTAGTATTTTTTTTTCTTAAATTGAATAAATATATTTTGTCAGATTTAATTATTCTGTCAGATATTTTCTTATTGGAATATATCTTATATTTATGTGAAACTCATTTAATTACATACAAGAATTTTTTTTTTATTCAAAGTACATTTGTATAACTTGAAGAAAGAAAACATCAGAAATATTTAACCCATTTAACCTACATTTTTTGATTAAGTAAATTACGGATCTGATGTGCGATTCAAAAATCATTCACCTACTGATCATTAATTGACAAACACTTTGCATAATATTTTAATTATTAAACTTTTTCCCTATTAAAATATTTTCCCAATCTTATACTTGAATGAAATTTGGTGTTTTTAAAAGTTTATTCCACATCCTATCCTTTAAAACAAGAACAAATAATCATGCGGTCAATGTAGACTATGAAAAAGTTTTCAACATATTTAAAATACTGAAAAAAATACAGTTTATTAAGCTGAAAGATGAAACGGAAATGTACTTGATAACTTTTGTGCACTCCTGTATAAGATCTATAAAATTCATAAACTCCAAGTAGTAAGCTAAAAAAGAAAAAAACATCCGTGCCGGCTTGGCCCACAGGCGAAGGTAAATTTTGGAAGTTAAGTAATAATTTAACCCATCCCCCCATCAAAAAAATATTAGGTATAGTAAGAAGTTTTAAAGCGTTTTTCAGAGAAATGAATATGCAATTAATAGCTGAGAACAATATCTTTATTCATCAAAATAATCTCCATCATTATCTAACACCTTTTGCCATCGGTCGGGCAGTTGACGGATGCCAGCAGTGTAGAATAATTCGTCTTTTGACGCGATGAAGTCATAAACCCGATTTTGCACTTCGCCCACTGTCTGGAAGTGTAGAGAAAACAAGGCATTCTGCATCGACCGAAACAAATGATAGCCCGAAGGGGCTATGTCGGGACTATACGCCGGGTGTTCCAAAACTTCCCAGTCAAGTGTTACTAACGTGTCCTTGACTGGTTTTGCAACATGAGGCCTGGCATTGTCATGGGGCAATTTTACGTGGCGCAAACCTTTTCCAGTAAATGGACGTTTTTGACCGATTTCCTGGTTCAATTGAAGCAATTGTTGCTTGTAGCGTTCAGTTGTTACACTTATACCAGGCTCCAACAGTTCGTAATAGAGCACACCCTTCATATCCCACCAGATTCACGTGTAAATCTTGCTAATTTATCACGAAATATGCACTTGTTTTCATTTCATCAAACTTTTTATTTTATTTTCATTTTTATCGGAAAATCTTGCAATAGAAAAGTAATTGTTGTAGTAAGAATTTTATTCTTTTTTATTTTTTTTTTATTATTATTGGCAACTGCCATAACGAATAATGTTTATCTTTTCTTTTCATTTTTTCTGTAAAAGACAGTTTTATCTGAGTCATGTTAATGCGATATTCAAAATCTTTAAATCTCTCCCTTCCCCATTTAGAAGATTCTGTCGATTTCAAACCAATGCCACGATATTAAACATATCAATATATATATATATATATACACATATATCTTTATATATATAAATATACATACATATATATATATATATACTTTTTAAAAAGGGGTGGTTTTTGGTTCCTGGGGTCATATAATGAAAACAAAATAGAAGAAATTTCTTAAAAGTCGTTTCATGGTGACGACTGCAGTACGCTGTATTTTTTAGAAAATCAACCTGAAAAGGATAAATTCAAAACGCTTACCACAACTAAAAACCCACTTTAATTATTCAAAAGCATCCTTATATTTTCTGAGAGAGTCAGTAAGTGAACGGTATGCATGTCATATTCTATACTAAGCAGGTTGCAGTACACCTCATGGGATGTACATAAATTTCAATATGTTTAAAATAACGTTGCACTATTTTAAACAACAAAAATATTATAAATTCAACATGTTCTAGTAGCCATCTTGTAATCAAATCCAGTGATTCAAATCAATTTCAATATATTTCAAATAGCATCATGCAGCTAAAATACCCAGCACACTACCTTTTACCTTAAGCCGTCTTGAAGACTTTTGAGTGCCGTTGTAAACGAAAATGTCATTTCATTTTCGATACCGGACATACCACAGTAAACTCAAATAACAAATGCCAATTTCATAACAGATGACTCATATTTAGAGCACGGAATATTCAGACGGATAGGCAGATATACGGACATGAAGACAAACGGAATTCGTCAGAAGTTCTCAATATTTAAAAGTGTTAGAGTAAATCAAAATTGAATTAAATTGAAGAAAATTAACTTTACACTTATGTAATCACTTTTAAGTAATTAACTTATGTATAATGAAAATACTAGTGGATGACTTATCGTAAAAAGCGTCCATGAACACATCAGTAATTTAAAATATTTTCTTTTACTTTTTTTTTGGATGATCCGTTCCAATCGAACAGATTTCTATTCAAACCGACAAATTTAAATTTATTTATAAGCTGAATGACTCTTTTAATAAATTTAAAAGTAATAATATTAAAAAATATCTTTTTGAATCATTCAATTTTTCATCTTACTTATCACGAATTAATTCCACTAGTGCAATTCATGTTGCTCCAAAAAAATTCTGTTAAATATCTTTTTGTCATCGGATCCCATTATAAAAAATTCTGCCCTTTATTTATGATTGTTAGAAAGCGCAAATTAGAAAATTTATTGAAAAAATATAATATTTACTCGATTTAATTAATTTATATATTATCTCAGAAAACAATGAAACAAACAACAACAACAATAAAAAAGCATTTTTAAAACCATCTATTTAGCATTTCTAGTTTTTTTCCCCCTCAACGAAAAATCATAATTAAAGCGCTATTAAATCAGTAAATGATAAATGTTTATGTAAAAATACAGATTACACTATTTATAATTTTTTTCTTTACTAAGATTCCAGCAAACAGTTATATTTTCAACAAATTGAGTATTTTGGACTTTTTCGAAATATCTCGTGTGATGAAGAGTTGTCAGATCGATCCGAATCCGACCCTCAGAAGTCAACACCCAAACCAAAACATTTACATTTAACCCGACCTGAATATGAAAGAAAGTTAAAAAATAATAATAAATCAAAATAAATCAACCTTGAATTCAACGAAATAATTAATATTACTTCGACATCACCCAGACCTGCGGGTCGGGTCGATTTCGACTAAAATAGAATTAACTAAAAGAATGCATAACAGTAGTGTGTCTATCACCAGTTACAGTTGGCTTACAATTTTATTTGAATCACCCTGTATAGTTTCATTTTCAAGTAATACCGCTAAAGTTACTTGGAATGCTTTATTATCGAAAAATCAATAACAAACTGTTTCATTTTAAACTTTAACCAGACATAGAATTTCAGAAAACTATTTTTTAAAAAGTAATTAATAGTATCTGTCAAAACATTCTGAAACGTTTCAGCTGACAAAAAAAAAGGTTTCTTTTCACAGGAGTCAAATGGAAGGTGAAGCTTTGAAAATGGAGCTTAACCAAGAAAAATGCAGCTTAAACAAAATGTCGGAGGAAATCAATTCTCTGGTGGAGAAACTCACATTGGCAGTACAGGAGATGGAAATGACAAAGCAGGAGTATCACAAAAAAGAAGAAAAGCTAAAGCACACGCAGAGTAAAATGCAAGAGATGTGCGTCATGCTGCTAGGAGATCAGGATATCATAGAGAAGCTGCAATCACTATATCAAGCGAGGAGACAGGTAGATAAAAATCCTTCTCTTTTGAATTTTACTTGATTAAGCGTAGAATATGCTTTCAAAAATTTTAAGACTGGTTTTAAATCATTGAATTTTATTCATGCATTTCCAAAATATTTTATTATATAAAAGTTCGTATGATAATTAGTTGTAATCAAGTTAATTAAACTAAAAATGGCTAAAGTGATAAAAAATGTGGGCTTTTCATACATACATATATATATAGCTTTTTTCTCATAACTAATTTAATTTTTATATACTAAAATTACTCAGTATAATGAATAGAGTTTTTTATGCATATGAAATTTTTATAAATCCCTTTTATAGTTTTCATATTTAAGTTACATTATAAATTCAAAAAATTGTTCACATGGACCCCACCGGCGGTAAAATTGTGAATACATGTGGGGAACATGTGAACACATGGAAAATATATCCTTTGACGTGTTTTTTATTCTATTATTCATTTGTCATCATAATCATTAGCTATATTATATCTTAAATAAAATATATGCTTATTTTTATATACATTTATTTAGTTACTTAAAGATGTGTTAAAGAAAAATGTTATACAAAAAAATAAAAAAATGAGGAAGTTGATGGAGGAGGGGGGGGAGGAAGATTAGATCATTAACAGAATATATTTTAATAAAATAAAAAAGCAAATTTGAAAAAAAAAATTGTGTTTGGTGACGGTATTAAGGGAGGGGTTTTTAGATAATAATTTATCGGAAATTTGCCAAAATACAAAAGATTCTTACTCCTGTATTTGTCTTATTTACTTCCAAAATAATGATAAAGGAGGATTTCTTAATGATTTTTGTAATCTCAAACATCCCTCTGCTTTTGAAAGAGGTTGAGACTTATAATCGGAAATTTGCAGTAGTTATATTTTTAAATGTTTTTTTAAATATGACTGATACCTATATTCATCCAAAGCATCATATACATAAATATTTTAGAGATGGACATTCAAAGTTTTGAACAAATGAAAAATAAAAAATTTCTAAAGTTACTTAGGGTAACATTTTTTGTAGTAAAAAAAATATAAAACATGCAATTGTAATAGTTTTGCAAAGTAATATATGGGCCATTTTCACCATTCCCTTACATTTCATGGTAATGGACTTGACAAGTAACGGATTTGACATTTCAAATAAAACTAAAAAAAAAAAAAAAAAAAAAAAAAAAAAAAAAAAAAAAAAAAAAAACTTTATTAAAACGAACTAGCTTGTATATTTCCTAACTTAGATAAGAATTTACATACCTTCTTAAACTATTTAGTAAACTTACTTAGCAGCTTACATTTCACCGTTTACATTTCATGGTAACGGAATTGACAAGTAACGGACTCGACATTTCAAATAAAACTATTAGAAATGAACTAGCTTATATAATTTCTAACTTAGATAATAATACACATACCTTCTGAAATTATTTAGTAAACAATATTTAATTACAAAAGTGCAAAAATCATTATTATAATATTAAAATTTACGGTAACAGCCTTGACAGTGAAAAAAAATACCAACCTTGATAAAAGTTTATTCTTGCCACTATTACATTGCTTCACAATTGAAGAGTAAAAAATGGCAAGTAGTAGTTGTGTGAATAGTTTAACTATATCGCCGAATATTTGCTGCTATCTTTAAGCAGCATTTGAAACCTATTTTGACTAAAATAATCACAAGGTAATGGACTTGGCAAAAAGTGAGAGACAAAAAATTTCTGGTAGTTTCTTAAAGAAAATATCTTTTGTAATAATTTTTTCATTAATATACAACACTGCAGTTCACATTTAAAATAATTAAACTTTTTTTGTTTAAAAAAGTTAGCTCAAATAAAAAAAAACACAGTTAAAAACATAAAAGTTGGAATGGGACAGGCATTTTTGCTTAGAATCAAAATTTAATGATTTATATCTCAAAATTTTTTTATAGATTTTTTTTAATTTTTCATATTAGAAATGTTCAATGTAATCTTCTTTAACTAATGCATAGATCAAATCAAACTTTAAATATTAATTTAAGTTTGAATTTTCTTCTTTTTACTCTGGGACAGCATATGTAAGCGAAATTTGGAAATGGCTCATATAACACTTATTGCATTTCTAAAAGCATTAAATTTATTAAAATTACAATTGAAGCCTGTTAAGCATTATGTAATTACTGAAAAGTGAGTGTTTTTGCATAACGAAAATATCTTCTAGTAACAGTTTTCGCCCGCTATGCTGGTCGAGTTTCTATAAAGGAATCTTGAATAAAACGAAGTACATTAAGTAAAGATTTTAAAAAAAATTAATATCTAATTATCTAAACATCTATAATTGTTCTCTTATTTATATAATCTTACATTATGCTGTTTAATGTCGATGCTGGCGACATAAAAGACAAATAGCTTTAAAGTGACTGAAGTACGTATGTTTAAGTATATTTTCAGTAGGTGCGTTGTCTTGAATTTCCGGCTTCTACCTAACCTGCAGTGGAGATATGAGAAATATCTCACATATGCTGGAAGTATATAATTGTCAAATAATGGTCAGATAGTTTTCCAACGGTATATTACATTAGGGGTGTAGGCTAAATTAAGAAGATTGCATCCTTTCCAAAGTTCCGACTATCACGTCTCCCTGGTTTAAAACCTACAACAGTCTTTGAAATTTTCAAATATTATAACTAAAATTTATCTTACGGCCCCGTAAAAAAATCCGATATGTAATGATAAAACACTTCAATTTCAAAAAAACTACGAAAACTACCCCCCGTGGGTTAAAATTGGTGCTTCCTGAAAAAAAGTTCATAACAGGAAAGAACGATGTGAGGGCTTTCCGTTAATATGACATATGACCCGTCCAAAAAAGCTTGGAATTCTTTATCCCCACTTTAACCCCCTCGGGGATGAAATTTTTTAAATCGCTGAAACTTGTCTTTAATGTATGTTTTAATAGATTTTTTTTTTGCCGTTTCACGCTTCAACTTAAAACGACCGCTGTGATGTGCCAAATGTTCTAAATTTTTCGACCCCCTTTTTAACCCCATCCGGGGGGCATTTTCTAAAATTGCTGAAATATGTGTTGTGAAATATAAACGCTTACATCATAATAAGTATATTTTTCCAAATTTTCATGTTTCTAGGTTCAGTAGTTTGGGCTGTGCGTTGATTATCAATCAGTCGAGATAAACTATTTTATATATGTATAGATTTCAGGAAAATTATAGCTATTAGAGCTGACACTATTTCTCATTAAGTAAATGCAAATAAACAAAATCGCAGAATGATTATTGAGTGACGTACAAACTGTTCATATCTGCCACAATTAATCTGTTTACAAGTGCCCCAGACGGCTACTAGAGTTAAATTATTAAATGAGCAACATTTTCCAAAATTAGAAGAAAATAAAAATCTTTATCAAAAACCTTTATTAGTATTTACAATGTAAGATAAGACATAAAAATTCAAATAAATGAATTCATTTTGGAAAACAATGGGCAAAACTTAGAAAACTATCTTTCTCATATCATAAACAAACAGAATGCATCAATGTAAAATGAGATTTCAATGACAGGCTCAAAGTACTTTTAAATGTTATATAGAATTCATAATCATATTTTGTGGGATTCAAGATTCATTTAAAGAAACGACCAGCATGTGGACAAGATCTGCTAGCTATAAATATGCAATACACATATTTTTCAACATTTTCTCAATTTAAAAAAAGAAAAATAAATTTATGGTATAGAATATAACATTATGATTATAATTGCGTTATTTTTTGAGGAAGTCTCTCACGTTTATTTGTCGAAATCACAAAGAAAGTTTTTGTCTCTATCTTACAAATATCAGGTAAAATCAAAATATGGATTACGTCTGATCCTTTAAGCTGGTCTAAAATATTAAGTCCATTGAAAAGAATTCAAGAGTAATCTCAGATATTTCTGATTCTTACAGGGTTATTTCCAAATGAAAACCAAGAAATAACTCCGAATTCCTTTAAAATCCTTTTCTATACACTTCCTTTTTAAAGCCAATACAGGGTAATAGAAAATAGTAATTGAAAAAGTGACAAATTTTAGAAGTTTTTGTATGAATTTTAATTCGCAAAATCTTTTCACCTAAAGAGTCAATTTGTGCTAAGATATATAGTTTTCTTTCAGCTCACCGGGCGAAAAGTTCTGTCAGAAGAAGACGTTATCGAAAGGATATTGCGTTCCAGTCCAAGGAATTTCTACGACTTGAACGAAAGGTCGATGAACAAAATGGGATCGACGGGACTCTCAAACCAGCAGGTAAATACAACTGCTAAATTGAATACAACTGAATAATTATTTTAATATAAAGTATAGCAATTAATTTCCAAGACTGTTGGAATAATTTCTGAAACATAAATGTTTAGGGTATAAAATTTTTTAGTTCTTTAGCACCAGAAAATAAAATAAGAATAACGGGCAACGTGGATATTTTGCGGAGATATATGACCATTCTATTACCACCACTGTACTTTCAATTCTAATAATTATCTTGGAATTTATTAGTCACATGTTTTATGTTACTAAACGGTCTTCAGAATTGGGCTCATGAGAAGTGGAAAATTTTTATCGTCATTCGGTCATTGACACTAGATGTATTGTCAGTTGTGTTGTGAATTATGGATCGTTTGTCCATTTTTGTTCACACACAAAATTGGTTAGTCTTTTACAGAAATTGTCATTATGATAAACATGGTTTAACTTGGACTGAAAACACTTTGTACTTCTGTTACTGAATAAAAGGATTTCGATTCTCATGCAAAACTTATTCATCTTTAGAAAAATAGGATGGTAAATGATAGGTATTCTATAGCCTTTTTATTTTGTGAAAATACCGTATAATTTACACAAAAATCAATCTGTTTTCTTTTTAATTTTTAGATCCACAAGCAACAACTGGCTGAATTACAACAGCAAGTGAACGATTCCCAAGCGGTTTGTAGTATCCTGCAAGACCAGTTAAAAGAAGTTACAGATTTCCTTGATCAACTTCTCCATATTGATATTTCGCCTAAGAATTTACCGGCCCTTTCCCTTATCAGGCATTACGGAAAACATCTAAAATCACCTTCCAACGTATTATGTAAGAACTGAAAATTTATTTTCTAGGTTAAGGGCAGATCAACATATAATAGTCTAATCAAAAACTATGCTGTCCTTAAGCTATGGACAATTATTCTACATTATGGTGCACAATTGTGGTGTTCAATCACCACCAAATTATTGTACATACATTAAGGAGTGATAGAACACAGCTAGACAATCAAAAACCATCATGCAATCCATGGTCGGAACACAAGCGGCGAAGCACTAGAGGAAGCCTTGCAGTGACCGCAATACAAAAGGTTGTTCACCGCAAGTGTCTTCATTCGTTCTGTGCATGATCGATTAGTTGGATGTGTACTCAATTCAGGAGAAGGCCGAAATACAATACATGTATGAAGTAGCAGATGACAATGCAAAATAAGCATAAAGGTTGTACAAAGAGCGTTTTTTAATAAGATGCGTGCCTGTTACTGACACCTTCCAACGACTGCTCCAACGACTGCGCCAACAACTCTGTAAAAAGGGGTTCGTTTTTAAGTTGCATGCAGGAATACCGAACATGTAAGAAGTGTAAGGACGCTATCTTTAATGGACGACATTGTACATCGGATCGGTGAGACCCTCATTTTAATGCCCGAATGCTCCTGGTGCAACCTTTGGACTTCCCTTACATTAATATTCGCCGCACCGTTGAAATAATGTATCTCTGCTTTCTCCTGATTTGAGGGCGCATCAGTGTAATCGATCATCTACTGAACGACTGAAGGCAGCTGCGGTGAACAGCATTTTTATTGCGGTCACTTCATGGCGTCCTCTAGTGCTTTACAGCTTGAGTTCCAACCGTGGATTGTATGGTGAATTTTCTTTGTGCTTGTCTAGTTGTGTTCCATCATTTCCGAATATATGTACCATTAGTTTAGGAACACTCTGTATAGATAATTCACTTACAAACTGTAAATAAAATTTTCAAAATATAATATTTTAAATTTATAAATGGAGAGAAAAATGAAAGAAACAAATTGTCATGATATAACTTTGGAGTATTTTCTATTTTGCTGTTAGTGTTCGCTATCAACAATTTAACTGAAATATCTCATTTATAAGTATACAGTTTATTTTATATAAGATATCAATTGACCATGTTATACAATAAAACGTATTTCTTTTTGTAACAATCATTTTCAATAAGTTTGTTATATGGTCGTTAGAAAATTAGTGATTGTGGCAACATGAAATTATTAATTCGTATTTTATTATTCTTCCAGCTAAAGAAAGAGTTGCTCCTGATGGTGTTTCTTCCAACAGTCAACTAGATATAGAATTCTCTAGGCAGACATCCAACGAAGTAGAAGATCATTTGTAAGTGCTTGGATTAGTTGTCAACTATAAATACATAACTGTACCTTATATCGAAAGCTATTTTATGCGTAAAAAAATGTGAGTTTATAAATAGGTTTAAGAATTCATTGCGGAAATCCCTCTATTAGATAAACCATTTGATCTTTTCCTGTATACGTTCGCGAAAAACAATTGTATTACTATTGCCAACTGCGCTTTGCTTGAAGCTTGCAAATATCGGTGAAATTTCTTGTTCAGTCGATTCAAATTTCAGTCATGGATGTGATTATAAAAAGATCACTCTTTAGTCCTCATTTAAATTTAATTATTTTTGTGAATATTTTTCAGCATGGGGTTGATCTAAATAACACAACTTTAAAATCTTTTTACATAAAACTTTTTTTTTTCGTTAAAAAAATGAAAAAAAATCCTTTTTTTGTATTTTATATAAAGAAACTTCACAGCTTTTAATAATTCATATTACATTAAGATTGAGTTAACTCTTTTATTTCATGCATGTTATGCACATTGCGTTGAATTTATTAACATAATTAGTATTTATGATAAGAATTTATTAATTAATTAAGAATGTAAAGATTTTTTATTAAAAATAGCCATTAAAACAGATTAAAAAGTGTTGATAGTGCATCACATTTAAAAATTATTTTTTTTTCATTTTTTAAAATATATAAAGATTTGCTAATTTTAGCATTCACAATGAACTGTTGAGCATTTATTGCAATGGATCTAATTTATGTTCTTGTTTAAATCTCAATAAATTTTAAATTGTGCTTCAAAGTGGAAATGAGGTTTATTCTTACTGCAGCTAGTTTTATAAATATTCAGATCTTGCTGCAATAGCCAATGCAGCTTTATACAAAAATGCATGAATACAAAAATTTATTAATATTATCTGTGACTATAAAAAGAGAGCAACGTTAAAAAAGGCACCAAGTATATTAAATTAGCAGCAGACCGGTTTCAGTAGCATATAGCGTACCGTCGTCAGTGCTGAGTGAGTAGGAAATTTGCTCATACATATAGCTCAGCAATATTATGAGCAAAATCCTAAAAAAATCTATAAAGCCCGTTGCTGCTAGTCAATAATTATTGCGATTGAGCTTGGTGCAATATAATGAATATAAAAAGTGTTTCACTTTTTATATTCATAGTGAAACGTTTTTTATGCTCATTATATTACACCCAACTCTATCGCAATAATTATTGACTAGCTGCAACGGAATTTATAGATTTTTTTAGGATTTTGTTCATAATATTGCTGAGCTATACATATGAGCAAATTTCCTACTCCCTCAGCACTGACGTCGGTACGCTATATGCTACCGAAACCCGTCTGCTGCTAATTTAATATATTTGGTGCCTTTTTAACGTTGCTCACTTTTTATATTCATTATATTGCACCAAGCTCTATCGCAATAATTAATATTATCTATATTCAATTCAATAATACGTAAGTAATAGAATTCTTCTTAACAGGACGTCATTACCATGGCAACCTAAACTCATGACCTATCTGGGTTATCACTAAACTAATTACAAATGACAGAATTGAATAGAATAATCATCATAGTAATCTAAAATTATTGCCTATCATGAAATTTGTTGAATCTAATATGGTAGAATTTAATACAACAAAGACATTGTTTATTAGTATTTCCTTAGGTTGTGATTCGATTTTCATCAGATTTCGAACGATTCGAAAATATTTTTCCGCGATCCAATGGATTAAACTTCAAACATTCTGCTGGTCAGTTTTTGCGCTTTTACATACGAGCAGATGGACAGACCAAAGGACGACTAAAATGCTACATATTTAAATAATTAAAAACGTACCTAAAATCGAAAAACATTTCTGAACTAACCAATTTCAGACTTGCCCAAACAAAGTCACATAAAAGAACTACTAAAACATAATTTTTCCTTAATCTCGTTTTGAAAGAATTAATAAGGTCCAAGAAATTTTCCATACCTTCTCTTTTGTGTCTTTATACAAGAAATCAGCGAAAAAATTGTGTAATTAATATTTTTACCATATTTTCAAATATGTTTAATTTATTAATCCATGGTGATTTTTTGCATAATAATTTTCGTTTTGGCTCAACTCTATTAAATACTTGATAATAATTTATAATTCTCATTTAAGAAGGAATGAAGCAAATGGCAATGAGGAGGAAGCGTCGAACTTCGTAATAGAAGCTCATCATGCCAGCATCGAAAACATGAGTTTTTACGGTCAAGCAGCGAGGCACTTCTACATCAATCAACGTTCCGCGTCCGCTGAAGATAGACTAGACACGAATACACAATCCATCACAAGTACTCAGGAAATAAATGAAAATGACTTCAAAGAAGCGCCTATATCTGTAAGTTTTTCAGTAATTTTTCTTTACATAACAAACCTTTGTTTAATACGCAGCTTTACTCATGCTAAATAGGCCATAATTCGATAATAGAATGGTTGCATAGTATGCAACTGTAATGGTTGCAAAAAATAGTTCATTTAAATTAGCAAAGTAATTTTTTTTTTTTTTTTTTTTTGCGAAATTCCAGTATTGGAGTAAAATAATCATTTTATTATTTATTTAATAACTTTTCTTATGAAAAATAGACTATTTTTTGTACCAAGGTCTTTCAAGATATTCTAGTACTAGAATTAAAATATTATTTTCATTTTTTAACATGTAACTTTACTTATTCACAGTAGATCATAACTAATGAAAAAGTATACAAGCCAAAAGTTGGTTTATTAAATTTGTTGGTTTATTTGTTTGGTAAATTTGTTGGTTTATTAAAGTACAGACATTTCTCAAGGAATTCTAAAGCTAGTATCAAATAGTTCATTTTTTTTATTTAGTAAACAATTTTAGTCAAGCTAAATACAATTTTTTTTTCATAATGAATATTCTTACATGTCAAAAGTCATTTCATTTTAGTCAAGTACAAACATTTTTAAAGAAATTCTAGTACAATAGAGTAAAAATTTCCCTTAAAGATCTTCTAAAAATTATGTAATGAAACTAAAAAAATGTCTAGAGTCCTTAAAACCATAAACATGAGTCCAAAGACATTTATATTAATTTTAATGTCTATGATAATTTATTATTAGTTTTTCATATACGATTAGCATCTTCCTGTACTACATTAACTTTAATAACACTGCTCTCGCCACCAGTAAAAATTTTCTTATGCCCTTTTCATTTTTTCGGTTATCCGATAGAATTTGCATATAAAGACATGAAAACAGATATACTGAGAAATATACCTAAAATATATTGAAATAAACTATTTTTAAATTAAAGAGTTTATTAAGGGGACTCAGAGGTTGAAAACTTTTCAAAAAATTGATTTTTGTTTTATAATTTAGTTTGATTATTCAATTAATTCTTAACTCAATGCAAAAAACCGCATAAAAATATTTGCATTTTTAACGGAGTTATAAGCTTTTAAGTATCAACACTTTCATAGCCTCACTCATATAATTTCAACTTTAAGTCGCGTTTTCTCAAAACTTGATTTTTGACGACTAACACCAAGATTTAAAAAAACTATTTTATGGATGGCTTATTGTTGGGGGATAGAGCAGAGTCAAACGCAGTTTTAAGGTCTGTGGTGTGACGTGAAGAATAAGGCACATTTATGAAACAATTCAGATCAGAAATAACATATCCGTTTATTTTCATTCATCTCGAATGTTAAACTTAAATAAAACTATTTACATAAAACTCCAGCATTTGCTGAGTACTTCGTTGTTTAACTACATCCATGGCAAAACTTCATAACTGCAGAGAACTAAATCCATCGGTTAAATTGTCTGTCCATCACAGCACACACATATGGGGATGTTTCACATTCTAGATATACTTAGTACATAAACTGAAAGTAAAATTATGCATACAGTTACAGGTAAAAAAGAAGAGTGCCCTTACGACCGAAATGCAAAATGAAAAACTGGATCGGAACGATCACTACTGAACAAATTTAGAGGGACAAGATTTTGTCCAGATTTCCAACATGCGGCCCCATCGGTCGTAAAAACATCCTCTTTTTTCTTACAATTGAAATCAAAAATATTACAAATAGCTTTCTTAAATTTTACATACAGCAGAGGTTTAGTTAGAAAATCAGCTTTGTTATTTTTAGAACTTACATGTTTTAACTCAAAAACATTTTCATTTACTAACTGTCGAATAAATTGACATCTTATATCAATATGTTTAGTTTTAAAGTTCTCTTGACTGTTTTTAGAAAAATAAATAGCAGATTCATTATCACAGTACTGAACTGGTTTTATTTTATTACACAAATTAAGTTCATTTAAAACTCTTGAATACCAAGTCAGTTCCTTTACACTTTCAGTTAATGAAATAAACTCAGATTCCATAGAACTGAGTGCGATGCATTTCTGCTTTGATGTTTTCCAAGCAAAAGGAACATTACCAAAGTAAATTATATAACCACTGCTTGAGTGTCGTTTAGTAAGTTGACATCCCCAGTTAGCATCCGAATATGCATATAAACTCGGTGAATTTACATTAGACAGATTTATTTTAAAACTTTTAGTAGCAAAAACATAATTCATAATATCTACCACTATTAACCAGTGTTTATATGTATAACCATTACAAAATTGTGACATTACATTTACTGAAAAACTAATATCCGGTCTTGACCGATTTGACAAAAATGACAAACTTCCGATTAAAGATCGGTATGGAAATTTTTTCATTAACTCATTTTCTACAATTTCATTTTCGTTAACTTTATCTGGTAAAATATATCCAATTTTAAAAGGTAATTTAACATGACTTTTAGGCAAGTCCTTATATTTTAATTCTAATCTTTCAATATAAGTTTTTTGATGAATATATATTGAATCGTCAATTTGTTCAAAGTTAACACCTAACAAATATTTTGTTAATCCTATTTCAGTAATTTCCAAGTTATTTTTTAACTTATTAGTCACAGATTGCATTATATTTTTATCTTTAGCAAACAAAACTAAATCATCTACATAAACTACTAATATTACATTACTTTTCAATTGATAAACGCAATTACACCATTTTAATTTAGAAAATCCTAAATTATTCAATATAGTATCTAATTCAGAATTCCATTCTCGGCCACTTTGCCGTAACCCATAAATAGATTTATTTAACATGCAAACTTTATTTTCAGCTCCCCTCATTTCAAATCCGGGAGGTTGTTTCATAAAAACTGTTTCTTTTAATGACCCGTATAAGTAAGCTGATTTCACATCTAATTGTACATGATACCAATTTAACATAGAAACCAATAAAATAAACATTAATTTTACAATTGAAAAATTTACAACAGGTGAAAATATATCATTAAAATCAATACCCGGTTTCTGTTTGAAACCTTGAGCTACGAGACGGGCTTTATACTTTTTACCGTTTTTCTCTGTGTTTTTTATATTATAAACCCATTTGCTTCCTACTATTGTAGCGTTTTTGGGTGGTTCAACCAACCGCCAAACCTTTCTTTTATTCATCATCTCAAGTTCTTCCCTCATCGCGTCATTCCATTTCTCGCTTTCTGGGTTTAATTGTGCTTCCTCAAATGTTTTAGGGATTTCAGTATTGTAAAATTCATGCTGAAATAATTCATTTAAATATGAATCATCCGAATCGGTAGTAGAGGTTTCATTTAAATTTTCAACATTAGGATGAGTAGTTTTAGGTTTAAAGTCAAATTTATCTGGTTCATATGAGAGTTTATTTTCCCTACAATATTTTTTGACATCATTTAAAGATCTCAGTCTCTTATTTGTTATCGGGGTATAGTAATACACGTCAATCCTCGTGCTTTTTGTTCTAGGTTTCTCAACCCTTTTCCATTCTGAAATATTTATAGAACTTAAAGTTATCTTATTCCCCGTTTCCTCTTCATCACCATTTAAATGTTCTCCTGGTAGTTTATGATTAAGATCTAAAGTCGCATTACTTAAACCATTTGTCTCAGTTTGAGATTCATTAAAATTCAATATCACATCCTTATACTTATTATTTCCCCCAAATAATGTTTCTACACCCTTTTTGGATTCATCTATACGTACATGAATAGTTTCTATAATTCGCCTTTCTTTTGGAATATAAATCCTATAGCCTTTTGTTTTCATGGCATAACCAACTAAAATACCTGGTAAAGCTTTAGGTTGAAGTTTATTACGTTTAACTTTAGGAACGTGAACAAACGCTAAAGAGCCAAAAATTCTTAAATGTCTTACCGAAGGTTTGAATCCCGTCCATAATTCTTGCGGTGTAAGACCTTGGGTTAAACTGTGCTCGGTTCTATTTTTTGTATGAACAAACGCTAAAAGAGCTTCCCCCCAAAATGATGGTTTTAATCCGCTATCGTGTAGCATTGCTCGAACTGCATTAATTGCTACTTTATTAAAATTCTCTGCAACACCCACTTGTTCTGGTGTATAAATGGAGGATCTTTCTATTCTTATACCTATATCAGTTAACAATTTCTCAAATGATTTATGAGTAAACTCCAATCCGTTATCACTTCGTACACATTTTAATTTCTTACCCGTTTGTCTCTCAGCTTTAGCTAAGAACTTTTTAAAGCATTCAAAAACTTCAGTTTTATCTTTAATAATATAAACTTCAGTTCTTCTCGAGTAGTCATCAATTATTGACAAAAAGTATTTCCCCCCTCCTAAAGAGTTAACCGGACTAGGACCCCATAAATCCATAAATACTCTATCGAGAACTTGATTAGAAGTGCGTTTATATAAGTAATTTCTTTTAAACGAATTTCTATTCAATTTTGCAACTACACAAGTTTCACATATCTTATTTTTACTTTTGCACTTAATATTTTCAATACCTTTAACACAATTATTTTTACTCATTTTTTCAAGTAAAGGCAAATTAGTATGACAAAATCTACGATGTATTATTTCTGCATTTAAACTAGTAGAAAAAGCAAAATTTTCACATTTTGAAGCATAACCTTTTACAATATACAATTTATCTACTCTAGGTACAGTAAAACAATAATTATTAAATTTATCATACACAATCATTTTGTTATTTCCCCAATAAATTTGGTTTCCTGCAATATCTATATTAGACCCACCAATTAAGTTTCGTCTCATATTAGGAGCATACAATACATTTTTTAAAGTTATTTCTACATTACCTGTTACATCTAGAATGGTAAAGTCTATGTCTCCGATGCCCAGTATTTCAGACGAACAGTCCTTGTCCCCAGTTAGAACTTGTTGAGGGGGGAGGTCCTTGTACGTTACGAATAGACTCCTGTCATTCGTAAAGTGAGAAGTAGCCGCTGAGTCCAGAAGAAATTCCACTATTTTATCATTTGAAGGCATCAAGGCGAATTCAGGCTGCCTTGTAGTTTCACTATTGAACACTTGCTTCTTTCCTCTATTGCTTTTCTTTGTGAAGCACCTTGTATCAGAGTGGCCAGGGCGTTTGCAGTAACTGCATATTAAACTCGGCCCCATACGATTAGATGGTGAAGAATACGAGGGTCTAGAGGGTCGCAGTTCGCTTCCAGTATTAGAAAACGATGGTTTTTTCTCAGTCACTGAAGTCTTCATTGGATTGGTTGGTTTATCGGTAGAAGTTTTAAACTTAGTTGCATAAGCATCACCTACAGCGATAACCTCTTCACTTTCATCTTTCCGTTTCAGACAAATTCTTCCATATTCACTAATTAACTGTTTCGATACATTTTCTAATTTGAATTCTTTATCATCTAATCTATATAACATTTGAACTAAGTTATCATATTCTTCAGGTAAACGACGGATTAATTGAAAACATGCCAATAATTCCGGCATTTCAAACCCTGCTTCTTTAATTTGAAATATTTTATCTTCAATTCTTTTGCAAAATAAACCGATAGTTTCTTCTTGCGAGTTTAACTTCATTTCAAAAAATTCATCCACTAATCCAGCTAGACGTGCTCGGGAAGTGGGTTCAAAGTTTAACTTCTAGATGTCCCATGCCTCTCTTCCATTTTCTGTTTGAGCAATAAGAATTTGAAATTTTCTTTCGATGGATTGATAAATAGTCGTATAAGCTCTTCTTTTACGCCATTCAAAGTCACTTTTTTCACGATCAGAAGCATCCGCTTTACATGCGATATCTGGTTTTGTGATAAATTCCCAGCAATTTCGATCAATTAACGCACATTTGACGTCGAGCTTCCATGAAGAATAATTATAGTCCGACAGTTTCGGAAAAGAATAAGTTAACTCTGGAGCTTGTGCCATTATACTTGCAAAACAGTATTAATTTAATTTCAAACACACCACAATTTATCTATTTGACCTTTAAAGAGCATAGCATGGCCCATAACCATGTTGGGGGATAGAGCAGAGTCAAACGCAGTTTTAAGGTCTGTGGTGTGACGTGAAGAATAAGGCACATTTATGAAACAATTCAGATCAGAAATAACATATCCGTTTATTTTCATTCATCTCGAATGTTAAACTTAAATAAAACTATTTACATAAAACTGCAGCTTTTGCTGAGTACTTCGTTGTTTAACTGCATCCATGGCAAAACTTCATAACTGCAGAGAACTAAATCCATCGGTTAAATTGTCTGTCCATCACAGCACACACATATGGGGATGTTTCACATTCTAGATATACTTAGTACATAAACTGAAAGTAAAATTATGCATACAGTTACAGGTAAAAAAGAAGAGTGCCCTTACGACCGAAATGCAAAATGAAAAACTGGATCGGAACGATCACTACTGAACAAATTTAGAGGGACAAGATTTTGTCCAGATTTCCAACACTTATTTTTTTGCATGTATATAACATCATTATCTATTGAATGAATTAAGGATATAACTATCACTTAAAAAAACATTATTAAAAAATCTCCCAAATTCGAAAATTTAAAAAACCCCTAAAAAATACAACTTTTTTTTCATTAAAAATACTCAAAATATTAAACTATCTAAAATATATTAATTCATTCTTAATTAACAATTCTTTTTTTAGTTTTAAATCTATAACTTGGCAAAAAAGGTCAATGTCTAAAATTAATATTTAGGTATATGCCCACCAGTTATTTGTCAATAGTCATAGATAGGGGAGACTAGGGTACAATGGACCACGGGGTACAATAGTCCACCCCCTATTTTTTATATTAATTCTGTTTTTGAAAGCTTCATATTTTAGTATATAGATGGCAATCATGAAGTAGTAAAAAGAAGTTTAAAACCATGTGCATAGCTGACATTTTAGCCATTTTATGCTTTATAATTGATTTGACACAGGAGGAGTAAGGCAAAAGTAAATATTTTCAGTGAAACATATCTTCATTTATTAATTACAGATTTGTAATTTGAAAGAAATTGTGTGGCAAAATAAAAAGGTAAGACAATACATTATTATATTTATTATAGCTAAAATAATAGAATCCTAAATTTCTTTTTTTATCATCAAGTTTTTGTCAAACTTCCATATGGGGTACAATGGACCATCAGAAACTGGGTTACAATGGACCATGGTTCATTGTACCCTAGTTTTGTATCCCATGTTTTTAAAAGTTAAATATTATATGAAAAATTCAGATTTAATAAATTATTTTACTTCTGTGTGTAGATTAATTAATGATTCATGTTGTGTAATGCATTTTTGAAATATTTATCTGCATAATATATGCTTTCAAACATAAAAATTAGCCCAAATAAAGAATTAATAAATTATTTTATTTCTGTGTGTGAATTAATTAATGATTCATGTTGTGAAATGCATTTTCGAAATATTGATCTATATAATATAAGCTTTCAAATTTAAAAATTAACCCAAATTGAACACCAAAAGTTAGTAAACAAAATATTTTGTGCATTTGAGGGCTTTTTTTTTATTTCATATAATTTGTTAATCCAATATTCCTGCACTTATGCATACATGCTTCCATAATAAGTTAGATGTAAATAAAATAGTAAGATGAGAAAAACAAAAATATACCTACCTATTAGTTTGTATCTGGATATAATAATTAAATTAGGTAAAATTCATCAAAAAAAATACAGATGATGTAAAGTAGACAGGAAAAACTTATTACGTTTTTTCCTTGGTCATATATTTAGATACATATATTTCTTATTATAAAGGTTTATATTTAACTTTAAGTGGCATCATTGGACAAAAAGGATACATATTATTTTTCATATTTCTTTTAGCAAAGCCAAGAAACAAGCCTAGGGAAAACAATAGAGGTTCTGTGCCTCATGAAGTTGTGGAACAGGCTGTAAAATGAGTTGTTGAAGATAATAAACCTTATTGTTCAAACTGCGACCGGTATAATGACTTAATGATAAAAAAAAATGAAGAAAAAAAATGTTACTTTAGTTAGAGCTAAAAGAGAAATGAATAATAAAAATGAATAATAAAATGTGAATAAAGAAATAAAATTGAATAATAAAATGTGAATAAACAAATAAAAATTAATAATAAAATGTGAATAAACAAATAAAATTGAATAATAAAATGTGAATAAACAAATAAAAATGAATAATAAAATGTGAATAAACAAATTATGATATAGTTTATCTTTCTTATTGTTAAAAAATTAACTACACTGGTATATTTTTATTCAAATTACAAGTGGTCTATAGAGCCCCATGCTGTGGACCATTGTACCCCGGCATTGGGGTACAATGGTCCACTTTGTCACCTACTATTTAAAAAAATATATAAAAAAAGTATTTAAAAATATTATTTTTGAGTGGATGCAGTATAAACTGTAATGTATAGGTAACATGCATGTAGTTGATCAAAAGAAAAAAATCAATACTTGAAGAGTAAACAGTCAAAATTTACAAAAGTGGACCATTGTACCCCAGTCTCCCCTACAACTGAACAAGTGCCGATGAACTACGAATATGAAATTGCCTGAAATTTTATAAGGGTAAAAAGCAATATGCGACAGATGCACCTATAATACAATACTCAAAAAAAGTCGCCCGTAGTCAGTGTAATTGCTATTTTGCTATGTACAGCAGTTATTTATCGATAGTCATATATGCGACTGAAAACAAATAGGTAAGTATGATCGCAGAAAAGTTTTATGTTGATATTTAATTCAAAACATTTTATTCTTCAATTAATAAATTTAAATAGTTAATTTATAATAATTAAATTCTTACATAGATGGTAGCATCAACAAATTTAATTTCAAAATAATTATAAAAAGAAGTTATTTATTTTAATCAAATTAAAAGTATCAAAATCAAATTATTTAAATACAATCCAATATTCTGAATTTTTTGAAAGTTTGAAATAAAAAAAATAGGAATGTTAATAAAATTTTTGATTTCTAAAAGCGAAAAACATTACTACAAATTATATTTAAAATGCTGAATTATGAATAGACTGATAAAATAATTTTTTAAATAGAAAGAAAATCGAATTCCAAAAAATGTTATGAATGTCAGATGAGCCTCACATTGGCCAAAAGTACGAAATTTCTTACAATTAAATCCATCTATGCATCAAAATTTCAAGTTTCATTATCAGGAATCGAACTAAGAACTTCTTGTTCCCTAGGGAGGTTCTTTACCTCTAAGCTATGATAGATACACAAAAAAAGTTGTAATTAAGTTTCTTTTTATAAATTTAAACACAAAAATGAATGAATGACATAGATAAAAATTGATTTAATTAAATTAATAGGCTTTTTCAATGAAATTTAAAATGCTGAATCATTGATTAACCTCAATAGATTTTAAAATAGAAAGAAAATTGAACTCATAAAAAATATTATGAATGTAAATGAAAAAAAATAAACCCTTACATTAGCAAAAAATACGACACTTCTTTTCATTAAATCAACCTTAAATTTTTTTTTCAAGTTTTAGCAACGAGGCTCGACCTCCTGACATTCTATTTACTAGCAAAATGCTTTATGTCCAAACCATGATGTCTACACGAAAAACGTTGAAACTAAGGTTCTATTTTACAATTTAAATCGCAGAAATGAACAGGTGACATTTATAAGATTTATTTAATTAAATAAATAAACTGTTTAAGAATTCTTGTGTAACTCTGAATGTTCATTTGTAAGCACACAAAATTTGAAGTCTGCAATTCATACAGTTTTTGTGTGCGGGCTCTGTGATGGACAGATAGACGACAGAGACGAACAGGGTATCATCAGATGAACGAAAGTTTAACAAGACCAATGTACTCCTTTAAATACATATTTTTAGGTGCGTTCGTAATTATGTAAATACGTAGCACCTATAGTTTTCGCTCAGTCCTTCCGTCTGTCTGTCCGTCCGCCCGTCCGTCCGTCCGTCCGTCTGTCTGTCCGTCCGTCTATCTGTCCGTTTGTCCGTTTGTCTGTCCGCATATAACAACGCAAAAACTACCCAACCGAATCGTTTGAAATTTAAAATATATTATTATTATATAATTTTGTCGAGTCATTTCAAATTTTATGAAAATCGGATGAATAGATCAATTACAGGGACAATCAAAAGTATTCCGTTATATTACGGTCAATGGGGAAAAAAGTTTCAAATGCATTTTAATGGTGTTACACTCATTTGAACACAATATTCATCTGTGAAATACATATTAAAATATACATTTTGCACAATCTGTGGTGCAAAAAACTTTTGTTATTGATTTACAAGGCCACATAGAAGTATTCCATTACATAATGGTATAGGTAGATTTTTTGCTGCGCGTTTTAATTGTAATTGACTATTTAACATTTTATGAGAATGATATACGTTGTTGAGGAATACTACAAGTTAATTCCTGTATAAAAGAAAGCATATAGTATAGCATATGATATATGTTGCTGAGGTATAATAAAAGTTACTTTTTGTATATTTACAGTAACTCAAAAAAAAATTCGACCACTATACTCTATCCGAAATACTATCTATTATAACTGCAAGATCTGAATATATTTAAAATTTCATTATCGTACGAACGCACCTCATTTACTACGCTTCACGTGCTATTTCCAACTTGTTATACTCGCCATGGTTTAAATCATGTCGAACTATGAATAAAAATTTCCCTGACCATTCATAATAGTAAAAGAGAACGTACGATAGATGTACCCATAATAGAATACTTAAGAAAAGTCCACCGTAAAAGTGGTCAGTGTTCAAACGTCATTAGTATACACTGTAGTAAAAAAATAAAAAAAACTGCCATTTTTTTTCTTATGTCTACAAATCTCATTTTAATTGTTGTATTCGAAGTGTGACTTAAAACTTTTGAGAGACAAAGCAGACGTTTGCCATTATTTCTACCTAAAAATTCTGTGTTTAAATAATTCAATAATTTATTTCGGGAAATAATGCTATTTCTTAGCTGAAACAGCTGCATGTTGACATTTGCGTAAATCAGACTTATGTCACATGCGTAAAAAAAGGTAACATCTTTTGTTTATTTTATTATTCAAAGATTTTTTAATAATGATAGTAAGAAATACGATAATCAAAATATTATTGCAGTTCTTCGTAAAATACCTACAATTGGCACAGTCTCATTTCCTTACAAAAGTTCAAAAAATATCCCCTGCTGTTAATTGTTCGTACGCATTATTATTTAAGTATTAATGAAAATGAATTTCTTCACTTAGGTGTCTGTCCAAGGTGCTAGTTCTGAAAGCGACGAGATCATACTTCTTCTAAATGATCACGAAGGAAACCAAGCCACATCCAGCGATGCTAATAGGCAATCAAGAAAACTTTCTCGACCTCAAGTGTCGTCTCCACCTTTCCCGAGAGGGCTTAAAATCACAGAGAACTACGGGTCTGACGGTTCTATTAACACCAGAGAGAATTCCAGTAATGTGATAGAACGATCTGTGAGCTTTGGAAGTTTTAGTGATTCTGTGCTAATGTCTTATGAACAGTCCGAACGTGGTGCCTCAGATGAAAGCAGTGGGATGGTTAACAATCGATGCGTTCGGTCTATCGATATGATGGATCTTATCCCAGTTGGAAATAATGAAGTAAAACCTGGAGTATTTTTATCTTCTGATTCGGATATCTGGTCCGAACCAGACACGTCGCTCTCACGCAGAAGAATGGGGTTGTACGTCGAAGAGACACCAGACTCATCGGAACATTCTTCGACTTATGTTTCTGACGATCTTCAAAAGAAAAAGCTAACCCTACCAAGTAGATGTGAATCCAGAAAAAGCAGAAATATTATTCACGTGCCAACTAAAAAAACAGGTAAATTACTTTTTGAAATCTTAATGCTTATTGCAGTGACACTAATTTAATGATTCGAATAATTGATAAATAAAACTTTATCTACTTTTATTAGTACAAATACAAACAATAACAACTTAAGTGGAAATTGGAACAATTTTTCAAATAAAAAATAAAGAAAAACATTTATGTTTCAATACAAAGATCAAACGTCATTGTTAAACGTACAAAAATTGAAGGATTTTCTGAAAAAAAGGAGGTAGCTCCATTTTGACATTTTTTAGGTGTTCACTTTCTGGAATAATGGAATAGTGTGAACAGCTTCATGGATTACCTAGTTGCGTGGCAACTTAACATCCAGTATAGAGGTAAGTCGTGTTGCTGAGACATTAGGGAGCCGTTAAAAAGAAGAATGTTTAAATGCGGCAGGTGGCCACAAGGTTAAAAATTATCTAAGAATAATTGTAAAAAATGAGAAAAGTAAAGTAATAAAGTACATGAGTAAACATGTAGTATATCAAGTTAAAAAGAAAAACAAAAAAAAAAGAAAAAAAAAGAGAAAATTACATTAGATCCAAAAGGCCATAGCCAGGCGAAAAAGCTACCAGGGAAAACCCCAACCGTAAAAAAAAGACTCCTTTCAGAGACCATACATTTTTTTTAGTATATTATAAAAGTAATGCTAATAATAGCAGAATAACTAATAATTTTTTTTTTAATTTTAGTAATACAGAACAGGACAAAAAACAAACAAAGAATTTAAGTTTATTAATGAGGAGAGGAAAACTCAACTTTCATCGTTGAATAAAAGCGCAAATTTAGGGCGTTTTCTGTTAATTGGGTCAGAAACCTCATAATCTGGTAATTCCGCAACAATTTGGTTGGGAAGGTTATATACAGTTTTATAGAAATTTTTGGAGAGCTGATTAATGCGTTTTTTTTAAGGAAACGGTATTTAAGTCTCTGCGTATGGTGGAGTTGCGTAGGTATCTGTTACCATTACGGATAATTTTTAAATTTTTATTGTGGGTGCCATATAACGCATTCATACTAGTCTTGCAAGCGAACCCCCAGATCGGACAGGCATAGGTTAGAATAGATCTTATACATGCGTTGTAAAGGATTAGTTTATTATGTATGGAGAGGATATTACTTTTAAGAAGTGGAGAAAGAGATTTAGAGATTCCGGCGGCTTTGCCTCGAATATTAGTTAGATGTTTTTTCCAAGTGAGCCTACGGTCCAGAGTAACACCCAGGTATTTGGTGTCGTTAGTCCAGGGGATGGTGGTGTTATTGATAGTGATGCTGTTAGGATTCGTTAGTTTTCTAGAGAAGTAGATAGCAGCAGTTTTTTGCTCATTAAGTTTAACACGCCATAGGTTACACCAGCTAAGAAAATCATCTATGTGTTTTTGTAAAATTTTGTATAATGTGAATGGGTGATGTGCAGAGGCGTACATTGCCGTGTCGTCCGCGTACAGGGCAAGATAAGTCCTCAGTGTTCTAGGGATATCATTAAAGAAGAGGTTAAATAATGTAGGGCCGAGAACCGAGCCTTGAAGTATACCAGAAAGTATACGGTAAAGAGTGGAAAGAATTTTGTTAATGCTGACACAAAAAGTGCGGTCGCTAAGGTATGAGTGTAGTAAGTGTATTAGTCTGGCATTAATTCCAACCTTAATTAGTTTGTATATAAGGCCTTCATGCCAAACTTTGTCAAAAGCCTTAGTGACGTCAAGAAACACAGTAGCAGCTGGAGTTTTAGTGTTGAGGTTTTCACTGAGGAATTCCACTATACGTAAGAGTTGGTGAACTGTAGAATGTTTAGCTCTGAAGCCAAATTGCTCAGGAATAAGTATGTTCTTGTCATCTAGAATGTCATTTAGCTGGGACCTAATGACGCGTTCAAAACTTTACTAATAGCAGGAAGCAGAGAAATGGGACGATAATTAGTTGGGTCCTGAAGGTTAGTTTGAGGTTTGGGTATAGGAGAGATAATCAATGTTTTCCAAGGTTTAGGAAAATAGTGAAATTTAAGAATAGCATTAGTTAGGTTAGTAAGGTAGTTAATGCAATTAAAAGAAAGATTTTTAAGTGCATAGTTAGAAATATTGTCAATTCCAGGAGCTTTTCTGTTTTTCAAGTTTTTGATAATGTTAGAAATAGTAATAGGTTGAATTTCAGGAAGTAGTTCATGGGGAGGAATGGCAAGAAAGTTTTGAACCGTGTCATGGACGACAAAGTAGTGGTTAGGACTAGCCAAATAGGGATTAGGGGAAAACTGCTCGGCATACGATTTAACAAGTAATTCAGCTTTGTCTTTGTCAGTGTACGCTGTCGAGTTAAAAGCAGTTAAGAGTGGGATAGTAGTATAGTTATTATTAAGTTTTTTCTTTATTTTCCATAAGGAGTTGTCTTCAGGTGAAAGGGAGTTAAGGAAATTATTCCAACTTTTTTGTTTCTCTTTGGCAATAAGATTTTTAATTTTGTTATTAAGACGGTTAATAACAGGTTTGAGAGCTGGATCTCTAGAATTTTGAAACAGCCGTCGGACGTCATTACGCTGCTTGATGATATTATGTATGTAGTTAGGAATATTAAAAGGTTTATTATGATTCATATACTGGTAAGTAGCAAGCTTTTGAGCATTAATAATTAAGTTTTGAAAGTGAGTAACAGCATTATCTATATCATCATTGTTAGTAATATTAGGAAATGTAAGATCAGAGTTAAGTAAAATAGTTTTAAATTTACTCCAATCCACTGCCACTGAAAGGGGGGGGAGAGGGAGGGTCAACAAGGTCAATTTTGAAACTAACCGGAAGGTGGTCTGAACTGAGATCATTGATAACAGTAGTAATAATAGGGAAATTAATATTTTTGGAAATGCCAAAATCAATAATAGAGGGACGGGAGTTACCATGCCCCAAGTGTTTAAGTGTAGTAGGTGCATGTAGGCTAAGATCTAGGTGTGTGATCATATTGTGTAGTGAACTGCCTCGACGGGTGTTTAAATGACAGTTCCATCGTCGGTTATGTGCATTATAATCACCGGCGATAAAACAGTGCGTATTTTGTGAGAAAAGTTGTGTGAGGTCGTTGACTGGGAAAAAACGTCCGTGTTTAACATATACTGAAACAAAATCAATATTAACTTGTGGTAATTGTACTACAATTCCCGTGTAGTCAAGACCCATGTAATTAGAGTGTTGTACAGGGTAATGTGGAATGTGATGTTTTATGTAAATGGCAGTTCCACCCTGGTTGGAGCCAGGGCGGGGGGTATGGTAAAGTTTATAACCAGAAATTTTGATACTAATATTGGGTTTATGAACTTCCTGCAAAAGAATAACAGCAATGCCCGGGTGATTACTAATAAAATCGCGTAATTCGTTTATTTTATTATTAATAGTAGAGCAATTCCAGGTTAACACAATAAGAGAGTTAAGATGGGACCTGGACATGGTTAGGGAGAGATATCACATTAGCAAGAATGTAGAACTCCTTAATTATGGCAAACATTTTTTCCATAGGATTTTTGAATTTTTTGGTTTGACTAGCAATATTTTTAATACATTTTAAAAATTTAGTAATTTGGAGAATTTCTTTAATATCTTGGAAAGTATTAAAAATTTCCTGTATATCATTAGAATAAGACTGAGGAACAGTGGCTTGAGTTGTTGGAGTAGTATTATCATTATCAGAGATAGTATTATTAGTATTTAGAGAAGTAGAGACGCCCTCAACTGGGGTTTCAGAATTATCAGAATTATTCTTTTGGCTTTCAGAATTGTTTTTTGGTGGGTTCTTTTTTTTAGTATAATTGAAATCTTTAAGAATTTCGAATAACATTTGGGTATCTTTGGTTATACTCTTACCGTTAGTTTTAGCTGAATTGTTCTTAGAGTTATTTCGTTTATTGTTATTTTCACGGCGATATGGGTTTTTGATACAACCACGGTAAGTGGCTGGATGTGCTTGCCCACAGTTTGCGCATTTAGGAGTGATGCGGCCTTTGTGATCAGCCCCGCACTTGGCGCATTTTAGGCATGAAATTACAAATTTCAGAGGCGTGCCCAAACCCCTGGCACCGATAACATTACTTAAATCTTTGGTAGCTTTTAAAAGCTTCAATCGTAACAGAGATGTTATGAATTTCTTTGATTTTATAGATTTCATCAAAGTTTTTGGCTGGTAATACGTTTACCATGTATAAAGGCATTGGTTGTCCGGTTTTTCTGTTTTTGAGCATGGCAGCCCTAGTTACGGTGAAGCCATGGTCTCTAAGACTATCTACAATAATATTAGTTTCCGTAAAGCACGGTAGCCCTCTAATACAAATTTTTTTGGACGCTGATCCTTAGGGTGAAGAGTTGTATATTTTTTGAAATTTTCATCTAACCAGTTTTGAGTAGCCCTAAAATCGGTATCATTCTTACATAACACCATAAGGCGTTCACCTTTTAGTGCAATAGTAGATTTAACATTGTTAACTTCAGAAATTTTTTTCGCAAGATCAGACCATTTCTCGTTAAATTCAATGTAAAAAGGGTTAATTCTGGTTTTGGAATTACCAGACTCCTCGGTGGCAACACCGGAATTTTGATCCATTTGATTATTAAGGTTAGTTTCATTGGCTAAATTAGAAAATTTATTACTAAGAGGGATAGTTGAATTTTCCTCAAGTGGTCTCTTAGTTCCTTTTTGAACTAGTGTAAAGTCACTTAGTCCGAAATCTTTTAAAACTTTACTAGAAGCAATTCTAAATTTGGAAAAACAAAACACTCCAAAATAAGTAGAATCTAACAAACTATTGTAACAAATAGGCTTCTTAAGTAAAGAAATAGCCTCAAAACAAACTTTTCTTACCTCCTCCTGGTCAGCGGCTGAGATGGCATATTCCATCTTGCTTATTGTAGATGTTATATAATCGTCAAGGTAAGCGAAAAATTCTCCTATGACTTGCTTCACTTTATCCTCGTAAGACGAACTAATTTTAGCGAACTCTTCACAAAAGTTCGCTGTAACAGTTCCATTGATTATTCCTTGAACGGAATCAGCCATTAAACATTCCAAATCCGAAGCCATTTTGAAAAAAGATGAGAAAAAACTTCTCACAAAGCAGAAGAACGACTCAGACGTAAGGGGAATCTATTCAGTTACGAACCGATCTCTCCAAACGCAATACATCATAAGAATAACCGCAAAAACACGGAGCGAAATCAAATACGTCTTCACTCCGCGAAGCTTACCTATGTTTAAAGAAAAAGGCATTCAAAAGAGATATTTTTGGATATTATTGGTGGCAAATGTTTATAAGTATATGGAGTAATTCATGAGCAGAAAAAATACTTTTGACAAAACTTTAAAATTTAAGTAATAATTTTTTCTACTTTCCCAAGCGTGCCAAATGGAGCTTACCTTCTTTTTACAGCAAATCCTTCAATTATTTTAATTCATTTTAACCCTTTCATGGACAAAATACTTCCGTTGATAAATTCTTTAATAATTGAATGAAACCAGATTTTACGAACACATTTGTTTCATAATAGAATTTGTATTTGTATTGCTTTAAGGTAGGCGCTACAGCTATTCGTCGGCATAACCTCCAATGATCACAAGAAACCATATAGAACACTTTATTACAGAATATCCAGTACATACATTTTTCACACGGACAACACAGACACCCATGCCGCTAGCTGGACTCGAACCAGGGACCAGCGGTGTGGGAGCAGCCTCCGCTACCATCCACGCCACTGGGTCGGCTCATAATAGAAACGAAAAATCCTATTTACATTTTCTGATGCCATTGTTGCATTAAATAATTTACAGAAATGTGAGACATATATATCCCACTACTCACGAAAGAGTTAATGTAAGCCTGATAAATTGGAAAAGGTTTTTCATTTTTTTTTTGATAACGATATATTGTGTCTCCGAAACTAATATTGAATAGGTAGAAAAAATTTTCGAAATCAGCTTGATTTTATATATAATTACGCACACATATATACATACAGAATCACGTGATGTTTGATAATTTAAATAAAATCTAGAGTAGTTTTGATTTTAAATACGGGTATTTCATACGATACAGACACATCGCTTTCTCAGAAAATATGGGATTGTATGCACTGAGCAAAAGGATGCTTTCAAGTATGAGTAAATCGATGTTTCATTGTGTTATGAAACTTCATATTTCAAAGATGACGACTCAATTCTTTCTATTTTGAAATTCTAGAAATACCCAGTTTCAAACAAAGTTAGCTTTCATGCATTAAGCGTAGGAAATTTTACAAGAATAGTTGATTTTATTCATATTATTTCATTTATTGTGATTTTGAACGAAACGCGTCTTACAGTAATAATTTATACAGTAAAAATAAAATGTGGCTAACTATATTTTTATCGTGTTCACGGAGAAACACTTAAAAACCTTCGTAACATAATTATAAAGCTTATGTTTTTCTTCCTCAGCTTTTGAAATATAAAGAATTCATAAGATAAAGACTTCGTTGGTGGAATTTGACATCCTTCTACAATATAAAAATGCAAACATCATTTGTAATAAACTAGCTAACCCACCCGACGTTGCTCGGGTCCGTAATAAACATGATGCATAGACTAACCTATAATATTGACAAAAACAGAAAAAAAAACGATTCTAAAAGCACAAAAACTCAGAAAATCGTTAAAACTTACTTCAAAAATTGCATTGAAAATCTAGACTAACCTATAATATTGACAAAAACAGAAAAAAAACGATTCTAAAAGCACAAAAACTCGGAAAATCGTTAAAAATTACTTCAAAAATCGCATTGAAAATTGCATTAAAAATCGATAAAATTCAAAAATAATAACATACAAAAATTAGTAAATAAGGCTAAAATTTTAAAACAATTTTCGTTTTATCAATGTTAAAAAAAAAATTGCAAAATGCGAAAAAATACCAAAAATCGCATTAAAAGATTCGTTAAAACTCTCCGAGCGTCTTGGGAATGGGTAAAATTGTAATGTTGTTTTCTCTGTATTTTGTTATAAATGCTAATAAAATAGCATTCTTTCAATATTATATGAAAACTGAATTATAGATACTGATTTATCTATTATATTATGATTTACTGATTTATCTATATTATGATTTGAGAGTATTAATCATACTTCAATGCATTGAAAATTCATTAAATCTATAGAATTATATTATCTTAAACATTGCTTATATCGCAGTGAAACCTGAAGCTTAGTTTACGGCATATCACGCGCCAAACACTTTAAAGGTTAAAAATACAAAAATCGCTGCACGAATTCCCAATAAGCTTTATTGAAAAGAAAACTAAATTTACTGTGTTCGGTTAAAAGAATGAAACTGCATACCTTTCACTAATCTGGAAAAAGTCATCTCGAAACATAAAAAGAACGCTAAAAAACAGCTAAAAAATTAAATTTAAAAAATCTAATCCAAAAATCGAAAATCGTTATTCGAGATGAGAAATTTCATGTACGGAGGTACCTACACTCTAATCACATTTAAAAGAGCGAGCTACTTTTACTAAATAAAAAGTGGATCAAAAAAAAGAAGAAATGTCATCCACGTGTCAAATAATAATAATAATAATAGTGTAGATTAAGCTTTATATACAAAGCTTATTTAGCCATATTAATGTTTTATTGACAGTATACATCAAGGTAAATTTAATTGCAATTCATTAGAGAAAACTATTTCAAACAGTAATTCCAAGGACTGAGGGATTAAATCTGATATGCAATATGATAAAGAAGCTAAATGAAGAATTCTGTTTAAATTTTAATAATTCATAGATAGAAAGTATTATTAAGCTTAAATAATGTAAATTCTAATATATTATAATAAAAATATGAACAATCAAAGTTGTTGGCAACGCTTCTATCGGTCATATGTAAATAATGCTATGATATTACTTCGCAATTGTAGATAGAAAAAAAAATTAAATATCTGGTAAATTAATTTAATTTTAGACTATATTTTTATGCACTAATACTTGCATGTAAACAGAAGTGGCAATACAGTAACTCATGTATTAGAATTTTAAATCTTCTTTCGGTGTAACAAGAGAAGACACCAGTCCATCAATTTTATTCAAAATAGTATAATGTGTATTTTTTTTTATTGAGATTTAATTCATTCCAACGCATTATAGAAAGACTTAAAGTAAAATATATAAAACCTAGATTTTGATTTGAAATTTAAAAATCACCTAATCGTAGGCCAGATGCAAAATTATAAAAATTTAGTGAAAAAACTTAGTGAAATTTTAGTAAAAATTTAGTGAAAACCCCGCTAATTCGGACCCCGTTAATCCGGATCTCCAGATAATCCGGATCGATTTGGTCAATTTTTTTTCAAGTTTGAGAAGAGATTTGGTTAATTTCCAATGGAAATATTACATTAACTTGTTTCATCTTGTTTTCTAAATAAAAAAAAACTTTTTCTGAAATGTTTCCGGAAGAATACCTTAAGCTTTCTTGTTTAAACTACACCCAATGAACTACTTATGCTCAAGCAGATGCGTGACCGTACGACTGGCAAAAGGTATAGAAAACTGGCACAGTGAACAATTAAAAACATTTTTATTACAAAGTAAACATTTTTACTGTCTGTAAATAATCAATAGGTTAAACATAAAGATGATTTTCTGTAAATATGTTTTATTTTATTTCATTTTTTTCTAATTCTCCGGATTTTTGATAACCCGGATTGGGTCTGGTCCCAATTAATCCGAATTATCGGGGTTTTACTGTACCACCTTTCATCGATAAAACTGCTACCTCAGAAAAAAGCAAAAACAAAAGGGGTGCACGTGTTCTGTAAGACCATTTTTGTCATGTTGTCATTTGCTGACATTTTGCACTTCCATGGTCGCATCGTTACCCAAACTCACTGTAATAATTTTCTATTCTATGAAGAATTTAAAGTGAAGTCATAAATATCAAACCTTCGAAGTGCGCCTGACTCGCAAAAAGGTAAGATTATTTCAAGCGATCTTTTATTGTACGCCAAATTTCTTCCACGCTTGGTATCAATAACGGTAAAACTGGCCATTTAAAAATTTTGTAATGTAGTTACGATGTTTTTGTATGCATTTACTGGCAACCTTATTTATTATTAATTCTCACAGTTTTTCTGGGTGTTTGTTTTAAGTTATCGTATATAATGCTTTAATGTTGCAACGCCATCACTGGATTTTCATTGCACTTAACAGTGAAAAAAGGGGTTATTGCAATTTGTAAGTTTAGAATTCTGTTACTGTAACCGTAATTGTAACAGTTTGCTTATTGTTTCTGATTTGATTTTTAAAAATATTTTTCTGAATTCTTGCATTTATTTGAACAGACGTTTTCTGAACGATTTGGTTGCTTGGATCGCATATTGTAGCAAATTTCCTTTCTGACTACTCTGTATGCATAGTTCAAAACTTCTATTACTATAAAGGTGCATATCAGTAACTCTGCATCACCTCACCATAGAAGTGCCATCTTTGTACCGATATTGTTCTCATCTTTAGTGTTACAGTAAGCTTTTTGAAATTTTGTAAGAAATCGTGATAACATAAATAAAACATGCAATATTTGGGAGCTGAATTACACTTTTAAGGTATTTATTATCATCATCGTTATAAGAATTATTTATTGCAAAATCATCAAAAAGTTTTACCTAGTTAGTCTAGAGCAATCCAGACTAATTATGAATGAATTGCTCCCCTGAATTAATATAAGCTGAATTAAACTAAATTAGTTTAATATAAAAAATGAGAAATTGATAATTGTTTGTACGCTATTTTTCTTTAATCTTTATCACTGCCGCATGCTCATTCATTGCGTCAATAATTTTCATCGACTCATCTGCGACTTGACTTTAAAATGTCAAAGTATAAAATAGATTCAATAGAATATAAAAAAAGCTGAATATATATGCTTTTCTATTGAAGAAGATGAAATTTAAAGCTAAAGATAGTATTTCCTTAAGGTTATGCTACTTGATTTAATGATGCAAGTTTTCTCTTCATGTTTACTTCGTTTAAATGAAAAGTGTACAATTATTTATAAATCTAACAATTTTAAATGCAAAATGAGCATAGAGGCTAAATTTAGATATACGTATATATTAAGATATATAAGGTTTTAGAAATCCCGTATATATTTTTAAAACATAGTTTCATACTTTATAAAATACTTAAATGTATTTTCCTCTTTATTTACTGAAAAGATACATACCTCATAAATTGTTTCGTGTCTTAAAAAAGATCTAAAACTCAATAAGATAAAACTAATACATTATTCAAATGTTTTTGAATATTGAAAATTCTGCATTATATTTCCTCATTTAAAAAATCTTCCATTTTGTTTTAATTTTTAGTAAAATTCTTATATTATAAAGCAAAAAAGATAGCCAAGATTAAATCTAATTGTATCAATATTCTAAACTATTAATTGTTCTGTAGATAAATCAAAATATTTAAACAAACGATTGGTGTATCTTTTAGATACCACATTTTTCCTCTAATTTGTATCTTAGATAATAATTTAAATAATGAAACAATCTCCTATTTTCTTTTTAAATCAATCTTAATCTCATACGTTATACAGTCCTACCCACTTAATCGGGTAACGGATAATCGAATACCCCGTTTATTCGAATAAAACTCTCCGGAACCGAATTTATCGCCTTTGGTTCTATGTTATTTTTCCTCGCTTAAACTGAATACTTTTCGCGAAACTCCCCGTTTATTCGAATAACGTCTGGGTGGCCAATTTAAAACGGGCGCAAAAAATGCATTTTAATTTGAATTTTTCCCCACTTTTTGTCATTTTCGACAAATTTTCAGTTCTTCCTGCAATGATTTCAACCAGCAGGTGTGTAATGGACAGGCTAAATGATCTCCCCTCATTTTTCTGCGAATGGGTGAAATAAGTTGGCCAATGTGGATTATTTTTGCATTTTGTACGTTTAGTCGCATTTTTGCTAAGAAAAAGGCATTGCTATGCATTCTAAATGGAAAGCTTTAAACTTTTCTGATAAACTACAGTTTTGGAAGCATTAAATAAGAAAACAGAAGTTCAAGTAGAAAAAAGGTTTTAAAATATCGCAGGCGTAAATTTCCAATATGAAACGCAGTGCTGAAAAAATCCAAAAAGAACAGAGATAAAATGGAAATTTGGATTGAAAGAGGAAATATAATTCCAGTTTTGATAACATTGGTCAATATGCGCTGGAATGGGTTTAGCAAAAGTTGCATTAATAAATGGCACTATGATTATGCAGAAAGCGTATGCTAACGCACACGCTAAAACATATCCACGTTTTTTGTGCGCAATGCCAGTAAACGCCTAAATTCCACGTAAAGAAGCCACTTTAACGACGTTTTTAAGCCTGTGTTATTAATATAAATTACAAGTAGCAAAGCTTTAACCGAATTCCAATGAACTACATGAAGGGTAATGTAAATCATATAGCTGTATAAACTGAAATTAAATTATTACGTATTTACTTTATATTGGTATTTGTATTTATTTTAATAATTTACGATACTATATTAATGATTTTATTAAGCTGTTAATTAATTATGCTGTAGATGGTTGTTTTACCTTTTTATTATGTAATAAATATACCATTTCTATGTCCCCGTTTAATCAAATACCCCACTTAATCGAATATTATTTCCGGAACCATCAATATTCGTTTAAACGGGGACGACTGAATAACGTAAAAACCTTTCAGACGAAAAATATTGAAATGTTTAAAATTATTAATTGTTTTATAAATAGGTTTTAATTCTATCGAATACGATTAATGTTTGTTTTAAATATTACATTGTATCGATAGAATTAATTGAATTCCTTAAACCAAATAGGAGTACTTAAAATAAAACAAGATTAACCAAACTCTTTATTTAAATATTTTGAATAATTTCCTGTTTTGTAAATGCACTGTAAAAGAAGACAAATATTTCCACGAAGCTTTAATATATAGTTTTTCCAGGAATTAGAGTGACTGAATTTTTCGTACCGAGCAAAAGACCAAAGGTATGGAATTTGAAGATAGTACTTGTGTTGTGAGCTGTCAAATAAAGTCAGTGAAAAGTTAATTATCTTTGAGCCTTGGCAGCACATAAATTTCTCGTGAAACAGACACATATTTAAAAGTGGCATAAGGTTTCAGAATGAACTAGGATGTGGAGCAGCGATTGGTCAAAAAGTTTCGTGTAAAACTAAACAAATCGGCTACTGAGACACTGGCCATGCTAGCAAAAAACCTACAAAAAGTATTCTTTGTTCAAGGCTCAAGTATTTAGGTGACACAAAACCTTCAAAAACGGAAGAGGGAATTTAGTTCTCGAACTTCAGACAATGTGACTAAAATCAAAGCCCTTTTGGATTCTGATCATCGGATGAGAATGTGAATGATTGTGGAGACTTTGGGGCTTACAAAACTGATAGTGCATTAAATCGACAAGGAAGCACTTCAAATGCGGAAAATTTGTGCTAAGCTGGTTTCCATACATTCTTCAAAATGATTTAGTTCTTGAATAAACAAAACGTCGTAAGCTGCGCCAGGCACCATACAACCAATATCTATCTTCACGTGATCTTTTTCTATTCCTTCGATTTAAATACAGCTTAAAAGGTCATTGTTTTGATAATCTTTCTTTCTTTCTAACCGATGGCCAGGCCCCTACCTGCCGAGTTATCTCAGCTTAACGGGTTAGATACCTGCTATCGGGGCGGTCGACCGCCTAATGGCTGCGTAGCGGCAATAAACCTGATTTCTTTGCTTCGCTAGAGAAATTGCAGGGAAAAGTTATATTCCACTTGAAATTTTCCAGTCCGGCACAAATGTGGGGAAGAGTCATTGATAACGATGCATTAAAGCAGGAGGATGTGATTTTGAAAATTATTAAGCGTCTATAGTATAGAGATCTGCACGGGCTAGCCCGAAGCCCGAATACGGCATGGTCCGCGGGTCGGGCTCGACCCTAATTTTATTCAAGACTCTCGAGCTGAGCCTGGCCGAACTCGGGACAAACTTTTTCCTGAAGGCTGGGGCTGTGTCGTACCTAACTTTTTTTTCTGTACAGAGCTAGCGCTTGTTTCGTTCTTAATATTCACGGTCGGAAATTTTCGTCTGTATTTTTGTCACAGCCCGTATGAAAATCATTCTCGCCGCATGGCTTGGTCATTTAAAAGGTCAGTAAAATAAGACCTGTTGATGCAAAAAAATTTTGAAAAAAATGCATACACTTTTAAATCGCCGTTACTCTACAATTAAAAATTATTATTTTTTTCTTTTTAAATAATTGTAGATTTTTACGCTTACTTAAATATAGCTAAGTTAAAACATTGTAAGAGCAGTAAAAAATAGCCTACTTATGAATCTTGTTTTAAGCAATAAACCTGTTGTTCATGTAAAATTAATGTACTAATGTACAAGAAAAGATATGTAACACATTTACACTTTCTAAGAAATAAACCCGGTCTATGATACATTTTTTTCTTTTCTATGCAATTCCATCTTATAGGATTTTTACTGTATACCATTTTCCGATTTTAAGCGCTTTAATATATGGATTATAGATTAGCAGTATTAGTAATAAGGGGAAAATTTGCATACAAAAAATAGAAGTTCATAAAAAAATAAATATCTCAGCGTGCAGCACTTCTATAAAAATGAAAGTTATAAACATTAAAAACAAAGTTAATATAAGTATTTTCTAACAGAACTTCTCGTACGAAGCAAATTTTTGACTTAATGGAAGTAAATATCAATGTACTATAGAAATTTACTCGAACTGAGGTTTCAATATTTTTCCTGTTCGGGTCGGGCTTGGGCCGAACTTTTAATTTTTTTGTCAGGCAGGACCGGCCGATATATATATATATATATATATATATATATATATGTATATATATCTGCTTCGTGCTGGGCCGAATTTTTATTTTATTAGTGTGAACTGACCTGGGCCTGAAAATTTTGGCCCGTGCAGTCCTCTGCTGTAGCATTATTTTCGAATAAAATAATTTTATGGAATCGATCTCATTACGTTCTTCCCTGACTTGGTATATCTACGAGCTATAACATAATAAATTCTTCCTAGTTACTAACAATTCTCAAATGCTATTCTTGTCTTTAGAAACTACATAATTCAATATATTATCAATTTAATGAAACATTTATAAAAAGAATTGCTTTAGCTGCCATCTGTTTTCGAAAATATTTCCGAGTAGTTTTTAAAGTGTAGTAATTATTTTTCTCCAGCGGCATATAGGGTTTTAGGATACTGTAACACCTCTGAAACATTTTCAGCTGCAGAAATGAATTTGTGCATGCAAGTCTAATACTACGCATTTCCGAAAATCCGTGGTAGGAAAAGGAATGTCTTTATATAAAAAGTCTATAAACCTCGAAAATATATTATTTTTTTAGTTTTCTGAAGGTAAAAGGAATGATTTCAGAAACGTGTGTAATCCCAAGAAGTTTTTTTTTGTCCATTGTTATTTGATTTCCCTTTGTTAAAAAACATTTTTTTCTTTTACAGTGTATAATCAAATGTCGAAAATCCCTGGTACTTGCATATTATTCGAGTAATGTCATATACACGGCGCCAAAATACTAATTACAATACTAAGCCTTGTTTTTTCTAAATTTTTTATACGATTTCGTTTTATTTATTAAAAGCAATGTAGCTGAAATTTTTATATATGTATAACAGGTTAATTTGATATAGTCTACATGTAGCTATAATACTATTATAGTTATTGATACACTGCATTCACATGCATAATAATTATATTAGATTCCTTCTGGTGACATAAGAAAAATTCAAAATAAAAGTACCTACCATCGATGATATTATTTATTGCTAAATGCCACCAATTCTATATTATAGTTTAATAAATGTGTATTCAATGCTGTTTTGCATTATTTCATTTTGCTTTATGATCATTATCATTATTAACAGCGCTAGATATTTATTAATTGTGCCTTAAATTTTTATTTTGAATATGCATAAAAATCAATTGACAACGATAAATAAAACTGGAAACTGACGACCATTTTTTGCGGTCTATCGATCTCCTCCAGGTAATACCAATCTCTCTTTTTAATAGGTACCATATTCTCTAAATAAGTACCAATCTCTCTTTATTTTTTTCTAGCTAATAAAGTCAGAAGATGGCTTGAAAAATTAAAGAATTACCTGAGGATGTTTGAAGAAGCTAATTTCCATCTCACGGACGAAATAAACAATTTATGTGATGTTAGAAATCAAATGTTAGCTCTACTTTCCACTGAAGACAGGGTATTCAGATCTTTATTGCTTTTTTATATAAATAAACGTTGCTTTTTCCTTAAAGCTGTGTTTATGATTTTTTGTTGTTGTTTTTGTTGTTTTTACCATATGTGTTTTTTGAAAATTGATGGAATATTTATTGCTTTCTGCTTTCCATTTTTGATTTCTTTAAATTTAAATTTGTCTTCGTTTTCTGAGGTCAGTGTTCATTTTAAAAAATCAAGATTGCCGTAATTTAACAGACAGAACTCAACGTGTCTTTCAGTTCTGAAATCCTTTTATGCATCTTTTTTAGTCCATGATAAAAAGAAAATCTTAGAAAAAAAATATGTCCTTAGCTAAAAATGACACAATTTATGTTATTCTATTTTTTCACAGTTTTATTTTAGCGAGTAAACAAATATATACCATAACAATCCGGAACTGATTAATTAAAAAAATATACTTTGTAAAAATCCTCATAAAATAAAAAAGGGACAATGTCATGGATGGACTGCCGTTTCCTCTCTGACATTGTTTCCATGTGAACACGTGCAGTGCATGCTTCAGCTGATGACGAGCTGTAATTGTTTTTATCTCAAAACGCGTCCTGTTTCTTTTTATGATGATTTTTACAAAATGTATTATTTTAATTATTAATTTCGCCAAGATTCTCGGCGGTTTTTTTTAGTTTTGTAAATGAATAGAATAAATATTTTGTAGCAGATTTCAACAACTGCTTAGTAGAATTTTTTATAAGAAGTCTCTTTTTCATTGCATTACTTTGTTAATTGATTATTAGAAACTCCTAAAACACTTTATATACATGTTATTTACTTTTTCACCTATTTTAGCGTTTTCTGGCTTCTTTGACACTAAGGTCAAAACATGCGCACCTAATTTTGCGCTGTATATCAGACTTGTTTGTGTAAATTTCGAATTACTGGTTTGCCAGTCTGAAAGTTAAGGAATCCTTGTTGTTGTATTACGATCCAATTCAGATGATGCAATATTTTTATAGAAGTATTAAACGATACGGGAGGGGCGAAACATACTAAAAAACTGTACCACATATCCTCTTAGCTATGACATATAAAACTATTTATTCCTCGTAATCCTTTGTTCCCTGTGTTGTTTCATTCTCATATAATATTTAATTTTGTTACATACTTTCTAAGAATTGACGAATTCTTTAAATCGCAAAAGTTTATTACAAGAAATATCACAAGACATATATTACGCGAAGACAAGACGATTTTTCAAATTATAGATTTTACGTATATGCATATAAATACCTTGGTTAAGGCATAAAACATTTTCATGGTTAGTGGACATGACCTTATCTTACGCCAGCTAACTCTTCACTCTTGCGAGCGTTAAAAATATTCCGTAAAAAGAATCAGTGACCCTTTAGGAGTCTGGCGCATGAAGAGTAGAGAGGAAAAAGAGGCATTGCATCTTAAATTGATTTGTAGCATACTGACTACTTTTAGTTTAATTATGGCGCCCTTTTAAGACATTCAATTTAGAGAGAAAGTTGAAATTATGATACAGCGATAAAAATTAATGTCAGCTGAACAAACCGTAATTTCACGGATGATAACACTTTCTATTCTTTTGGAGTATGTTTCAGTTCAAGCATGTTTCAAACCAGAAATTTTATTTAAAAAATAAGATCTAACAGGTATCACATAGAAACAAAACGCATTTCGTTAAATATATTACTCTGGTTTAAAAAACGTTTGGCTTCGATCTGATTCTAAGTGTTCAGCTATGATTCTAGTCAATTGTCTCGTTAGATATAGGTATGTCTAAAATACAAACACTATCTTCAGAAAATGAGTCATCTTCTATACACTTTGCTTTGATTGTGTTAATTTTCTAAACATTTATTTTCAAGCAAAATATTGCTTTTAGACTATAAACAGAACATTATAAAAACTATTTTCTTCATTTTTCAGGAATTTTAAAATAATATTTTTGTAGTGATATATTTTACTAATAAAATGATTTCTTTTAAAGTAAGAATAATGCACATCTTATCTTATAACCGTGTTATTTTATGGGTTTTCCTACAAATCATAATTTAATGAATTGAAATAATATCAAAATTTTAAACTGTAACTTTTAAATGTGAAAATATTTCTTATTTTAGCTTTCTACATATCCTTATAATTCACAATTTTTACATTTAGATGCAAATATGCATAGATACATACATATCTATATATTTTGGGCAGCACTTTTTTACTAATTTGCATAAAATATTAATATTATTTTATTTTATTTTATTATTCATGATTTCAGACTTTGCGTTTATTCCTTATATTTTATATTTTGAATTTCTACCCAAGAAAATTTGTCAATATGCGGACGCTAAAAAATAGCATCCGATCATAACCGTGAACTACAGTTTTTACAAGTTTTTACATCGTTTCATGATGACTTGATAGTTTGATTTAAATTAAAAGTAATGGAAAAGAAATTTTGGCAATAAAGATTTTTTTAAGAATAATATTGCTATAACGACCCTTCAAATAAGATATTTTTTTTAAGTTTGTGGAAGGAACAGTCGAAAACTTATTTTTAAAAAGAAAATTACCATTTGACTGCACAAACTTTTAACACAAATCTCATGATAACAGGACGGTTCTGAAATTGGAAAACCCCAAACAGGGAAATGGTTCACAGTTTGATGTTGAACTGATGTTTGTCAGTGATTATTCTGAATGAAAAAAAGGGTTTAAAATTCTTTAATTGAACATGGAGGTCTGGCAATCATTCACTTTTATAACAACTATATTTTTATTATTTAAACAAGCTCGTTCAAAAATTATTATAAAAATGGAGAAAAAAACCTTTGTAACTATTAATTCTCATTAAGTATCACAATTAATCAGGTGCAAAAAGATTTTTTTATTATGTTTCTTTTAATGTTTTTCTATCTATTTTTTTTGTTTGTTTGTTTCGAGACTTATGTAAGGCCTAAAACACTTCCACAATTTTTAAGGAATATGTTATGTTTAAAATTAATGAAAATGCATGCACATATTAAGGCAAGGTTAAAGAATAATATATCTTTTACATCGCAAAAAATTAAGTAACACAAAAAATAAAGCAGCTCAAAAACACAACTCATTTCTCGTCTCAAACAATAAAGCAAGAATTGTAAATAATACTAGAAATTATCTAGTACTAACATCTAAGTACAATTAATGCACCTATTTAGTGTATTCTAAATGATTTAATGATATAAATAAAAGAAAAACAAACAAAAAAGTCCTTCTTATTTCTTTCAAATATTGCTATTCGAGCCACATAGAGGCTAAGAGTGACAAGGGGATTAAAATTAAATTTGAGGGGAAAAAATGTAAAAATATGTTTTTCGAAGGCTTGTCTGTCTAAATATAAACTGTCAAGTGCGAGTAATACACACGTTCAGAGGGTTCCGTGCTAAGAATAATTAATCCCTTGAATTTATGAATAATTAATTCCTTGGAGACGAGCGACTTGCTTATGTACATATATGCCTCTTAATTATTCCGGAGTCTGATTTAAAATGAACATGTTTTGAACCGGAAATTTAATTTAACCAAAAAATTCAAAATACAATTGAATATCATCTTTTATAGAATTAAGAAACATTTTTTTACATATTTTTCCGGTTTCAGCATGCGAATTTTGTACCAGACTCCGGAATGATTAAGAGATGTTGGCAACTATGTATGTACCTTTGAAAAATATCATAATCCTTCATTATTCCCGTCCAGTTATATTTTATTGTAAAGTTTACCTCATTTAATTGGAGCACTTTTGGAAGCAATAAACTAAAAAGAAAGAAGTATTTACCTTTTACTTCAAATAAGTAATCACTGAAATGAAATGAGTATACATTAGTGCAAAAAATAGTGCTAACACTGTTAAAAATTTGGAACTTTTGCTATATTGTCACTCCTCCACGTTTAAAGAAAGCAATTACGTCACAATATTACAGAGCATTCTCATTCGTCAAAATAGGAATAGGCTATAAAAGCGGTAGAGTGACGGTGCAGCAAAATTTTCAAACTTTTTAGTCAAGAAGTTTTTGTCGAAGGTGTTAAAATTGTTTTGTAAACAATGAAAATTTATAAACTTGAAATTTTGCCATAAAATTTTTATCATTACTGATTGATTCTACAACATAATATATTTGTGTGTTAGTCTGTTACAACAATAGAAAAGAAACATAAGTTAAATTATTGGGTTGTTCGGAACGTCCTTTCAGTTTGGGAAAATCAATTCGTACCGAAAAATTCTATTACTTAATTCTTAGACATTGTTTCCGATATCTAATACTTAGATATAAATGGTTGAATTTTTCCGGTACGAATTGATTTTCCCAAACGGAAACAACTTTCCGAATGACCCAATATTTAATTTAAGTTTGTCTTTTTCTGACAGTTTCTCCTAGCTTTTTATATTCAAATTCCTAAATACAAGGTACCTGCTGTGTACTGAAACCCCTTTTTCGTTATATTTTCTATAAATATTTTATTACATTTATATATTTTCTTTTTATTTGTACTGAAAATTGTTTAATAAATCAATGATAAAAAAATGATAAAAACGATTAATAAAAATTTCGAATAACTCTCAAAAATCTTGTCGCTATTCTTTACGCGTACAAATTTTAATTTAAAAAAAAAGACTTTCAATTTTTTTAATAATAGTATATTTTGAATTTTGAGCCATAAAAATTGCATATGCCTCTGAATTATCATTTTAAAAGTGTATAAAAAATAGAAATGCATGACTTTTAATAATCTATTTTTATTTATTGTTTTATTTTTAGAATGCATCGTAAAAGTTTTTATTTTTTTGTTTAGATCTGTATTTTAAATTGCGTTTGAATAAAAATAAAGCGTACTGCTCTTTGCCATAAAAGGAAACATTTACAGGAATATTTGATATGCATGTGTAAATTTTATACTTTAGATACATTATGCTTGTTAATTTTCCCGCAATCTAGAAATTATTTCCCCGTCATAGTTTTAATTACTTTTTTTACATCTAGAATACTTACCTTTAATCAATTTGGAAACTAATATTTCATTAGTATGACTTATCTAAAATTATTTTTATCTTCTAGGTTGACAATTCAGATGCAATTCTGCAAGATTTAGCAGAATATATAAGATTAAATTTCTTAATGCAGAAGAAACTTGAAAAATCAATTCATTTTAACAGGCAGCTCATTGATGTCTTCCAAAGAAATATTTCATGTAAGAATTTTTTCGATGCATAATATAATCTGTAGTTGTGCCGAAAATCAATTTCTAAGCAGTGTACTAATGACATAACACATTTATTCCAGGATGAACAGAAATAAAGAAAATAAAAGCAACACAAGAAAGTATTTTTTACAAATTATTTTTGACCAATTTTCGGAAAAATATTTAATAACATAGGCAAGCTAGTGATGTCATTCATAAAGAAATATTTTCCAGTTATCATAATTTTAAAAATGTTTAATGGTGCTTGCATGTTAGATTCAAAACTAAACAAAGTCGCTGAAAATTTTGAAGCCGAAACTTTAACCCATGCGAGCCTGGAATATTATTAATAATATGTGTCTTTTAATTGGGGTTTATTATCTTTTAAAAATTCTTTTTTTCCCTGTCTACACTTAGTAATTTTAGTATAAGTTTATGCATTTACTGTATGATTTCTTTAACGTTTAGGTATTTAATAGTAATTATATATATAAACCCCTCCGTGTATAACGACTCCGGGGTCAACCCATCCACGAGAAAAAGAAACTTATTGCAACTGCGTCCACGTTAGGCTTAAGTATTCCAAGCCGTTCACAAATATTCTAATTGTTCAACCTATGGAAATATATATGTAAAAGATTTATTCATTACTCATTTTCTTTAAAACCTACAAAAACTATCTAGTTATAATGTTTAAGTCCTAAATAAAACAACCAGCAATTACGGAAAAAACAAACGTTAAATTACGAGAAAAACAAACAATGTTGCCATTCAAGAATGACAAATTCCGTGAATGAATCTTTAGAATGACTCCATTGTAACATCAGGACTCGCGAATGATTGGGTGCGTTCGGGAACTACGCGCGCTGATCGCGTGCGCTCAGGAAACAGGTACATGGAGTGGATCTTACAGCGGATACAGTACTCGGTACTGTGCACTCATTAACAGGCGCGTTGTCTCCCGAACACGCCCATTGTTTACTCTTTACTGTTGACATTTGTTTCGATCTTATAAAGTGTTCTTTTAAGTAGTAGCTTAAAAATGGGCAAAATGGGATTTTTTTTTATACATTTCAGATATTTTTATTATTTCCTCTCAGTATTTTTATACATTTTTTGGCTGTAGTTTTTATAATTGATTTTTTGCCTTACTTTATTCTTTTAAAATTTATGTATTTACGATTTGTTCATTACAATCCCACCATCCACCAGATAGTTTTGTTATAGTTTTAAATACAAATTTCAGTTAAAATAATCTCTTTTTATTATAGATTTTTTCCCATATTTAATCGCTGTATTTTTTAAAATTGTTTAAGCCTAAAGTGGCTGATTGACCACAGTTGTAATTTTTATCATCCTTTTAAAAATGCAAACACTTCATTTTGATGGCGTGTCTTCTAGTAATAATAATAATATAATAAGTATTTCCTAATTTCTCTTTTCACCGTTTGCAATTCTTTTATTTTTAATGTATATTTAACTCTTAAAATTAAAAAAAGGTTTAAATTAAAAAAGGGTATAAATTAGAATAAATTTTTTTAATTAAAATAAAGGTACTTTCCTGAAAGTCTCTTGTGTAGTAAAAGGCAAAAAGTATTAGAAAGTTGTAACATCAGTTAAATTTTGTTGTAATGTATTTTCTAAAATATCTCCAAAAACTCTTCCATAGCCTTTTGTCATATGAATATATACTGAACAGAACGCGAAAGAACATTTCGTATGTACGTACGTACATAGTGTTATAACTCTTGATAAAATTATCTGATTTACTTCAAATTTTGGAAATACTTTTTTAACAGTATGACACTTCCTTCAATAGTTTAAGGGGTTCGTTGGTTAAGTATAAAGAGAGAAATGGGAGCTATGCTCCCTTAATTCAAATAACTGCGTTTTTCTTCTAAAATTGCCTGCTTTGCTTGAAATTTTATAAATACATTGTCTCTGATAAGATTACCTGACTAGTTTAGGGGGTTAATTAGTTAAATATAATGGGGTTAAGGGTGTAATATCCCCTTAATTTAGACAGATATGTTTTCCAAGCATAATTATCTGATTTTCTTTAAAATTTGTGAATACGGGTTTTTTTTGTTCGTATAACCCACTTATCTGAAAAGATTTTAGGTTCATTCGTTAAATATAAAAAAGTACGGGAGATGGTCTTTGCCCTTCCTTAATTTAGATAAATGGATTTTTATGCAGAATTATCTGATTTGATTACCATCAAATTTTGTAAATAGGTTCTTTGTGATGTGAACCTTACCGGATTAGTTTTAAGGGCACTTTGATTTAGTATACAGGAGAGGGTGGAGAGTTAATCCCCCTTTACTTTGGATAAACAGGTTTTTCATGCAGAATTATCCGATTTGCTTCAACTTTAATTAATAAATTCATTCTGATTAGGCGCTTCCCTTATTAGTTTTATAGTCTGATAAAGGAGGGGAACAAGGGGATAATTCGCCTAATTTAAATAAATGGGTTTTACTTGCATAATTATCTAATTTGCTTCAAAATTGGTACATCGGTTTATCCTAATAAATCGCTTCTCTGATTATATTTAGAGATTCATTTTTTAAGTATATAGAAGGAATGGGGGAGTTAATTCCCAATTAAATTAGGTCGATATTTTTTTAGATTTTTTTTCTAGTCATTTTTTCTTTAAAATAAGTATATAATACACAGATATTGAGAAAAGCTTATGTTAATTTAAATAAATGGGTTTTACTTGCATAATTATCTAAAATGCTTCAAAATTGGTATATCGGTTTATCCCAATAAATCGCTTATCTGATTATATTTAGAGATTCATTTTTTAAGTATATAGAAGGAATGGGGGAGTTAATTCCCAATTAAATTAGGTCGATTTTTTTTCGAGTCATTTTTTCTTTAAAATAGGTATATAATACACAGATATTGAGAAAAGCCTGTGAGCTCAATGCCATCACTTTTACTAGGATTTTTTCCCATTACTATAGTTAGCAATACCTTTTTAATATTATCTATTCCTACAATATGTTTGCAACTGGAGAAGCAATTGCAAGAAAATTAGAAGGGCCAACATAAAAAATTGGGCTATCCTGTGGGGTTTTTTAAAATTTTTTAATGAAGTAAAAGCTAAGTAAAACTAAAAGTACTTTAATCCCATTAGTTTTTTTTTTCCACATGATTTTAAAATGGATATATGAAGAAATTATAGTAAATCTGATGCAAAAAGACGTGTTTATAATTTAGTACACTTTTTCAAATTTGAAAAATTTGTAAATACTTCATTTTTCATGAAATATATTAAACAGGTGTAAAAATTTTAAGTTTTCAAATCATTAAAAATTGATAATTAAAAATGCAAAATTTCTAGTTTTCAGGATCTTTAAAAAAAACTGACTTCACGGAATATGATTATATTGTTGCGTTACTGATACTCAAATTAAATAAATTTATTTTATTAAAACTGGTTTTAAGCGAAATACTTTAAATTTTCTTTTTTAATTGTAATGTCTTTGTAAATTTTAGGCCAAAGAAAATCCACTCTGGATAGCCCACCAGTCAAGCCAAATCCTCCGAGACATCCCTCCAGACAAAAGAAAAATCCCGTGCCAAATAGGACTTCTTCTCTTTGTCAAGATAATCCTGTCGTGAATGATCCTACAAAACCGTACGAAAGTACTAATATCCATACTCAGCTTGTTGGATACCATGCAACGCTCATGTCTTGTCAAGACATGATCAAAGACCTGCATTCCCAGTTAAAAGACAGACATTGTAACGAGATCATCAATAAACAAGAGCTGAATAGAACAGTGTACAATTATTTAGAGGACATAGATCATTGCATTGATGATTTGTGTAAAAAAATGGAAAACACCAGTGACACCAGTCCTAATCAAAACTATGCATTCGATCGTGTTTTTGGAAATAGTGTTCTACCCGATGAAGAAACAGAAGACATCGTGTACGAAAATCCAGAAACTTATTCCTCCCCACTTATGGAAAAATTAAAAGAAAACGAGGAACGTTTGCTCAGGTTTGAAGTTCTCTTGAACGATAAAGAACAGCAATTAAAAATGTCAGCTGAAAATGCCTTGCAGTTGGAAGAACAACTAAATAGCATTAAACAATCGCTTTATGAAATTCAGATGGAAAATCTTGAACTAAAAGAGTGCTTGGAACTGAGTGAAAACAAGCAACTTGAAATGGAAGATTCTTCCAATCAAATGTTGAGAGAGTTACAGATGACGATGCAGCGACTGTCTGATCTAGAAGAACGATTTAGGTGCTTAAATGACGAACAATTTGTTCAAAAAGAATTAGATAAATCATTATACCCAATGCAATATAATTACCAAAACGGTAGCACTTGGGAGGATGAGGCAGGGCCTGAAAACATTCCTTCGCGAGAGAGAGCAAACTCGACATATTCCAGGAACTGGGAAAGTGAGAATTACTGACTCTTCCAATACAAGGATGAACACTACAATAAAAGGTACTTCTTTATTACAGCGTTCACTGCAGATATGATTTCGCCAAGATCATCGCCGAGATTATGAGTGCAGACATATGAGGTGGTGATTAAAATTGAATTATTCAACAAAGTAAGATGTAAATGGAATCGAACCTGGCACATTACATCAATGCCCCAGTGCTCTACCTGTTGACAGACTTTGATTGGCTAAAAGTATGAACATGTGAGTACATTACTAAATAAATAAACAACGTTAAAGAGCACAAATATTATAAAATAAAAGATGTTAAAAGCATACAGCCGTTTCGGGACTTCTAAAGTCCCATCATCAGTACTAAAAAGTGTAAAACGTAAAAGAAAGTCACACCGTTAAATGAAATAAAATAAATTGTGCATCAGAGCTCGCCGCTAAGGCGAATTGATCATGAAACGTCGCAAAGCAACAGTAAAAGTAAACTGGCACGCGCACCCAGAAGAGACCAATCATAAGTCACTTCCCACTGGACGAGTCCAACTCAAGGAGAAAAGGAGGGGGAAGGGGAGTGACATTACAGGAATGGAAACCAGACATCCGAAAATCTTGGAGCACTAGACATGTCATTAACCAAATTACTAGAGTTTTTCCACACATGAAAAGCTTCCCAAAAGTCTAAATCATAAACAGATGAACAATATTGTGTTATTGAGGCTTCGGAAAATTTAAAATTGTGACTATTGGACCAGCAATGGTTGGCGATAGCGGATTTCACAATTTTTAACGTTAGGACTGTGTTCTCCCACACGTTTTTTCAAGGTACGCTTCGTCTGACCGATGTACATTTTATCGCATTCGCAAGAAATCTTATAAATACCCCAGTGTGATAAATCATCTATTGGATCTTTGAGATTTGATAATTGTATTTTATTGAAAGGAGTAAAGGTTATTTTAAAGTCAAATTTTGACAAAGTTTTAGAAATTTGATGACTGATTTTTGGAAAATATGGAAGAATAATTAAATTAACATTGCAGTCTGAGTTGAAGTTCGAAGGAGTACGTTTTTTTAATTTGTTATGAATGGAATCAACGATTTCGATCGGGAAACCCCGATCAACGGCAATGGATTTGATATGGTTTAATTCTGCTTTAAGTAAACTATCGGAGGAGCAAATATTTAAGGCCCGGTGTACATAAGTGTTAAAGGCAGCTGATTTCTGATTAGGGGGGTGAAATGAAAGGCGGTGGGGGGGGACAAAGATACAGCAAATGGTTTACGATAGACAGTTGTGTGAAAAAAGTTATTTTCGCGGGAAACCAAAACATCCAGGAAAGATAATTGATTGTTATTTTCAAATTCGTAGGTAAATTGAATAGGATCGTTTATTGAGTTCATAACTGTAAGAATATTAGTAAGATCAAGTATATCAGAGTTCAACGCAAAACGTTCAACGCAAATTATTTCGTCATCTACGTAGCGGATATAAAATGGAAAAATAAGTTTTTTGAATAGTTTTAATTCGAAATAATGCATATAAAAGTCGCTAAGGATTGGACTGAGGGGGGAGCCCATGGATAAACCATCAATCATTCGATAAAAGTTACCATTGAAAATACATGTGTTTTGCGAGAGACAAATGCTAGTAAGGTGAATGAGTTCATCAATTTCGAATTTTGTGTAATGAAATTCCTGCAAACGCGATTCAAGACACTTTAGAGCACCTTGAACAGGAACATTGGTAAATAAGGATTTAACATCAAAAGAAACCATTTTAATGTTTTGTGCGCTATTGAAATTACGAAGTTTATTGACAAACTCATAAGAGTTCCTGCAAGTTTGAATATTGTTATAGAGTAGAGGGGAGAAAATAGAGGTAAAATATTTTGCTAATTTATAGGAAGCGGTACCGATGTTAGAAACAATCGGTCTGAATGGAATACCTTGTTTGTGTACTTTTGGGAGTGTATAAAATCTTGCACAATGTGAGACAGAAGGAATGATAGAAGATTTGGTATTATTCAAAATAAGGGGGGATTTCTCAATAGTAGATTTAATAGCTTTCAATTCTTTTTGAAAACATTTGAGAATATTTTATTTCATTTAGCGATGCGACTTTCTTTTACGTTTTACACTTTTTAGCACTGATGATGGGACTTTAGAAGTCCCGAAACGGCTGTATGCTTTTAACATCTTTTATTTTATAATATTTGTGCTCTTTAACGTTGTTTATTTATTTAGTTATATTTAAGCACAAAGTACAATCCTCCCCCTCTTTTTATGTGAGTATATTGTTTCAGGCTAGAATTTTATGAGTAATTTAAACCGGCAGAGCTTTGGAGCATTAATTAAGTCTCCCACCTTCGATTTCTGATATGAATACATTTTAGTCTGTTGGAAAAATCATGAAATTATGATATCATGGAAAAATTTCAGTAATTTTAAGTTAAAATTTAATAGTATTGTAATCCCACATATAACATAACAATAATATTACACATTATGTTTATAAAAATACTTTTAAACAAATATAACGAACTATTAATGAAGAAATAAATAAGTAATTTGACACATGAAGTATAATCTAAAATATCAACGGAATTTTAACATTAAACGATATAAGCTAAGTATGCAGTGTTTCCGTATAGCTGTAAACTTTCAAGAAAACTTCGCAGCCTAAAGGCAATTTATCTTCAGGGGCCGCTGTAATAAAGAAGTATCATATAAAATTATTTATTTATTTATTTTAGTTTGAGCTTAAGAAATTAACTTTAGATTAGATAAACTCCCATAAAGGATTTTTATGATTGTATGAGAGTAATATCTCTAAATGTTCACTATTAATGCTTTTTCTCTCTTTAGAAAAAGCTATATTTTCCACATGTAACATGGATACCAAATGCATCCAAAACTTTATTTCCAAAAGTGTAATTTTTTATCAAGGAGAATGCGTTTCAGACCTCTTAGTTTTTAGATGTGGGTATATTTTTTATTCCACGACTTACAATGCATGAAATGTGTAACTTTTCTATTTAACACATTTATGTGTGTATAAATCAGTGATTCCCAACCTAATACGGCCTGTAAAATAATACATTCTACAGGAGGCGATCTTTCGCTATTCGACGATGCCAATTTTAATAATATGTAAAAATCCGTAAACAAAAAATTCAAATAACAAGCATAACTTTAAAATATCTTGGACACAATTTTAAAAAATAAAAATATGAAAGATACAGGGAAGAATATTGAGCTGATTTGTAAGTAAACAATATCGAGAATTTTTTGATGAATCACTTATAAGCGGCGACATTTTTTTTTCCAGTACTGCCAAGTACGGAAATTCCATTCAAATGACCAATTTTAACAGTATTTTATGGAGATTTTTTTTTCACCCCTCCCCCCCCCCCCCCCAAAAAAAAAATGTTCCGTTACACAATTTATTAATGAGAGTGTCTTGAAATGTCCTGAGATTAAAAACATACTGGATTTGAAAATGTATCTGAAAATAAGTAGTTTCGATTTGAGAACTGATTTAATCCAAGTTTATTAACTGATTCTTTTTAATTGCTAAAATGGCTTAAAAATAAGATTTTAAAATCTTCAAAATAGTTTTATTTAACTGTTGACATGTCTCAGTTCTTCACTAAATCTTTTTAAAAACAAATTAAAATGATATTCTAAAGTTGTATAGTATATGCTGTATTGAACTGAAACGTTATAATTAAGTTTTCCATATTTTTTTTTTTTTTACTCGGATTTTTACTTCTTTTTTGAAACCATTGAATACCATCATTGAAGTTTATATGTAGGACTTCTTCTTGATGTAATTTTGCAGAGCTGTTATTTTTCTATTATATTTTTTAACAGTGACCTACTTCTCTTTCCTGCGCCTTACTTTCCTGCTTTGCGTTCCAATATAGTAATTCACTGATCTGTCTGCTCTAATTAATGGTGTTTCATAAACACCTGAATGATTCTCGAATTAATTGGAACAATCTAAGTGCAAATGATATTCTTCAGTTTCGGAGATGGTTTGACTTACTAAGCAGATACTGAAACGCTTCAGACTGTATTTAAATTTCTCAAAAAAGCTTGGTTAATGTTGAATAGAATAAAATTTGTATGTTTGCAAATCGAATTTATGATCAAGCTTCTTCTTATTGACAAGATTCATGATTAATTTATTAATACGTTGAACATTAAAATGCTTTTTATTTAAAGAAAAAAAAATAAAATACAGACTTAAGTTTTTCAATATCTTATTAGTAGCCAAACTATTTTCGAAATTGAAGAATATCATTTACATTATGATTTATCCAATATAATCCGAGAATTATTCAGGTATTTATGAAATACCATTAATCAAAGATTTTTATATCGGATATCAAATCAAAGATTTCTATATTGGAATGACAAGCTGGAAATTTAAGTGCAGAAAAAGGCAGCATCTTACGGATATTAAATGTAATAGGAAAACAACAGCCATAGAAAAATTACATCAAAAATAAATGATCCATATAAACCTGAACGAAAGTAAAAAAAAAATAATCTTCCTTCAAACAACATCATTATCTACCCACTTTAAGAGAAACAATAGAGATTTTAACATGTAAAAGTTCCATATCCAACGATACAAAATCATTCAACTTATTAAACCTGTGACAAGAGTTACTCAATGATTTCAAAAATAAAAATAAAAGTCCAAGTGAAATAAAAAACAATAATAATAATGTGCGTTTCATGAAAACTGAAAAATGACGTTTCAGTTCCGTGAATGGAGTATCATTTTTATTTGTTTTAAAAATGACTCATGTGAAGAGTTGAAACAATTAAATAAAATTATTTTATTGATTTTGAAATCGTATGTTTACACCTTTTTAGCAATTAGAAAGAATGTATTAATATAGGGTGTTAATTTTTTATAGATTTATTAACTGATATTAAAATTTTCCAAGAATTATATAGATTTATTCAAATTCACCTATGCTAAATACGCTTTAGTTTCGTGTTTGTCTCAGAGTCGGTGACTCACGAAAAAAATATTCTAACTAGTGCTGTTCTTGTAGCAAGCGATACTAAATTTCCAACAAGCGATGCTAAGTTTTTATACTAAGATGGGTATCTTTCGAAGTGATTCATTTGGTAGAATGTCTGTGCATTATATTGATGACCCGGTTGATTCTCAACTTGACATTTTTTTACTGTTTGCAATGAGAATTTTAACGAACTAAAATTTGAAATGCTAAAGCAATGACTTTTCTGATAATAATGCTGTGTACACGGTTGGGAATTACTGTTATTCAAACCTTCCATTAGATAGCACTGCCTCACACTCTTTGGCTGATTAGAATATATTTATTTTTGAATAAGGTGAGAGGAGAGCTATAATTTACAGTGCTTTTAGATTTTAGATGAATAACTGTGAGGAATGACAAAACAGAAACTTAATTTTGATATTTCATGTTCACTGATTTCACTAAGTTTCTGTCAAGCAAATGAATCATCAATAAACATAGTTAAATTTCACTATCAAAATTAACGTATTTTTAAAATCGAATTTTAATATTTTTTCAGTTTATGAAGGAAGTTCATTTTTTATAAGTTTGAGAAACGTATCAAATACGATTTTATATTTGATAACTAAAAATATTTTAATGATATTCATGTATATATAATAATAGATATTGCATCAAAATGTGTTTTTGAAAGTAAGTATTAAGTTAAGTATTTGCATACGTTTTCTGTTAAAAAAGATGTTTTTAATTTCACATTTTATTATTTTTTTAAGAACGTAATCGCACAGAGCACCAGTTAGTAGTGTATATAATATATTTTTCATTTGAAATCCCATCAAACCATCTGCTTAATTTTAAAATGTTCAACTCATAAAAAAAATTATTGAAAAATATCAAAATTTACTTTAAAATAAAACTAGCATGTGCAAATGTAGATAATTTCTTCTTAATTTTCGAGAGGTACTGGCTTCAACTTGCATATAATAGTATATTAATTTATTACAAATTCATTTTTTATTGCTGTTATAACTTTTTTACACCGTGTTGGAATACCTTCTGTTTTAAGCTTAGTAATATTACAAAGAAAACAAAATTTGCAGACATTAGATTGAAGTTTTCGCTCCATTCGCATAAAGCAAAACTGATATGCAAATGTAACACCTGGAAATTTACAGTATGTTAAAAAAAAAAGAAAAAAGAAAGCTATTTAAAAAAACAGCTTTTGACTTTATAAATGATGATGATGATGATGATGATTTCGAAATTAATTATTCTTTACTTGCTTTACCTCTTCAAACCTCAGGATTTACTTATGCTTTTTTTAAATTTCAACTATGGATTTATATTAACAAATTGATAGCTAAGAAAGATTGAACAGCGAAAAAAATTAAAATTTATTTTTTGAACAAAAATTTATACAATACACGGAAACTCAAAAAGTGCATTTTTTTGACAATTTCTTAGATTTTTTTATTTTGTTTACATTTTTGCTTTCAATAAACATTGATGTACATAAAATAAAAATATGTTTAATAATTCTTTATTACTAATGGACTCTACAAATGGTGTTAATGCATAGTAAAATTATTTACATTTACATTTTTGTTTATTTCGTACATTTCAGCTGCAAGCCATTTTTATGTAACATGTAGATAACTAAAAAAGCGCTATAAGAAACAAATTACTATTTTGTTTACTGCTGCTATGTGTTTGTCTCTATTCATACTAATTTTTCATTTTTTTAATTTTGCGTGAAAAAAGAATTGTAAAGATGTGTATCCTAGAGCATAAATCAGGTCTGAAGAAGTTAGGGAATATAGCATATCTGAATATTCAAAAAATAAATTAGAAAAATGCAGTCGTTTTATTAGAAACATTTTAAAGTAAACTGCATCGAAATTTTGAAAAAGCTGCGACTGAAGAAAGAAAAACATAGATATCAACCAACAGTCGTCCTGTAAAACTTATTTTCTTATTCTCTTATTTTTAAACTTTCCTTAAAAACTTTAACAAAATTACCAACCAAGAGCAATTAAAGTTTACTTTATGTTGCAGTCAAGAAATCTTTCATCTGCAAATTACAAGATTGTTGATGAGAACAAAATATTTTATTTTGTGGCATATTTAATTATAAAAATTTTAATAATTTCAAGCTTTATGAATTTTTCAATTCTAAGAAATATTGAAAGATTTGATAATTTTAAAACTTTAGGTTTGTAGAACAAAGACGGTATAATTCTATATTTTAATTTAATATAATATCATAGAATCTATTGTAGATGATTAAAAAAGTCGATTTTGAAAAAACAAAAAATTATTTTTCATTTTTAAATTATTTTATATACTTTTTCTACTGTTTTATAATATTTATTTAATTTAAAAAATATCTTCCATTATTCAAATACCGAGTATTGTTTTACAACCAGTTTTACAACAAGTTATACAAACCATATACATCTCCTTTTAGTATAAGCAAGCATTTGAAAGCTACGTCAAAAAATTTTGCCTAAATGCACTAGTTTTGGTTAAAAAAATACTGCTTACTTTAAATTTTTATGTCATTTACATAGCTGAAAAACTGTCTAAATAAATACATGAATAAGAATATTTTTACGGCACAACACACAAAATCAAAGGACTACTTATTTCTCCATTTGTTTGTGCTAGGTCTTATTTGAATTTTATATAGATCGAAAAGCATATGACTCACTTTGGCTTTCATGATGTTTTTAAGTTGCAGTTAACTGATTATATAAACGTGTAACTACTCTTTTTTTTTCTTTTGCATTAGTTAAATTTCTGCATTTTTTGAATAATTTATAATTATTTATGCAATTATTTTTCATTAAATTTACACAGAAATCAACCTAGAAAATAATTTATATTATTATATTTAATATTGGATGAACGAATGTATGTATTATATAAAATCTATTACTATTATTATTTAAATGTATTATCAAAATGTTTTTTTTCAAAACATTAAGTGTTATAAAGTGATTCGGCATGAACTATTTATCTGTGCTCACTGTGCATATATTGTAAGTGATGTACCAGTCTGATAATAATAAGAACTCGCTTTCTTCTAAAAATTAGCTTTTAGTCAGAAATTTAATGCACAGTTATGTGCGCTAAATAATAATACATAAGACGTCTCTTTTGTTCCATTATGTATTTTTTTTTCGTTCAAGCCGATACATTAATTTTCTATGTAGAAAAAAACAAAAATTCAGAATGGTTGAAGAGCTTTCTTTTCTCCAACATCTCTTCGCCAACTGTTCTACTGATAAAATCTGCTTATCTTTTTCCCAGCTTTTAATTATGCTGATGTAACTTTGCTCTTCTTGACAATAGTACTACGCCATGAGACTGGATCGCCTAAGATCCTCTTGTTGATATGTAGAGATAGCAAAAAAAGCAGATAGCCATGCTGATTACCCAACGTATTTATTTTAACTTTTGTTTAAAATTTTCAATATCGTTTAAATACAATCTCGATACATTTTGAAAAAAAAAAATCATCCTATTTTAAATTTATACATAATCATTTAAAACAGGATAAAAAAAATTGACGTAAAAGTGAATTTTCATTTAAATTGTATGCATTCTCAAACATATATTCTTAGAAAAAAACTGCATTTTTGACTTAAAAAAGGTAAAATAATTTTAAAATGAGAAATACTTAACAATTGATGCATCAACAAAAAGAATACTCGATATGTATTCATACATATATATACTTTTTTTCTTTTTTAAATGCAGAAAATATTGTATTATAAGTTCTTCCTTGAAATTTATAAATATTTATTCAAAGAAACTTAATGAATTTTTTGAAAAAAAAAAAATTTTATAAGAAAATATTGCTGAGAAAATCTTATTGCAAAAATTACCCTCCAAGAAACTGGCTATAATTGTATGAAGTCTTACAACTTTATTTTTCATATAAAATTTAAATGAATCAGTTTGTACAAGAGAAATATTCTAAAGCTTCATTTTTAGACAAAGTAATTTAAATTTTACAAGTATTCTTTAGACAGCCACAGATAGTACAGTACAAAAAATGACACCTTTTAATTTAATTTTTGTATTTACATGCAAGTTACGCCATTTCGTTATAAAAATTCAGTTTTTTTATTATTGAAGCTAGAAAGTGAAAGTGTGCTTTTTTTCTGTATTATTGTATTTCGTGCTACCTTAAACTAAAATATATGGGTCGATGAAACATAAACGAGATTTTTTTTTAAGCCAATAAAAATTTTTTTGCAATTGAAATCGCAATTAGGATAAGCTTGTATCGATATAAAAACTGTTTGGCATCGTATCAGTCTTTCATTTATTTATCGAATCGCTAACATTAAGATTAATAAACACCAAGTTCCTAGAGCGTTGCATAAACAAAAAATTAGAAAACTACAAACCAATAAAAATGTCAAACCTAACAAATTTGGCACCTATTTAATCGGTACTTTGCAATGGAATACTATCGAGATTCTAACTATATAAATGACACAAAATTATTAAAAGTTGGTGTGAAAAATGTGAAAGAAGGGCAGTGTGCAATAGTGAGCAAAACGTGAAATTGCTCCCCTGAAACGAAAGCTGACGCAGCTCTTGCGAATATTTTTTTATATTTACGGATATTTTGTATGTCAGTTTTCTTCATGAACGGAACAAATATAATGCAGTGAGATACTGTTAATTTTTAGGTCAGATTAATGCTGTACATTGCTCTTAAAAACTTTCATTAAAATCTGAAATAGCCTTCGGGAAAATGCAATATATTATGTGTAAGGTGTAAGTAATTGCAAATTTTACTGTGAATCACCCTAATACCTTACATACATTCTAAACGTATCAGCTTCCGACAAAAATTTAATTGGATTTCCTTTAAGGAATTTTACAAGGAATAATATTTGCAACAGATAAAGAAGTCAAAAAATGTTTATCCAATTAACTCACACACGGTCTAGCTATTTTACTGTACAAGAATTTAATTTATATAAAGAAAGTAAAGAAATTTGTCCAAAATAATAAAGTTTGTATATATTTATAACATAATCTTTTAGAAATGATCTATTAAAAATTTCTCCTTTAAGTTTGATCCTCCCTCACAGATATAATTTTACTTTTGGTATATGGATTAGGATAGAAATTAATATAATTTTGCGCTGCGTATGGACGAAGAGTGTAGCTTTTTACAGTCGCGAAGACCAAACTTTTTAAAAAAAATTTTTTAAATTCATAAATGTGTTTCTGAAATAAATGTTGTTTAAAACAAATTTTTTTTTTCTAAAGTCACCTAAAATACATTATATATTTTTTTTCAGATGAGATTTTTTTAGATATTTTTATCTAATTTTTCAGTTACGTAAATAATGCTTGCATAGCCTCAATGAAGTATACAGATCCAATAGTAATATAAAAATCATTAAAGTATCATCATTAAAAAATCACTAAAGTCATAATAGATATATTCATATTTAAAAATATTTTGAAGAAAGTGAAAGCTCATTTTACGCATCTTTCATTTGTGAAATTTTAGCAATTTATGTCATCAAAGAAAATAAATTCCTATGAAGATTGTCTGTATATCATTTTCATATGTATATAAGAAAAGTGATCCCCTGGAAGTAATTCCATGTTTTTTTCTTGTTTTTAAAGTACTGTCATGTGTAGAACAAATTATTTTCGTGTACTTTCAGTTATATTTTTTAACTCATTTTAAATGGACCAAGACTATGAAGAATGAACACTGTATTTGATACTTGTTTTAATAAAAATTAATAAAATGAAAAAAGAAGTCGTCTCTAATTTATTTTACTGAGTACATTTACCTTAACTTTTATGATTCTTTGCAATTTAAATATTTCACACAAAACTGTATATTATTATATGAAAGAAAAATATTTTATGAATCAAATGTTTAATCTTGCTTGCATAATATGAAATTTTTGTTATTTTTTTAATAAAATTTTAAATTTTTTAATCTTTTCAATCATAATAAATATTTTCCAGTAATTTATTTTAATAGTTATATTTATTTTTGTACTTAATTATCAGAGGTGTATCGCTATAGTTTGAACAATCATATAATCAAAAAATTACGGTCCAGCAATGGGCAATCTCAAGGAATTATTCTTAATTATTATACTTTGATCAATATTTACAACAGTTACATCACAGTTTTTCAATATGATGTTAATCAATCAACCCTATTTACCCATTCTTATAGTCTCATTTCTCAATACGAGTAAAATTGTAATTTCATTTAACGTAAATATATCAAAACATTCCAAAAATCTAGCAATAGGAACCGTTTGTTGCAGTAATAAATATCACATAAAAAACAATAAATATAATTTTTATGGCTGTAATTACAACCATGGTATAATAAAACAATACTACTTGAACAAAATAATTATTTTCAAATAAATCTAATGATTTGAATAGCAGTAATTAAAAAACATTTTCTTGTGATAGTCATTTACAGTTTGTGTCAGTTATTATAATTATCTGAAGATCAATATTTTTAATTATTTTAGTTTAAAACAGGGCCACTTTATCATAATAACAGGCCTTACAATCAGGAGAAAGTCTATGGATGAAAATGCCCTGATATACACTGGTGTGTAAAATTTAAGGACGAGTCCCAAAATGCCAATTTTCAAGGGATTTTCAAGCAATATTTTTCACGCGAATATTGAAAAGGATATAATATAATTCGAATAATTACTATCCCAGTATAACAGGTAGTCCATATAACATTGATCACAAGAGTCACAGTCACTACGGCGAAACAAAAAATAGGAAATTCGTCTTTTTTATGTGTCTCATACGTCTCTTTTATGAGTCTCAAATGACTACTATATGTTACTCCACTGACAGGTCATTGTGACTGCTGCTTTGTGGTAAGTCACCAGATGACTTTACAATGTCATTTCATTGAGACTCTCGTGCTAACTCTCATCTGGAGACTCTATTTCAAAGTCATTGTCCACTTTCCATTATGATAAATTACCAAACAATGTCTCATTAAAGTCACATGGTGACATTTCACTACTTTTCACAGTGTTTACTTCACAGTAGGGTCTCTGTCACCAGTAGACAAAGTCTTGTGGCAGAAAGTCACCATGTGACTTTAATGCGACGTTATTTGCTGATTCATCATAATGAAACATTCACAATGACATTGAAATCGAGTCTCCAAATGGCAGTCACATGAGAGTCTCAATAAAACGACATTGTGAAGTCACCTGGTGACTTTCACCTGAAGAACCTGGTGACCTGAATCATGTGAGACTGATAAAAAAGACGTATGGAATTTCCTATTTTTTTTCGCGGTAGTGATTGTGACATTTTTGACCATGTGTAACCTAAATGAGATATTATATGGATAAATGAAAAATATTGTGTTTTGACCAAATTGTAAAAAAGATGAGGGGTTGTATTCATTTATCCATTGATTAGTGTAAATATAGAATGAACAATATCGCAAGGACTACTATATTTGGATACAACCCCTCATTTTTTTATTCATTTTCGAAATGATGGATTTTGAGCTTATTTTATAGACGATGATTTTCGAATATTCAAGCTATGTTTTTGAGACTTTAACAAAAGTTGCTCTATACATTTAGGTAGCAGAAAATTTAAATGAAATTTTGATAGACTTCATGCATGCGCAATGAAAAATTATCTAGTAAATCTGTTCATTTTTCATACGATTTTTCTTATTTTTAACTGTGATTACAGAGTATTGTGAATAATGACGTTTCTCATGTTTTTGGAAAAAAAAACAATTTTATACAAAGAACTCCGTAAACTATAAGCAAAAAATTTGGAAAAATTTGAGACTGTTTTTATAAAAATCTTAATTTCTCTACGAGTATACATTAGGGTGGAGCTTAAAAGCCATGATTTTTTTTTATATTATTATTTTTACAAGTCTCACCTATTTATTTTGTTCCTTTTGATACAGGAACATTAAAGAAAAAAAGTTTAAGCAATAAATTTTAAGATTTAAAAGTAGGTCAATGGACTCAGAATTTATAAAAATAGAAAAAATTAAGAATGTTAACTATAGAAATGACAAATACGTTCTTGCATTTTTTTATGTTTTAATTATAACAATTCAGTTAATTTACTGTACAAGTTATTTGCTTTTTTATTTTATGTTAAAATTTCATTGCCTTTGTATAGGTTAAAAGTTTTTTTTCTGTTTAGGTACAATTTGTATCCATGTATCCATGTTCAACAACTTTTAATAGAAATTTTAGTTGCGTTTCATCGTGAGCTATCAATCCACTTTATTCCTGAATAGGTGTAAAAGTACGTTCGTTACGGTCATTTATTAATTGTAGGGGTTTTATAATTTTTTTAGCATTTTAATAACGATTTCTTGACTCCTACAAGTTAGGATCATCTGCAAGATATCCAACTGGAAATTTCAGCAATTGAAACAATATCACTCACATGGCTGTAATAAAATCTTCCAATTTTTCATTCCTAAATTTAAAAAGAGCAACATTGACTCGCTTGGAGTAATTTTGAACTTGTTTTTCAGAATTAGCTTCATTCTGTAAAGCAATAACAACGCGTTTTTCGGTTGAATTGTAATTATACACAGCTCTCAAATGAAGCTAATCCAACATGTCCTTCTGATAAATACTACTAGAAATTACCAAATTTAGGTGATGATGATCTGGAAATAGTAATGATTGAATATATATTGATCAGTATTCAAGTACGAATTTTAGTAACAATAGATCATTATAGGAGGCAAATGATGCTTGAGGGCAGCGATGCAAGTTTTCAAATGTATACTGACTGTGAAAACATATACATCACGTATATCTTCTTCCTCTTTTGAAGTTAATTTAAACTAAGCATTATATCCAGATTTTATGACAGTATTTGCAACATCATCAATTGAAATCCCTGGGTTGTATTTGTATCTATCAGTGAAATTCCAATATTCTTGAAAACATTCAAATTGTGCAACTTCAGATGCAGATTTGATTCCATATTTCAAACACAATACTAATTATCAACCCCATAATGTAATGCCTGCAAACAAGTGACAAAAGATCTTTCCTTTCTCTCTATAAGAAAATATGCAGAACAATTATAATCCGTGTTTCAGCTGATAATGTCGATGCATAATGCTTGAACATTATGTGCTATTCCTCAGTCTTCAGTCTTTTCAACTATTCTGCCTGAGCTTTTCTTGTGATGGGTAATGAACTGCCAATAATTGAGTAACATATTTCACAAAAATCAATACTGGCAATCGATAAATCTTTTCTTTTCCAGTTCAATCATACATTAATTTTCTAACCAATGAATGTCAAAAGTAATGTTGCTTTGAAGCCTAATATATATTAATTCTCTCAAACATTAATGTACACAAATTGAGTCTGTGTTAATTATATTTTCTTCTGTAAATATGTTTTAAAAGATGGATTTCTTTTTTCTTTGACGTAGCACACGAGCACACATATATTTATCATTGCTTATACAGTAGAAACTTTCCCATCATTGAGCTACCTCTAAATATTGTTCAAATGCATTAATATTTTGTCTAATTTATTTTTCATAAAAAAGAACAAATTTAGAAGGTGAGAAGATTTGATTTTCACACTTCAATAATAAGCTCTACCCTAGTATACATGTTATCCGTCTAAAAATGAACGCAGTTCATAACAATAAGTCACTTAATCATAATCTACAGTTTAAACGCTTTTTCTACATTAGTTTAGACAGGGTTATTCAAAAGATTCTTCTTTTTCAATTTGTTCACGGTCCCCTAAGAGGTGTAGAAAATCTCAATGGAAATGTATGACCTGTATTATTATGTTTACACACCTGGATAATTCAAGAAAATTCCTCATGTTTTTTTTTTCTAGATATTAAACAAAATGTCAAAAATCGCAAGTGGTCGGTCACCTTTGGCTATTTAGTGTATATACATATATATATATATATATATATATATATATATATATATATATATATATATATATATATATATATATATATATATACAAAATGCTATCTGAAAATGTTAAAAAAATAATAAATAAATAAATACAAAGACTATTTCTTTATTGTAACTCTGAATGATTAAAGTGAAAGTATAGAAAAAAAAATTGTCTTCACACATTCACAATTATTGGTTTATTATGTAATTTCACGATACTATACTAAGGATGTCTATGTACGATTTAAGCAAAAAATCGAAACGTCATATTTTCGTCATTTTTTAGGGTTAGTTCATCTGTCAAAACCCTATATTCGTCTCTATCTTCTGTCTGTCCGTCACATTATACATATATACAGGGTACGTAAGTCAGAGAGTTCAAATTTGTATACTTAAAGCTGAACACCTCCTGCCACACAACAAATCATAAAATTTTGGAAAAAAATCTATTAAGTTAACTTTTCAACGTCAACCGTCCATTTCTTAATTTAAATTTCAAAGACATCTTAATTTCAAAGACTTAACAGCTTAAAGGTAAAAAAAAATCGTGTTTTTTGCCAATTTATGGATTTATATTATTAGGGTTTTGTTCATATGATATTCATAATATTTTTTGGAATTCAATTTTGAAAGCTATTGTGGTTTACTAATGATTCAGTATTTTAAATTTTGAATAAGCAATTTTTTTCGCTTTTAGAAATTTCAAAATTTTACTGATATTCCCGTTGATTTTTTTAATGTCAAGTTTTCAAAAAAAATTAACTTTGGGTTTTTTTAAATAGATTGATTTTAATTTTTTTAATTAGATTAAAATAAACTACTTTCTTTTATAATTATCCTTAAATTATTTTTTATTGCCATCGCCTACTTAATAATTGATTAATTACAAATTGACAATTTTTGTTTGTTATTAACCCGGAAATGCTCGCACATATCTAGGATATATACGATTTATACTTTGGCACCAATAAATTCAAGAAGAAATCGTCATCTTAATTAATCATTGGCATTGCTCATAAATTTTGCGATAAAATCGTTCGAAAATTACTTAAAATAATTTATGGTGAATAATGTAATAACCGTGCTCACCCTGGGTATATCATACCCTGCGCGTGTAATTCCGGGTTAATTAAAGGTTAAGTTCTTTTGAAAGAAATATTAAACAAAACTCTCTGTGTGATCGGCGATCACACTTACCCACTTGCTCCTTTTTTAGCAAGGTAGTGTAAATAAAAATAATCAAAAAATACTAAAAATTATTTAAAATATTAACAATATTAATAATTAATAAAGGATAGCGAGCTCTCATTATTAAGTTGTTTGAAATCCTGCAGTTTTCAAGTTGAAACAACTATTTTTTACACCGTGATTGCATTTTTCAAAATATTTTAATTTAGGATAGAAAATGAGAAACCATTTGATCAATTAGTTTGGGATTTATAAAGTTCTAATTTTTTGATATATTAATAAAAATTAATTTTTGTCATTGCAAAATACATTGCAGTGCGGTAGTACTTTAAACACAACATAAAACTACTTGTCCTGGTAAGATTAATTTTATATTCGTATGCATGAAATGTTTAAAAAACTAATTCTGTTTAAAAAAAAATCGTAGGTTAAAATATAAATTTATTTCGAAGCAAAAACAATTTTTTTCATTCATTAAAAGAAAGGAGAAAGGATATTTTTAGTGAAAATGGTTTACAGTAAATAGTTTTTAGAAGTTAAAAAAATGTTGTTCAAAATTACAACTGATTCCGCAAGCTATGTTTAAAAATCCACCCGCATTAAAATCTGTTTTCCAACGACTAAAAATGAGTTTATTATAACAAAATCGAATCACCATAACTTCTAAACTATTTGATGAAACTCTTGTTTGGTATCTTAAAATTAATTTTATCGAAAAAATCAAGTAGAAAAGTATTATTATTTGATGTTATTTAAAATTTAAGAGTTTGATGCAATTTCACTACGAGAACAACTCCCTACGCTTATTTCTCTAACACAAATACCATTCGAACTAATCTTTCTTCCTATTTTATCGTTTTGTGATAATTTAAAGTATAAAATGCGTAGAATGTTTTTTTTCTTTTTTGTCAATTAGACATTGCTGATTTTTTTTCAATTTGTACGCATATTACATATACACAAATCGGAAGAAAAAAAAATATGTAAAGTGAATGTTACCTTAAAAATTCTTTTCATGCATTTATAATTATCCGCTTTTTATGTAACTTCACCAGAAAATGCTAAGAATTTCTATGGAATTTTAGGTTAGAGTGTAATATTCTAGAAAATAAATCAAATAAAAGAATACTTAAACATATATATTACAAATTTAAAATTTTTTCGCCAAAACTAACCTTTATACTATCTTAATTTTCTTATAATAATATTCCGTACTTACTTCAAATTATTAAATTAAAATCTTGTTTCTAAATCTAATCTGTTAATCCTTATGCAGACGATATAAATTCTTAATTTGCCTTAAAAAACATTATTCCAGTATGCGTAAATTTAAAAAGATGGCTCTAAATTAAAAATATTCTTAATTAAAACTTTATTTCTTAATATTCCAAATAAAACTGATTTCTTCTATGTTTTTATCAACCCTTTTTAAAAAAGTCTTATTAAATTTATTCCAAAACCATACTTTTCAAAAAATATCATTATTTTATTTTATCTATTTATTTATTTTTCCTACGTCAACCTTTGATGTGTGCATATTAATAAATTCATTTCTTTTCTTTTTCTCTTAAAATTAATCATTTATAAAAATCGTCTGCCTAAGATATTTAAAATTCTGAGTCAATTATAAATTGGTTAAATAATATTTTTTTTAAATAAATTTATCGTTTGTGGAAAATAATCTCGTAGCTGGACAAGAATTCTGTTTACATAAAAGAACGATGGTTTGAGGTTACAGAATGTTCCAGAACTTTCTTTTTAGTTTAAAAAGGTGGAAGTCTCGAGATGAAAAAGAAGATTTCTTGGGTTGCTTCTTCGATGAGGACAGCTCGCTGAAATAATGATGGAATTTTTGCAAAAGGAGCTTTTCCTTCCTCATTATTACGAATTTAATAAATGAATTTACAGCAGCCCATGACTAATTATTGGATCTTCTACATTTATTTATTTATTTTGTTTTTTCCCTCACTTGCCATGACTGTGTGTTTCTTTTTAACCAGTGGAAATAATTCGAGTTCTCCTTAAATCGTCACATATATTTCAGTGATTTTAGAAATTTATGGAAATAAGAGATTTAAAGAAAAGAGGTTCAAAAATATTAGAACGTTTGACCCTATTCCAGCAATGTTATGTATATGAACGTAAATTTACAGAAAATAAATCGACTAAATAGGTAATTAAACACTTATTTTGACGATTTTATAAAATTCTCTCATTAAGGACTAAGAAGCGGAGTCGAAAATTTAGGACATTTTCCAATATACTAATACCTGTTACAAAATATACATCTACTATAAAAATAGTGAAATAGATCTATCAGCAATTTTAAAAAAGAAATTTCTTTAAAGGGGTTAAACAGAGGTGAAAAATTTTAAAGTATTTAGCGATATCCCATGAGCAGTTTTAAGTAAGAGCATGAAATTCAAGAAAACAAAGCAATTAAAAAATAATTAAATACGAAATTCAGTTACTTTAAAAATACCAGAAATATATACTAATTCTTTTTTCATTAAATTATTTATGTTGAGTTGTCTGTTATCAAAATTTAAATTTTGACGTCTTGTTATTTGACTTAGATCATTCGCTATTTCGATTGTAATTGCAAGTATACTTGCTATTACATATAGAGCTGTTGATGATATGTTTCTATATGTTTCTACCATTTTTTACAGTATCAGTCGTTGGATTGAGTTTAAAATTCTGTGGTTGTGTGTATTTTTATTGGGGAACTAAATTTCAAATGCGTACATGGTCTGCCCAGTAAATAATGAGTCTGATTCCATAGAATTGATTTATTTCAAGACAATTTTACAAACACTTATTATTCATCAAAATAGTTTTCTTTTGAATGAATATCATGTTTTAAATATCTCTATCACCCATTTATGATCACCTAAAAGTGTTAAACTGGAATGCTTTTCAGAATGCTCGTTACTTTTTTTTTCTTTTTCTTTTTTTTATGCTCTCAAAATGACCAAAATAACGATCTTTAAGTTGGATTTAATCTAAAGAATATCAAAATGTCAGACAATGACAGTTTGAAACTGTATGGTGGTTTTGGAAGCGCTTAGATGCTATATTTTGTAAGAAATCGGGTCAATTTGAAGAACCAACTTATCACAAATTTTCTGCTTTTGAAGTACTTCCATAATAATTTGATTCATAATCGATTTTTTATGTTCCAACGCCTCCTCAATCATTCGGACACTCATATGATGATCAGAGACAAAAAGTCTGAAGTTCCAGAATTTCATGAACATCCAGCACGTTATTCGTAATCAATGTGTCATCTTCTTTCTTTGAACGCTTTCTGCCAGCTAAACATTTTATACTTGGACAAACAGCCGGTCTCTTAATCTTCTTGTGACTTGGAAAATCCGATGGGGAAAAACACAAGAAAGCCAATTTATTTAATTTTACTCATTTTTTTTTTTTTTTTGGATTATTGTTGCTCGACAGTTTGTTTCATTCTGAAAACCTAACGCCTCGTTCAAATGCGTGTTTGTTTCATGAGTGGTTCGTGTGCTGTGAAGACTCAAAGTCAACTAATTAACAGACCCCAGACACACACATTTCACTTGCAATCACTGTCCATTCGGCCAGATGCTTGACGTAAAAAATTCAGTTTGATTACTTAATTGACAGACTATGTATGTTATTTGTTTGTCGATTATTATGTTACATCAAATTTTGAGGATGGTGAGATTAATTCCTTAATTAAACTGAATTTTCGGAATCCCTTGGTAAAGGTCATCATACACACTGTAGTAACTAGAAAACTGAATTAATTTTGAGTCTATCAGGAGATTTAAATGTGGTATATTTTTCTTTACAATGATACTCTTGCCGTTAAATTTGAAATCAGGATATAACAGATGTTTCCCAAACAGCATGGCCTTTGTTTTTTTAGGTATTAAAAGTTCTAGATCTGTGCAAATTTCGTTAAATAGGGCTATTCTGATGTTTTCTTTTCTCTCTGAAACATTTATTGCGTCTCCTTCTACTACAATAGTAAAATCATTGGCCTAAGTTATTACATTGATTACATTTAATTTGTATTCCTTAAGGATATGATTGGCAATCAATAACCATAGGAGGGGTCCGATTCATGATCCTTCGGAGAACGCTTGAATGATGTGAGCCATTCTATCAAGATGTACTTATTAAGGCCGATTAAACTCCTGCTAATTTAATTTTTTTATACTTTAAGATAGGTTGAGAATTGTTGTTTCACTATAATATGTGATATTAAATGACATTTTATGGATTCAAGCATCCTCTTTATATGGAATGAGACAATTCCGCAACACCTCATTGAATTCAGAGTTTTTGGTGTTTTTCGAATTTTATTTTGTTCAAAGAACGAACTGTCCCCTTTCATTCTCTGAAACCAAACTATTCATTTTCAAGGAAGTTTTTACATTCTAAAGGTTTCTTTACCTATGTTTTTGCTATTTTTTTCTATATATTCCGTTAATAGAGGGATTGGCCGGTAAGTTTTTAACTGTGATGCATTTTTGTTATTTATTGTAAAAAATAATAAAAATGCTTTTTTGTTTTCAGGGAGTAGGAATTCCTATCGATTCATTTCTTATCGATAATTAGCATCAGCTTTAGGAAAGTTTCGAAAAGTTTTTTAACTACTCTGGTACGAAGTTCTTTCGTAGCCGTGGGCCTTGTTCTTATTATGTTACTTCGCACAGAATTTGAGTTCTCTTAAAGATATTTAGTATAACTGATTATGAGTCAAAAAATCTGTATTTATAAATGAATGAATTTCTTCTGGATGGTTGTTTCTAAAATAATAATCTACTAAAGCTCTTTGGATTCGTAGCAGGTATCTTCTTGAGGTGACGTTTCCAGCATTGTATTTATTAAATTCGTATTTTTAAGAAATTTCTGTTTTAATATTTTAAATGATGTGCCATAAATTTATTTTATGTTATAGCAAAAGGTATTTCATGATTTAAGTTTAGTTGGTTTTATGGCTTTTTTACCGTATTTACTCGTGTATACCGCGCATGCGTGTATAACGCGCACCCAATACTTTAGAAAGAAAAATGCCGATTTTTTTGTATCTCATATATAACGTGCACCATAAATCTGACATGTAAGGGACTGTAATGACCAAATGGATTTCAGTAAAGAAAATCAAAACAAATGTTACGTCAAGCTAGCGAAGAAGTAGAAATTCTTTTTTTTATATATATATTACTTCGTGTAGGGAGTGAGTGTCATGATATGGTGACGTCACTTGCGAACGAAATACTTGAAAACGTCTACATTACTAAAAAACAAGAGAAAATAAAAATAAATAAATAAACAAAGTCTGTAACTCTACAAATTTAATGTTGCAGAAATCTCTTTTCTTGCTTAAATTTTACCTGTACACTGTGGAAAAAAAAAAAAAAAAAAAAAAAAAAAGGAGAGAGAGAGAGAAAGAGAGAGGGAGATAAATCTATAAAACTACTTTTTAGTAAATCTATAGAAATCTGTAGCTTTATAAATGAATCTAGTAAAATTTTACTAATCTTACTAAAATTTTATCTGTTACTTGAGTCGCAGTTAGATAAAAAGTTCTTGGTTTCCCAGTTTCCTAAAAAAAATTTCTTAAGAATTATTAAACCTTAGAGATTTTTTTTATATATAGTGCAATTTTTTATCTGTTACATGAATTTTTGTTGTTGCCGTTACACAAAAAGAAAAAGCGGCAACGAGAATTGCTAAATAGTGTTTAAATAATGTTACTAACGCTTTTGTATAAAAAAGTGCAAGGAGTGAAATAAGATGCAGTGATACATCTATTTAGTAAGATTCCAGTTTTAATTTCTTCTATGAGTACATTTCTTGATTCATAAGTATATCGTGCGATTACATAGAGCAGTAAAAAAATATTCCGTGTATAACGCGCACCCAGGATTTTTGCATTAAATTTTGGGAGAAAAAGTGCACATTATACACGAGTAAATGCGGTATATTTCGATCTATGTTTTTAATTTGAAATAGGACATAGGCATCTAGGAATGACTCCTGTTCGAATTTCGTTCGATTCAAGATTTAAAAATTCGAGATTCATTTGAAAGAAAGTTTTGCAGTACATGCGCAGAACGCTTGCTATACGGTGTAAAGTTAGCAATATGGTATCTGTTTAATCCCGTTAGAATCAGGTATCCGGTTCGAGATTTGCGTAGAAATTAGAGGTTCAGATATAAGAAGGGACACGCTTGCAAGAGAAGCCAGCTAGTCTATGTAATTAATGATGTACCATACCAACATGTTTGTGCGTGTGTCTATGGCCAAAACTAGTTTTTCTCTGGAAAAGCGCAGAGAGATACAAAAGAGACCACTAGCTTTCATGTCGCGAGAAAATTGTTTGGTAATTAAAGGAATAACTAAGTAATTACCGTCTGATTCGAAAGCATTGAGAAACAGAATCGAAAAGCAAAAACAGGAAACCAGCAGTTCAAAATGATAAAAATTCGGTCTCGCTTTTTGAAAAGTGATTGAAGATTTCTTTAATTCATTAAAATTGAGAAAACTAAGGTACCAATTAGCTTTTAAAATGCTCGATACTTTATAAAAACTCACATGAATTTTAAATAAAATGGAGAAGTTGGATTCCGCAGGGAGGAGTAGGGTGGGAACGAGAGATGAAATTTTTTTAACCCTCTCCGCACGGGCAAAATCTGTACTAAAATGAGAAATTATCGACTGACACCGGAATTCACAAACGAATTTTTTTAATATTTTGAATTCCTTAATTTAAGCTTTTATTATAAAAGTAAAATTTTACTAAAATATTACTGGTGCCGTTTGCAAGTTTGGAATTAAAATTAGGTATCCCAGACCGGGCACAGTGTGCCGGAAATTGTTAAAAAAGCAGAACTTCACAAAATTATTGTATTTTCAGGTGCGGTTTTTCGACGGATCTCTCAATTAAATATTATTTATTAAATATAATAATTTCAAAGAAAAAAATAGGGTGAATTTCGGTTCTATTAAGGGGATCTGAAAACATATCCACGGTGAGAGAGGATTTTGTAACTTTTCTTGAGCCTCTTACGTAGTATATCATTGGAAAAACTCTCGGATCAGGCTTTCATATCTGCAGAAAAATATACAGAATTTGCGAACCTTTTTCCATCCCTCCTCTTATATTGTCCCCCTGGAGATGACACAGGGAAAATTTAATAACCCAGCTCCTTATTAATTTACATCAACATTCGACCACATTTCAATGCTTAACCGAATATGAAATTCCAGAATATAGGTATTCTTTAAAAGCGGTGGAATGACTGTGCAGCAAAAGTTCGAGATTTTTAAAAATGAAAGTCTTGTGACCGCTTAATCATTTTATATACCTCCAGTATCCCACTCCCATTTTGCCCCGATTCAAAGCAAGCCTTTGAGCTTTTTTCTATCTTTGAACGAGACCTCTCATTTATCATTTCATTGCAAAGATCTGGGATCACTTATTCATGTCATGCAACTCATTTGTTCCTCCTCTCCATTTTTCCTTTCGGGAGGCACTTTTTTAAATTTCACCTATGTTCTTCATGTGACATATTGTTGGAAAGTCTCAGTTTTTAGAACTTAATATCTTTTCAGCGCGTGCACAGCACAATGGATACATGATGCCGTACGCAGTGTGGACCAGATGCGAGAATCGTTCAATATGATGTTTTATATGATGTCATGAACCCTGATGAAAAAATTTCATTTTATACGATTTTGCTTCATTAGGCATGATATACCGTGCCGACTGCAGCAGGGTCCCAGTTCGGCCTTTATATATGACATGGAGGTCTCGATAAAAGAAAAGGCTCGTTAGTCTATAATAATTATGTTCGTAAATGAATGTCTGTGTGTCCATCCTTAGCCTGAACTATATTTGTGTCGGTCGGGGTAAAACACACGAGAGACGAGGGAAAAGAAGAAGAAAATCGATAGAACACGGACTGTTAAGTCGCGAAAAAATCCCGTGGTAATTAGCGAACTAACTAATTAATTACAATCTCATTATAAAACACTGACAAACGGATTCGAATAAAAAAAGTTAAGTAAGGGGAGCAAAAAGAGAGCAAATTTTGATTTTGCATTTCCAGAAACGATCATATATTTCTTTAATTCCTGAAAATCGGAAAACTAAGGATCCGATCGGTTTTAAAATTTCAGATAGTTATAAAAGCACCTACAATTTTAGAAAAATTTACACTAAAAATTTAGTTTTTCATCGGGGCAGGAGTTGGAACCCACTGAAATACATATACAGTATTTCAAAACTCAGTTTCTTTCCATAACACTTTAAAAGAAAATTACAATGTGCAGCATTATTTCAGAATACCTATTATAAAACACTAATAAAGCTTTAACTCCAAGCTGTCTCATCTGTCACTAAACCACAGAGGATTAATTTAGATATTTTTCTCAGTTTTTGTTTACGTGCTTAGTAATACTGGAATACTTTTTAAGAGAATAAATTATTCAAGATTCAATTTTCCATGAACAAAAATAAAATTTTCAAGAAGGATTTAACTATTTAAAAATTCCTTAAGATTAAGATAAGGAAGACTGCTGGGTATGCTTTGTTTATCTACTAAAAATAGACGAGATTTGTTTTAAGAGTTATGTTATTCGTACACCATATTTTCGAATGAGCTTGTTATTCTAATTATCTAGTCAAATTAAACAATGGTAAGATTAAGCGAAAATTAGGAAAATGTTTTCAGAAAAAGCTTTTACTCATATTTTTAAGGAATTAAAAAAAGAGAGAGAGAGAGAGAAATTAACACAGTTCTATTTTTAAGGAGACAGTAAATTTAGAAAGCAAAAAAAAAATTAATAAATTCACCTGGAAGATTAGTTAAACACAGATTAAAATACTTATGTTCAAAATTTGAAATTAAAATATGAAAAATAGTTTTAATTATAGTACTTTAAATATTTCAAGACAAGCAAAACATATGCATAATTCAAATGCGATTTTTTTCCCTCATAAAATAAGACAAAATTTATTTAAGAGATATTTTTTGTATTTTATAACAAAAGTTGTCGTGAATTGACAAAATTCACAAAATTTAAATGAAGTAATTTTTTTTACATTTATATTAATTCAGTTATAAATCTAATAACATAATATTTAAAAACAAAAGGACCATTACCTACATTACAATTTGTGAAATTACAGAAAAAAATTCACCTATTTATCAAAATTATAAAAAGGATATAGTCACCACTCTTGATCAAATAATTTTGACTGGCTTTTCTTCAAATATTATTTACGTGTCCTTCAATTAATATTATAATATATTTTTATCTAAGCAGTATGCCTGTTTTTAGAAGTTTCTCCAAGAAGTTGAAAATCGTGAAGAAAATCATAAATCTGTAGCTATAAATGTTCGGAACTATTTGCTAAACTAATCAGTTTAACACAACTGATACTTGCGTTTACCATAAACCATATCATAACTCATAAGCGTACCCCATTTTAATTCATTCCGCCCACATTCGTCCCAAAAAGCTTTGGCTTTTCATTATTTGATCTATAGAGCTTGCTTAATATGTTTCGATAACAATTCCCATGTTGTAGAATTGCAATATACTAGATCAGTTGCTGCCAATCGTGATTTATGTTTATTTTACATCAACAGTGAACTGTTTCATAATCTTAATGAATTTGTTGCTCGGGTTTCTTTTTCTATCTCATTATTTTAGCATTTTGTAGTGCGAGGGTAGCTCAACAGTTACTGTCCCGAGTGTATATAAAATATTTGTACTGCGATGGGTTGATGTGAAATATGGAAGCTTAATGTCTTAGATATCTATGTGTTCAGTTTCAAAACCGTAGCTGCTATAGTAACATATTTTATAGGGAGGGGATGAAGTTTTAAAGACCTAGTCTCAAAGGTTTCTTATACAAATGGGGTGAGGAAGAAAGGCTGGTTTAGAGCAAAAAATTTAGATAATAGCCATGTTTCATCCATAGTCACAAATCTATCGCAATAGCTCCAAACCAGCCCCTCATCTTCCCCTTCCCTCTTTGACCATTCCCTCCAAAAGTATGTTAATATTGCAGCTACGGATCTGGCAGTGAACATATAGGCATCTATACTCTATTCCACCTTAACTTGAGAGCACTGTGAAAGATAGAAACAGTAACATTTTGCCTTGAAAAATAGTTCTCCGTTATCTTTTAATCTTATGATGAAAATCCGCGAAAATGTATATAGTTATGTTTATAAATTACAAAATTCGAGATTTTGTAGCCTGTATTTAAAGTGATTCCTCTGTTAAAAGTATTTAATTCAAAAATAATTTCTATTTTACGCAAACATATTAAATAAAAATCTCGGCGTAAAAAAACTCTGGCGAGGAACCATTCTTCAAGGTTAAATATTTGGGGCGCTTTTTAAGAGTCCATGTCAACTTCAATGCTATGTTACTCCTTGCATTTCTATTGTTCGTGTGAAAACTTCTGAAGCATAAAGCTGTATATTACGTTCCTAACTAGAAAATCAATTCTTTAATAATTATTAAGAGGCTACTTCATTCATGAAAACACTCGCTCACTAATCTTACTTCTAAGGAAGAAATTTTTAAAAATATCTCACTTGCATTTCAATATTTTTAAATCGATAAATTTGCATTTGATAGCTGAAGTCGTACAGTGTTGAATTCACATACTTTTCTCCGGGAGGGATTTCGGTGATTCCGAGGGGGGGAGGGGACTTGCACATTTTGGTTATTGAAAACTAATCTTAAATATTCCGGGGGGATGTCCCCCCCCCCGGGCCACCCCGAGAATTCAATACTGGAGGTTGATTTTGATAAAGACACTTTTTACTTTTTTGATTCTGTCTTGGAGCTTTTTTTTAATAGAAAAATTTCACTTTCAAAATCAGATCTAAAAAATAAATAAACTCTCCCCTCCCCTCAGTAAAAAAAATCCTGCTGACAAAATCGAAAAAATATATAATGATCTCTGTGGAGATGAAGCTGAGCTATCCTATACAAAAGGAAAAAAAATAAAAATATTGAAATGCAAACGAGATATTAAACAAAACTTTCTTTAGGATTAAATTAGGGTTGATTGTGTGAGTAAAGTAGCCCCTTCAATTTTAAGCAATGTTAATAAGTTAGTGTTTAATAGAGTTTTTAATTATTTGTATAAAAGTAAATATCTTTTGTGATTAATATAGTTTTCCATAATGATTTTAAAATTTTTGTGTGCATAATGTTATTGGATGTTACTAGCTAATGAAATTGCTAATTTGCAGTTTATATAATTTTAGAAAATTATAAATATTATTCATAATTTTATTAGTTAAAGCATAAAAACACAGATTATAATAGCAATTAGAGCTACAATTATAGTGGAAAGAAACTTTGTTTGTGTGTGGGGGGGGGGTTATTTTGTATTTTAATGAAGGGGGAAGGAGGAGTGCGATAATAAATACCGGAATTAAAATTTAAAAAAATCATTACTTGTTAAATCCTAATATCTATAATTGTAGGATTATAGGGCAACATATGAGATTTCTCAGCAAATACACAAACATTGTGAGTGTTCTTTGTGAGGCATGTGAAATATTGCACTGATCCATTTTTCCTTCAGAGTCATCTCACTAGAGGGCAGCACTAGAGCTGTTCCATGCAACTGTTCATCCAACTATGATAGTAAACTTTAAGCAAGAGCAGTAAGTATGGAGACTAGCAGCAGATGGCAGCACCAAACATTTAAAATCTCCATACATATGAATATAAATGCAAGCTCAGCTGATTACCTTTGTTTCAAGAGGTTGAGAACTTTCAGATACTTTTGAAGGACCCTTAGTCTCTTTATAAGTCCTCAGAGGGAAAGACATGCCTTCCCTTTCTGTGATTTTCTTTTGTGAAACAAAGGAAAGCTAATGCAGCTTCCTAAGAATACACTGAGAGGACCTGTCTTAAAAATTCAGTATAACTGTTCTTAACACTTATCTAACTGCATTTTATTTTGTTTGTTTTAGTATAATAATCAAGAAATAAATTGTCAAGTGTGTTATATCCTTGTCAATTGGATTTTCTTGTTCCATCTTCTACACAAGTACACCGTGTATTTCCACTATTTCCTTCTGTCTTCTATCTACTGTGATCAGGTAGGATCTAATTTAATTTTATATTTAGTGACATTGTGGAATAATACGGGGATTAACAATAATTTCTTCTATCACTGTTCCCGCATTCAACAGATTATGAGACTGAAAAAGGAACGTGATAGACTTTTTTACCTTTAATAAATAAACAAAACAAACCCAGTAATAATAATAATATAAAAAAAAGTGATTAACATTTTATTTTCATGTATGATATATTATATATAAATTATATGAATAATACTGAAAACTACTGAACTGATATTATATAAAATAAATAAACAAGGAAAGTCACGGAACTTCCTTACAAGAGCAATCAATTTATATTATATATTTATATATTAATTATATGCTAAAGTGTATAAATTGCTGAGTAACTGATTTATTATTGATTTATTAAGATACATTGTTTAATATATATATACACAATGGCCATGAGTAGGGATCTCACTTCCATTGAGAAACTGAATAATTCTAATTATTCAAATTGGTCCTTTAAGATTCAAAATTTGCTCGTCAAAGATGATTTATTTAAATTTGTCCTTAATGATCCACCTGAGACACCAGACGAAACATACATACGTGACAGCGCGAAGGCGAAGGCCATTATTAACTTAAGTATCGAGGACAACCAGATAATTCACGTAAAGCACTTAGAAAACCCCAAACAAATTTGGGACAAATTAAAAGAAATTCATTTACGTGCTAATTTGAGCTCCAAGCTCTTCTTACTGAGAAAATTTTATTCTCAGAAATTACCCGAGAATGGCAACATGATAGATCATATCAACGAAATACTAACGATCAAAGATCGTCTCTCTGCAATAGGAGAGGACATTAAGGAGTCTCACATTGTTGCTATTCTCTTGTGCTCACTCCCACAGTCTTATGCACCATTGATAACTGCGCTCGAAAGCAGAGATCAAGAGGATTTAACAATTGATCTCATTAAAAATAAATTAATTGGAGAATTTACGCATTGAGTTGAAGCTAAAAATGCAAATTTGCACCCCAGAGACACAGCGTACAACGCTGAAACCAGATATATGGGTTCCCGTCCCAAAGGTACTGCATACAAAAATAATAATTCAAACAGATCTAAAAAATTCTGTAACTTTTGCTCCCGTAACGGCCACATCAGAAGCGAATGCTTCCAATTGAAAAATAAAGAAAAACAGAATTCACAGAAGAATGCTTATAAAAACGAATTCAACAAAAATAAAACGTACAATAATAACAATAAAGGCCATGACAATAAAGACCACTCATCCAACTACTGTTTCAACAGTAAGATAGAAATTATGGATGAGAAAAACGAATCGGATCTTCCTCCTTCCCCGATAGAACACACACTTAAAAATGAACCGGTACTAGTAAACAAATTACATGAAACTAACCCTCATTCATACATAATCGACTCAGGTTGTACTAGACATGTTACGTCCACAACAGAGCACTTCACAACATTTAAACCCGGAAATTTCGGTAACATTACCATCGCTAATGGGAAAAGATTAAACTCTCAAGGTATGGGCGATGTAACACTTAACTCAGGTCTAAAAAATAGCATAACTCTCAAAGATGTTCTTTATTGTCCGGAATTAAAGGGTAATCTTTTGTCAGTTAAAAAGGCAATTGATAATGATATAAAAGTAATTTTTGAAGGAGAAACGTGTTTATTCGTCAAAGACAACAACACTATCTTGACCGCAAAATTGAATAATAATCTTTATGAGATAAACCCAACGGACGAATATGGTTACATTTTAAGTACACAAACATCATGCGATAATGAAAATTGCATTTACATTTGGCATCCCAGATTAGGTCATAAAAATTTTGAAGCAATTAGACATTTAGTTAACCATAAGCTAGCAGAAGGGATAACCATAAACAATTGCAAACACAAAACATACTGCACTAAGTGTATCGAAGGCAAACTATCAGTTTCGCCTTACCCTAAATCAGCTAAAAACAGAAGCGTAGTAATCTGTTCCCGAACACATTCGGATATTTGTGGACCCATGGAAACAATGACCCCTGGCGGGAAGCGCTATTTCATAACATTCACAGATGATTACAGTAGATTTACTGTAACGTATTTGTTAGCACATAAATCTGAAGCGGTAGAGAAGCTTAAGCAATATGTAGCCTCTACGAAGAATAATTTGGAAAAACAATTAAATCTATAAGATCGGATAACGCCAAAGAATACCTTGGTGAAAATTTCGAAAAATACTTAGCTGAAAACGGCATTGAACGGGAATTAAGCGTACCTTATTCAAGCCGTCAGAATGGCGTCTCAGAGCGAAAAAATAGGACAATCGTGGAAATGGCACGTACTATGCTTTCTGACGCGAAATTACCTAGGCAATTCTGGGGCGAAGCAGTAATGACGGCCACATACCTAATTAACCGACTACCTACTAATGCAAACGAGAATCGCGCAACACCATACGAGTTATGGAATAACCGAAAACCCGACCTATCTAATATCAAAACATTCGGATGTAAGGCATTCGCCTACATAGATAAATCAAAAAGAACCAAATTTGACGAGAAGGCTATTGAAGGAGTATTTATGGGTTATGATTTTCGTAGTAAAGGGTATAGAATTCATACCGGAAATAATAACATAATGATTTCGAGAACCGTTAAATTCCTTGAAGAGGGCATTGATCGGGAAGAAATTAATGACACGACAGAAAACGAAAACAGCGCGCGATTACCTACTGAAAGTATCGAATTTGATTTAACAAATGAGGACGAAGAGAAAATCGTAAATCCAACGCAAAATGATCCCGAACCTAGAAGGTCGCTAAGAGAAAATAAAGGTATACCACCGAACCGTTTTGGAATAACAGCTAACCTATGCAAAATTGAAGAACCCAGGTCGTGGGCTGAATTACAAAATATTGAGGACACTGAAATTAAAAATAAATGGTTGGAGGCGACCGATGAAGAAATAAAATCATTGCACAGAAACAAAACTTGGAAATTAATTAAAGCCGTACCCGGTAAACGCATCATAGGTTCGAGGTGGACCTTTAAGGCAAAAAGAGGGGCAAACGGAACCATAGAGAGATATAAAGTGAGATTGGTCGCTAAGGGATACTCTCAAAAATACGGATGCGATTACGACGAAACTTACGCTCCGGTCGTGTCACATACCACACTCAGAGCGTTTTTAAATGCAGCTGTTTATAAGAATCTAGAAGTGACACATTTAGACGTGAAAACTGCATTTCTACACGGCGATCTTGAGGAGGAAGTATTTATGCATCAACCAGAGGGATATGTACAAGTTGGGGAGGAAGAGAAAGTATGTAAACTAAACAAAGCAATTTACGGCCTTAAGCAGGCAGCTAGGGCATGGAATTTGAAAATTAGTCAATCGTTAAGAAATTTAAAATTTACGGAATGTGAATCAGACCAATGCCTGTTCAAGAGGGCTAAAAACGGAACAATCGCTTACGTAATTGTGTACGTGGATGACATTCTTGTAGCGGGAAATAAAGATGACACGCACGAGATTTACACCCAATTATCTAAAAAATATGAGATTAAAAATTTAGGACCGGTTAATCAATACTTGGGTATCAATGTAAAAAGAACAGAAAATGGGAATTTCGAACTTGATCAGGAACATAAGATAATTGAAACCGGTGAAAAATTCAATTTAACCCTTAGTAAACCCACTTACACACCGATGTGCACAAATTAGTTCAGTTTAGATCCTGACGGAACACTATTAGATGATAGTAAATAATATAGACAGGCAATTGGGGGGTTACTATACATCGCAACACTGACTAGGCCCGACATATCAGCAGCAGTAAACATATTGGGGAGGAGGAATGAATCTCCAAGACAAACTGACTGGGAAGCCGTTGAAAAGGTCATTAGGTATCTATTGACTACTAGACGAATAAAATTCGTTATTGATAAGTCGAAACCGCCAGTGTTGACAGTCTATAGCGACTCAGACTGGGCAAATGATCGGGACGACAGGAAATCAACGACGGAGAACCTATTCATGTTGGGCAATAATGTGCTGGCCTGGGCCTCTAAGGAACAATCCAGCGTCGCACTGTCTTCCACTGAAAGCGAATATGTTGCACTTTCCACTGCAACACAAGAAATAAAATGGCTACTCACAATACTCAGTGACTTGGAACTTAACAAAGAATTACCCATAATCGTCTATGAGGACAATTTGCCTGCCATTAGATTGACTAAAATCGAAAAGGCACATACCAAGTCAAAGCAGATTGACGTGAAATTTCATCACATCAAACACCAGCACGAATGTGGCATAATAAAAATTATTTACTGTCCTACGGAAAAAATGCTAGCTGATGTTCTCACCAAGCCCGTCTCTAAAATTAAACTGGAGAAGCTTAGGCTTCAGCTCCAATTAAAGATGTTGTAGATTTGCCTCGAAAAGGAGGAATGTAGGATTATAGGGCAACATATGAGATTTCTCAGCAAATACACAAACATTGTGAGTTTTCTTTGTGAGGCATGTGAAATATTGCACTGATCCATTTTTCCTTCAGAGTTATCTCACTAGAGGGCAGCACTAGAGCTGTTCCATGCAACTGTTCATCCAACTATGATAGTAAACTTTAAGCAAGAGCAGTAAGTATGGAGACTAGCAGCAGATGGCAGCACCAAACATTTAAAATCTCCATACATATGAATATAAATGCAAGCTCAGCTGATTACCTTTGTTTCAAGAGGTTGAGAACTTTCAGATACTTTTGAAGGACCCTTAGTCTCGTTATAGGTCCTCAGAGGGAAAGACATGCCTTCCCTTTCTGTGATTTTCTTTTGTGAAACAAAGGAAAGCTAATGCAGCTTCCTAAGAATACACTGAGAGGACCTGTCTTAAAAATTCAATATAACTGTTCTTAACACTTATCTAACTGCATTTTATTTTGTTTGTTTTAGTATAATAATCAAGAAATAAATTTTCAAGTGTGTTATATCCTTGTCAACTGGATTTTCTTGTTCTATCTTCTACACAAGTACACCGTGTATTTCCACTATTTCCTTCTGTCTTCTATCTACTGTGATCAGGTAGGATCTAATTTAATTTTATACTTAGTGACATTGTGGAATAATACTGGGATTAACAATAATTTCTTCTAACACTGTTCCCGCATTCAACAATAATTTTATACATATTAAAGTTGAGAGGTGTTCAGTTTGATCGTGTGGGATCTAGTCTTTTCAGGATTTCTGCCAGTGGTTAGGTATAAATAATACATTTTCTGTTTTAAATAGATTTTCGGAGAATTCAGCTTTAATCTTTTAACTCAATACAGTTAATGCTTTCCTCTTTTCAATAAATTTCTTTAGAATTCGTCTATCGATTTAAATTTTTTGCTCGATTTTTTCATGCAATTTATAGAATTTTTTTGGTTTTTGAGGTATTTATTTAAAGACATGTAAGAGATATTCCGATTTCATTTTAGAGCTTAAATCTATAAATTTTGCTTTCCGCGATTTAAAAAAAATTCATCTATACGAAAAAAAATCGCATTGAAAATTCTTTAGAAATTTTGACATTCATGCATGGATTTTGTTTTTAAATTTTTAGCTTGATTCAGGAGGGGAAAGGGCGATAGTAAAAATCCGCTTTTAAATTAAAAAAAATTAGGACTTTTTTCAACCTAATATCTATAATTTTGTATACATTAAAGTTGAGAGGTGCTCAGTTTGATAGCGTGGGACCTAGCCTTTTCCAGATTTCTGCCAGTGGTTGGGTATAAATTATAAATTTTCTGTTTTAAATAGATTTTCTGTTAATTTGGCTTTAATGTTTTAATTTAATGTAGTTATTGCTTTCCTCTTTTCAATAAAATTAATGTATAATTCATACAGCGATTTTTATTTTTTTTTCGATTTTTTAAAGTGACTTACAGAATTTTTTGCTTTTAGATGCCTTTTTAAAAAACATTTCTAAGAGACAATCGCTGTCAAATTTGGATCTTAAATATATAAATTTTGTCCTCTTCAAATTAAAAAAATCACATCGAAACAAAAAAAAAGTCACATTAAAAATTGTTCAAAAAATTGACACTCAAGCATTGAATTCAGTTTTTAATTTTTATCTTATTTCAATAAAAATTTTTCCTCTTTTCAATAAAGTTTTTCTGGAATTTGTGCAAAGTTTTAATTGTTTCTTTCGATTTTTAAATATTTTCTCATTTTGTGAGCCGGGTAACGTTGGGGTGATCAACAGTATGATATGAATGAGTGATGAAATAAATTTAAAAGACTGGTAAAATTAAGAAAATAATAATAATATTCGTTATTTTATTAAATGATAATATAACAAAATTAATTTCACAGGAACCTCAAAACATACCGATTTTTGCCCACACATTATATTTTCCCGCCAAAATGGAGCTATGCCTTGTTTATTAGCAATCCTGTACTTTTCGAGCAAACCCTGCTTTCTAGGGCAACGGCTCCGATTCGGCTCTTGTAGACTAATCAGTACTTGCCAAGTTAAGGTGAAATGAACTATTAGACATTAGGCTTCGATATTTCACATCAACCATCGCAGTACAAATATTTTTTATACATTCGGGATAATAATTACGGACCAAACTTTGTATTATTAGCTTCAAAATAATTTCATAGTTTCTTAAGAAATTATGACTTTAACGTTGGTTTTAAACCAGTCAATAAAAATTTTCACAGCTGAAAGATAAATTTTCTTCTTAATGCTTTTGTGGAATTTACAATGTTCAATGGCAATATCGTTTGTCCAATATTAGACCAAATAAACGACTCCGTTACAGAGCGAATGAATACATAAAATATGTGAAGAAAAAAGAATAACAAAAATCATCCATTGTCTCTCATTGCTGGAGGTAAAAAAACATATTTTCAATTTTGATACGGTCAGTAGTATGAAATGAAATACTTCTCTAGATTTAAATTTTTTGAAGGTGTTCATATTCATAAATTTAGAAACTCCTTGGTTAATGATTTTTCTAGTATCCTAACGTCTCAACTTTCTGGATGGATTTTTTATGTCGCAATGTATCACTTCCGATTTCATGCCATCGGCTGTTGGAACATGATGGTTTATAGGTGTTAGAATTCGAAAATAGGGTTAGTTTAAAAATTACTTACTAACCATGCATGTCTTCATTTTGCGGGTTGCATCTACGCGATGCTTGGAGCTCTTGAATTGAAATCAAACTCATCTGTTAAGATAAACTTATTCTAAGTTCAAATTCATCTAAAAGTCCATATATTATAAAAAATGTCGTTTAATTCCATCTAAAAGGCACATTCATCATTACATTCAGAGAACTCAATCGTTCTCATACACTTATCAAAGTTCTTGGAATAATAACAAATAAAATCAGACGATATTTTCATTTTCTTAATTTACGAGCAGCGCGTTCTATTAGTTCCACTTCATTTCATTTTACAACATCCTCCCCCCTTTGAAACTTGGGGAGAGTTTCAAATACATAACAATTATTATTAAAAAGATCCAACCTCTTTGGAGCTTTTACACATCTTCCAGAAGAGGTATATTTCTTAAGTATGACACTATCAGGAGAAGACACATTTTCATGATCATCATGCTCACTGGAACTAGTTTCCTCTTCACCCGACGGTTTGGATACAATTTCAATCATTTCATTCGAATATATTTCCAAAGTAAAGATGTGCTGCACCGGACGTAAAACCGTGCCGTGCTGAGTTTTCAACTTAACAGTACGAACTTTACCATCCCGTCCTGGAATTAAATGAATCACCTTTGCTAAAGGCCAAAATAAACGTTTTTTGTTATCATCCCCAACTAAGACTACTTCTCCCACTCGCGGTTCACGTGTATGTTTTTCATTATATTTTTGAACTAATAGGCTGAGGTATTCTTTTCTAAAACGTTACCTAAAATCGGTAAGAAGTTTAGCTCTGTAATTTAACCTTCTCCTTAAACTTTGAGAATCTAATTCGATAATATCCAAATTGCTGAAATTTCGGTTTTCCGTAAGAAACATAGCGGGTGTGAGAGGTACTAGCTTCAGTGGGTCTTCTGAGATATAGGTTAGAGGTCTGCAGTTAATCACAGATTCACAATCACATGTAAGTGTATTCAATTCTTCATAAGTCAATACAGATCTACCTAAAGTACGTAATAACAATTCTTTCACAATGCGAACCAACCTTTCCCACCAGCCTCCCCACCAAGCTGCGGTGGGAGGTATGAATTTCCAAACAAGTTTATGCGTCATGGTTTCTTTTAAAATTTTATCCCAATTTAATTTTGAAAGTTCATTGGAAGCCCCCCTAAAGTTTGTTCCGTTATCACAATAAATAGTGCTGGGCCTACCGCGTCTAGCTATAAAACGTCTAAGTGCTAGCAGGAAAGCATCAGAAGATAGCGAATTGACTAGTTCAAGGTGAACTGCGCGATAAACGGCACAAGTAAACAATGCTATCCAAACTTTCTCGCCATTTTTTAGAAATAAAGGCCCGGCTAAGTCTACTCCAATAATTTCAAAGACAGCACAATCTTTTACGCGATCTGGTGGCAAAGGTGTTGGTTCGCTTGACAAAGACTTTACCTTAAAACGTTTACATGCAATACAGTCGTACAATACATTTTTAATAGTTCTTCTAGCTCTAATTATCCAAAATCTTTCTCTTATTAAAGGTTGCATTGTTCTTATCCCTGCATGACAATTCTTTTGGTGTACTGATCTAATCAATAATTTAGTAAATTCACATTTACCTGGCAACAATATTGGATACAAAAATGATTCTCGGTCATTTCTTTCAGTTATTTTAGTTTTTATTCTTAAAATTCCATTATCATCTGTGAATGTTACAATATCATTTAATGACCTTTTATTATACAAATAACAGCTCTGAACTAAACGGATTAGATATTTTTCAGAATTTTCAATTTCATTTTGAGTAAGATTAGAATATTTACACTTATTAGAAACATTTCGGCAATTATTTACAAATCTCAGAATCCAAGCAAATATTCTTATCATCTTATCATAATTAGATATATTATCTAAGAGCCAAAGAGGTGCGTCTTTAGCTAGATCAATATTCGTAATTTCGACCTTTTTTCTTCGCAAATTGGCCAACATTCAGGCTTTTCTTTTAACCACTTAGGACTTTCCCACCATCGCGAACTAAGCATTTTCTGTGGAGAACATCCACGTGAAAGTATATCAGCTATACTCAAATTTCCTGGAACGTGCTTCCATGACTCTATATTGGACATCTGCCGAATTTCTTTGACTCTGTTGCTCACGAAAACCGACCAATTTCCATGTTCCTTTATCCACCAAATTGCGGTAGTAGAATCTGACCAGAATGTGATTTTCAGACCTGACATATTTATTGCCTTGACGATAGAACTCGCAAGTCGAGTACCTATACAACAAGCCATTAACTCTAAACGCGGCATGCTCAAAGTTTTGAGAGGAGCAACCCTAGAGTTCGCTCTAACAAGCGTAACCTTGACTTCGGTATCAATTATTGATCTAGCGAAGACGCACGCTGCATATGCCCCTTTACTCGCATCAACAAAAACATGAAGTTCAGATGAAGCATTAATTTCTAAGTATCGAGGTATAGCTACTTCTTTTAAAACATCAATATTCTTCAACCATTTTAGAAAAGCACTCACAATGTTACAAGGTAATTCTCGATCCCATGGGATTTTCTGTTTCCATGAGTCTTGTAGCAATAATTTTGGAAGCAATGTAGCAGGAGAGAATAAGCCGATAGGATCAAAAATCTTTTGCACAATGCCTAAAATTAATCTCTTAGTAATTTTCCTTTCACACGTTAATGTTTCTAAATCTAAACAACATTTCAAAGAATCATTATTTAAATTCCAAATAACCCCCAAAACTGAAGTATCCCCAGAATGTTTATCAACATTCTTGCAAGCTACATTGCTTTCAAAACAACGCAAATTGAAACACCCTTTAGACATTAATAACTTTGCATTTTCAATAAACATTTCAGCTTCATTAATGTTAAAAACACCTGATACACAATTATCTACATAAAATGAACATTTTAATTTTTTAGCAGTTTCCTTATATTCAGGAGGACTATTTTCTAAAAGATGCATTATAGATGCACTTAGTAAATAAGAGCTAGAAGAGACACCAAATACAACTCTACAATGTCTATAAATCAATTGTCCTTAATTACATGGGAAATAGAATCTAAGAAAATCTCTATCTTTAGGCATAACAGATAACATTAAATAAGCCTTTTCTATATCTGCAGTTATACCGATAGGATACATTCTAAAACGATCAAGAATATCAGGTATTAATTCTATAAGATTAATGCCTTTATACAAACATTCATTTAACGAGGGTTTCCCTTTCTCAGAAGCAGATGCGTCAAATACAGGGCGTATTTTTGTGGTTTCCTTATCTAACCTGATAACGGGCCTATGCGGTAAATAATGACATTTATTACTTAATTCATTTTCTGGAACACGTTCAATAATATTCATTTTTTCCCAATTCTTAAATACTTCCTGATATTCATCGAAAAATCCCCCACATTTCAATTTATTAATCATTTTTTTCATATCTCTTCCGAGCTAAAACTTTATTGTCGGGCAAGTTCTTAAAATTACACTTCCATGGAAGCCCTACTTCATATCAGCCATCGGGAAGAATTTTCATTTTTTCCTTAAAATCGTTTAAATCAAAGTTTTCCCGCTTTTCAAGATTCTGAATGGGGTCAGAAATTCCTATGGTTTCAAGTTCCCATAATTCATTCAAAGAAATATTTCTAGCGTGCATAGACAATGTTGTCAAAACGTTATGTTTCTTGCCACACGTTTGTTTCCCCATTACTGTCCAACCGAGCTTGGTTTCTATGGCAGTCAAATCGCAATTTAATTGAATTAAATTTCCTGTCAATAATTTTCCTATCATATCAGCCCCCACCAAAAGATCAATTTCAGATTCCTTACAAAAATCATCAGATAGATTTATTTTATTTCTTTTTAATTCATTTAAGATTCTATAATCTTTAATTTTAGGTACAAATCCGCAAATCTTTTTTTCGGAAAATGCTTCAAAACAAAACGCATTATTTCCATCTAATTCACTGATTTCTACAGAAAATACATCATGTTTTTTAGGTTTTGTTTCATCCCCCCCGAACAGCGCGTGAATAATTATTTCTTTTCTTATAGGATGCATTGTCAGTGATTTCGTTATTCTCTCGCTTACGTAACTACTTTGGCTCGCTGAATCCAGCAGTGCGCGTACGACTTTTTGGCGACCTTGCGATCGAATGCGCACGCCAAGCGTTTGCATATACACAACTTTATTTCTACAACAATTAGAAAGAGAATTTTCAGATTTCAAAGTATCATCTTGATTATTATTTATATTTTGTTCTGGACACATTATTTCAAAATGAGATTTATGGCAATGATTACATTTTAATTTATTTTTAATATTACAATTCTTACTCAGATGACCAGCTTTTTGCAAACAAGTGAAACAAATCCCTTTTTTTAACAAAATTTTTTGTTTTTCAGTTAAAGACATTTTTTTAGCCCCAAAACATTTATTAGAGGGGTGAAACCTATCACAGAATATGCAATTGTTTTTCTTACCTTTATTTTCTATACTCACCAATGCAGAGGCGGTGGCTGGATCAGGTTTGCTAATGATTTCAGATGAAATGTTTTTTTTCTAACAACAGAATCAAAACCTTTTCTTGCTAAAAATACCATTTCATCTCCTTGAACTTCTTGGCGTAGAAAGTTCATCAGTTTTTTTAAAGTTCTGGAATTCTCACCGGAATATGTATCATGATTTCGACTTCTTTCCCAGGTCAAAAGAACTTCTTCAGGCAAGCAGCTCTCAACCAAGGGCATGAGAAAGTCTCCATACTTCTCTTGAGTTCTTCCCAAACTTTCTAAGGCACGAAGTTTGCTTTCTAATTCATCGTATAAAGAGGCTAAGTCAACTTTCATTTTAGGCGCAGTGGCATTTTTCATTACGAGGGTTAATAATTCCCTGACGTAAATTTGCACAAGAAGATCATCTCGTCCAAATCTCTGTTTTAATTGATCAATAGCCTTCGGATAATTTTCCGCGGTAGCTGGATAACTTGATATTAAACGCTCCGCTTTTGATTTTGGTTCCATACATTGGAATAGATACTGCATCTTATCCTCCGCGGCAATAGAATCGTCTTCGTGTATTTTCTTGAACTGGCTCCAAAAGGGGTTTTGTTTATTGACATTTGGATTTTCCTTTTCCATGTAGTTTAGGGGGAGGGGGGTTGATTTTATATACTGATGATATGAGTCCCAGTATTTGCGAAACGCATTCATCTGACTATATTCACAGTGCTTAATTTATATGAGCCATTTTCACCATTCGCTTACATTTCAAGGTAACGGACTTCACAAGTAACGGATTTGACATTTCAAATTAAACTAAAAAAAACTATTAAAATGAACTAGCTTGTATATTTTCTAACTTAGATAATAATTTACATAACCTTCTAAAACTATTTAGTAAACTTAATTAGCAGCTTACATTTCATGGTAACGGACTTGACATTTCAAATAAAACTATTAGAAATGAACTAGCTTGTATAATTTCTAACTTAGATAATAATACACATACCTTTTGAAACTATTTAGTAAACAATATTTAATTACAAAAGTGCAAAAATCATTATTTTAATATTAAAATTTACGGTAACAGACAAGACAGCAGTGTAAAACATTTGTGGAAACGTTACTCCATACAATTGGTGTAAAAATGGGGGCAAATGCTGCCTCCAATTTCATGGAGTAATTGTTTTCACATATGCAATGGTGTAATTTAAACATATATTAATGGTGTAACATGACAATGTTACACCGGTTTTAACGGTTAAAATACTCCATAAAATTGGAGGCAGCAATGCTGCCACCAATTTTACGGAGTATTGTTTCCACAAATGTTTTACAGTGAGTGAAAAAAAAAAAAAATACCAACCTTGATAAAAGCTTATTCTTGCCACTGCTTCATTGCTTCACAATTGAAGAGTAAAAAACAGCAAGTAGCAGTTGCGTGAATAGTTTAACTATATCGCCGAATATTTGCTGCTAACATTAGGCAGCATTCAAAACCTATTTTGAATAAAATAATCACAAGATAATGGACTTGACAAAAAATGGGGACAAAAGGATTCTGGTAATTTCTTAAAGAAAATATCTTTTGTGATATTTTTTTTATTAATATAAAACAATAACAGTTCATATTTAAAATAATTAACCTTTTTATTTTAAAAAGTCAGCTCAAATTTAAAAAAAAAAAAAAAAAAAAAAAAAAAAAAAAAAACAGTTAAAAACACTAAATTTGGAATGGGACAGACATTTTTGCTTAGAATCAAAATTTTAAAGATCTTAAAATTTTTTATTGATTTTTTTTTTAAATTTTTCATGTTAGAAATATTCAATATAATCTTCATTAGCTAATGTATACCTCAAATCAAACATTAAATATTAATTTAAGTTTGAATTTTCTTCTTTTTACTCTGGGATAGCATATGTAAGCGAAATTTGAAAATAGCCCATATATTGTTTGTTGAAACGTTGGTTTTTAATGATTTAAATTACAATCAGTAAAAGATTAGTACTTCACCATACAACATCAAATATATTACTCACGAAATTGCTGGCAAAACGAATAAATACGCCATCTAATATAAATAAGATGGAAATTGTTCGTGAAACGTGGCAAATAAGGCCGTATTGTTATTTTTAAAAATATATCGATGGAATAGCTGTTTCACTGTTCTGCAAAAATACATGAAAGCAAAGTTTATTATGATTGTATATAATTACAGAAAATAAGTTGAAACTAGTGCGAATCCATAAGAACTAAATTATCTTCTCAAGGGGACCGGGACACATTTTAAAACAAATTTTATTTATTGAATTAAAATTTTGAATTTTTTTTTTTTTTTTTGTAATTGTTAAATCATATCATTTCTAAACAAAATTACTTGATAAAACTTCTCATCGTTTTATTCATCGTCATTCATCCTTTTAAAATTATTTTAATTCGAAATGTTATTTGTGGAATTTTTGTTTTTTGTCATTTAAATAAAGAGAAATAAATAAATTGTAATTTTGATTCAGCATTTAAATAAGTATTAAATTAAATCAAAACAAAGCAAAATTACATTAAAAATCTTTATAAAAATTATGCAATAAAAAAAACATTTTTAATGTACGCAATTTTTTTTTCAATTATGCTAAATTAAAATTAAAGTGAAACAATTGAAAAAAGATCTGTTCCAAATTTGAACTATCTATCTTTATGAATTCTTGATTTATAACAATTCAAATGCGAGAAAGGGTGAAAAAGTCACGAAAGAAAGCGCATTTTCACAAAATGTCGTTATTATGAAAATTATTGCTTCAAAGCTAGATAATGAAAACAAATGAAAACAAAAGATTAATATTTCATACCCTAATTAAGATAGAAACATAATTTAATTATCATTTTAAGCAATAAATAATAATAATAATAATAATTACAGAGAAATGTTTAGTGCAATAAAATTATTTTAGATAATTTAGAGTCATTTGTGTCCCGCACCCTTTTAAAACACCATAGAAAAAATTTAAATGCCCTTGGTCTTTTGAAATATCTGAGAGCCTTTCTTCGTCAGACGCAAAAAAGGACGTGCTTCCTCTATGAAAGCAGCACCGAGACTGAAAGTAAAAATATAGGGTAATTAAACAATTCGAAAAAATTGCCAATACGAAAGTACAGCAAATCACAGAAGAGTATAATAAAAAAAAAAGAACAGAATAGAACAGAGAAAAAGGAAGCAATCTAAAAAGGAAATACTATTTGGGGAAAAAATAACTTAAAAATAAGTTATAAAAATTAAATATATTAACTTAAAAATAAGTTATTGTAAAATGAAAAGGCACACATAAATTAAAATCTTATGGCACACGAAAATAAAAAAAATATAAATATCAGATTAATAATAATTAATACAAAATTTACTTCTCTTTTAATAGTGAAAAGTTTTTCCAAGTTTCAGAGATCATTGCGTAATGAGATTTATCATTAACAATAACTTCACGATTAATATAAATAGCTAATTTTTCAAGAAATTCCAATTCAGAGATACTATTGACATTAAAGTTAATTTTAGTATTTTGAAAATTAAATTTATAGCTGGAGTCTCAAGTAAACTTGGCAATAGAAGATTTAAAAATCTCTTAAATAATGAAAAAACGAGGATTTTTAAGCGAATTTCAAGATTTTTTTAGTTACCTATATAAATTTAGTCACAACCACCACAAGGAATATTATAAATTCCTCATTTATGAAGATCAGAGACAGTAGATTTAAATGGAGAAAAATTCGAGTTTATTGATAGGTTTAAAGATAACGTCAAAATTAAAACGTCTTATAATTTTAGTAAATTTCAAACATAAAAGAGGTTAAAAAGGAAGTACTATCAAATTACCAGGTTTACTTATAATAGTATCGGAAAGAGAATATTTATTAGATGGTTTTGAGTTTGAGTTTGCGTGAACAATGCTTTGAGGTCTATAGCTACAAATGGCTGTTACCTCGAATGATCCATAAACCACAGAAACAAATACAGAACACTTTATTATTACAAGAAATCCAGTACATACATTTAATACACACCACAGGGACAACACCCGCACACCCATGCCGCTATCTGGACTCGAACCATTATTAGATGGTCTATTGATTTTTTTTCACAGCATTATTAATAACAAAAGGATAAACCGTGCTCTCAAAATTTGTTCCGATTCTGTATCACATAAGGATGAACTTAATTACTTAAAAAGTGTTGCTGTCAAATGACATCTCAATCCTTTGATATGTATCAATAATAATATATATCAATCGAGATCCGAGACAACAAATCTCGGATTTCGAGATTTGTTGTAGTTCGATCAGTATAAGTCACATCCATTACAAGGAAAATTACAAATTACTCATTTATGAAGATCAGGAACAGGAGATTTAGTGGAGCTAAATTCGAATTTATTGACAGGTTTAAAGATATCATTAAAATTGAAAAGTCTTATAGTTTTAGATAATTTTAAACATAAACAAGAACAATAGATTATTGATATATCAATAATAATATCAATAATCTATTGTTCTTGTTTATGTTTAAAATTATCTAAAACTATAAGACTTTTCAATTTTAATGATATCTTTAAACCTGTCAATAAATTCGAATTTAGCTCCACTAAATCTCCTGTTCCTGATCTTCATAAATGAGTAATTTTTAATTTTCCTTGTAATGGATGTGACTTATCTTATACTGATCGAACTACAACAAATCTCGAAATCCGCTTAAAAGAGAATTCTCGTTATGTAATCACTAAAGAATATTCTCAAACTTCTATTGTCAATGATTCTTGGAATTCTAGCCATAAATTAATTTTCAAAAAGCAAAAATTATCTTTAATGACAAGACTATCTTTGAACTGGACTTTCTTACTAAATTAGCTGTTGATTTTAGTTTTGAAATTATTACTAATGATAAATTTGATTCGCATTGCTCTCCGCAGCTTGGAAAAAACTTTACTAATTACCATACAATTTTTTTTCAATTTCATGTGCTCCCATATTTTAATACAAATGTGTGTTTTCATTTTATTATAATTTATTTTTAATTTAATTTAATTTAATTTTCATGTACTTCTTTCTTTTCAATATTACTTCCTTTTCCCCCTCTATTATGCGCACTTCTGATTTGATTAAATTTTCGGTGATTGGTTGTTGTCTTCTGCTTTTCTATTGGCTGCTGATTTTCACTTTCTTACTGGCTACATTTTCAGCTTGTTTCTTTTCCTCTTATCTTTTATTTCAGACTGGTTGCTTTCAAAGTAGTAGCACTTCTTCTTTACACTTGATGAAGAAACAGTAACATCTTTCGAAAAGCCTAGCGTATTTAAAATATTTTGATGTTGTTTTAAGATTCCTGTTTAGTTGTTACATATATTACATTCAGTAACGCAGAAAAAGTAGAATTCAATCTTAAATAGAATGTAATTACCTGAGCAACATAGGAAGAAATAATTATCAGGGGATAGAATGAAATTAATAACACATTATTGGATTTAATAGAACAAGGCAGAACCCGCCGAATTCCTCGACGAAAGAAAATGTTTAAGAAGGAACTATTTCATTAACTTTTAATAAACCTACAAAAGTAGTTGCAATAAAAAATTCACTTTATATTGGTAAGTGTGGTAACAAATCATACCTAATTTAAGTTAACAAAATACTATTTTTATAAAACTGAGTTGTAGAAATTATCAAAATTAAACTTTAATCGAAATGTAAAGAATAAAATAACATAAATCTTTTTATTATTACAAAGTTATCAACTAAGCCTCTTATGCGTGATATTCCAAAATGAAAAATAGCAAAATGTATACAACTTTGACTCAATCATAGAATTTTTTTTTAAATCTAAACCCAACATTATTTTTAACATTTCAGATTTTACATATGCACTTCTGTTATCAGTGTTCACGCTTAAAAAATGGTATTTTAATTTGATCATTTCAAAATCATTTTAATTAAAATCTTGAAATCTCGATTATTATTAGCTGTAAATGGATATTAATTTATATTCTTTTAATTGTAAATGAAAATTTCTGAAATAATCTGCATGCAATAAACACCCCATACAATATTCTTGTGACGTCAGAGTGTAAAAATAAAGTTTTGTATCGAGTTTAAAGAAAGTTTTTAATGAATAAAAAATGCTTTATATGATAAATAAAAACGAACTAAAACCAAAATTCACAGAATTTTATAATTATGTCGCGAATGAAAATTCCTCACATAGCCCGCATTTTAAATTCAATATAGATATTTTTCACTTTTTATGAAAAAATGGCAAGAAAAAGATTCAATAATTTGCTTTTTTCCCTTGGTTTTTAATCGAAATTAAATACGTCTATTGCCACAATTCAAAAAAGTATAAAAAAAACTACAAAAAATTAATAACACAAAAACAAATAAAGATACAGCTTTCAAACAAATTGCATTTAAAAGTACATTTTTTCCTATACGACGGTATAAAATTAAAAAATATGCAATGTTTATTTGAAGTTTAAAAATTTGTAGTAGCAAAAATTTCAAAATCGAAATTTTATTTAAAATTTGAGCGTGTTGCCATTCGCAAAATGGCGTATGCGTTACGCACAGATACGTTTGGCCTTTATAATATAGATAATCAATATAGTGGGTTTAAATAATTATCTATCATAGGATGTTATTGAGTTAATTATGTATAACAAGATTTACTAGAATGAAGAAGACTATTAGATTAGTTTAGACTATTAGTTAGACTATTAGATTAGATTAGATTAGACTATTATATTAGATTAATATCTATTAAAGTTTTGATTCGATTTTCATAAAATTTGAAATTACCCTACAAAATTCTGCAAGGATTATCTATAATGAATATCCAACCATTCACTTGTTTCTGCACTATTATATGTGGATAGACGTACAGGTGGAGGGGCCGGATGACGACTACAGGTGCTATGTATTAACCCTTTCGGGTCTCCATTTTTTTTCCAGTTTTTAGAAAAAATTCCCTTTACGTTAATAACATTAACACAAGCTATACAAATAGATTAAATAGCATTTAACGAATATTTCACTGCCTGAACAATAAAGAATGTTATTGTTTTGTGTACTATTCAATTCATATTTATATGACGATATAGGCTAAGGAAGAATTTTCGGAAACGTTTAGAAAATATGGTATTACAACAAGATTTAACTTATATTACAAATTTCTAATACTTTTTGTGCTTTATTACACACAATTCTTTCAGGAAAGTTACTTTAATTTTAAATTTGAAGAGTGAAATATAGGTTTAAAGTAAAAGAATCGCAAACGGCGCGAAGAGAAATAAACAAAAAAGTACTACTTTTGTTATTATTAAATACCTAAACTTTAATGAAATCATGTATTAAATACACAGACATAATACTAACATTATTGTTTATAAATAGTAGCAAAAGTACTTCTTAAAACAAAATAATACTCCATTAAAATACATGTACTACTAATAGTACACCACACCCGATAAGGTTAATATAAATACGAACACATTTAAAAAAAAAAGGGTGTGTTGACTTTATTTAATGTATCATAACAATTTAATAATTTACTTAAAAAAAGACTAAATACGATGCTTAATAAATTAAAATTTTATATAGCAGAAAATGCTCTTTAAAAGTCTGGAACATAATACTCTACTATATTGCGATGCACTTAATTTACAAATCAGTGAATCTTGCAATACTAATGAGTTGATTTATACAAAGTGACATCGGTTTCCCTGAAATTTCAAAACGGTGTATTTAAAATAAATCAATAATTTTAACCTAAATGACACGTTTTACGGAGTTATACGAGCTATGCCATTAATGTCGAATTATTTAAGCATCTGAAATTATTTTAAGACTAACTGCGTTTGGATACTTAATAACAAATGTCACTCAAATGTATAATTTATAACAGTAAAAATTGAATTTTCGGGATACATTTGCCAATGTTATTTAAAAATGAAATCTAATTATGTAATGAATTATGAATTATTCTAAACTTTTTCAACTTGACGGCTGACTTTTTTTAAAATTGTTAGTGCGTCTATATTATTTACATGTTCGACATAGGTGAATTAAGAATTTTATGACATGATTTTAATAAGAGATTTCTAGTTTTCAGCCCTTAAAATGCTCTAGAGGAAACCGGACAAGCTTTCTATCCTATCACGTATTTCCTAAATTTGTTTATAAAAAAAATTCAAAAATTACAGAAATCCTTTTCGAAAAATTTGAGCTAAAATTTGAAGACAATGTTTTGCATAATTTATTTTGCACTTCTATACTAGAGTGTTTTATTTAACCAAGAAATTTGCATCTATCATCAATTAATTATAACAGAAAGTTACTGGTACCAAACGATTGTAAATGAAGTCCATTTTTTTTGTTATGTATATAAAATTTGCTCTTAATGTTTTGAAAAGAAACACCCAATTTTGACAGTACATTTTTAATTTTTAATCTTCTGTTAAAACTATGTCTAGAAAAGAAATTTCATGTCATTTGGACATGAAAATGAATGATATCAATAACTGATTTATGAATTATAAACATTCAACATTTACATCTTCCGACGTTAAATTACATTTTCATATTTTTATATCCATTGAAATTTTAATCCCAATATGATAATTTGCTTTGTAGTTATAAAACTAAAAATTACAAACATTAATGCATTGAATTTTTAATTTCAGAAATTTCATAACATGAATTATGAATTGTGACTGTAATATTCTACACAAAATATGTAAATTGCAACATACAGTTATTTTGATGAATTTATATGTATTATTTCCTGTTTTATGCAAATTTATCAGTTTCTATTATTTTCAAGTAGTTTTCGATTAATGACTAAAAAAAAACGAGAAAAGAATGATCTAAGGGTCTATTTATAATGTGCTGTAAAATATATATATAAATACTTTTACAAATAAAACCAGAAGTAACTCAGATATTTTCATAACAATAAGATAATGAAACCAGTATTTATTGTCTTTAAGTATAATTAACACAAAAATGAAATCCTGTTAAAATCATTTGAAGACATATATATATATATACAGGGTGTAAAGTAAATAATTGACCCATTTTGAACATAAATAGAAAATAAATGGTTTGAGATAAAAATGTGCGGTTTGTTGTATTGTTGTTCAATTATCACTAAATTTTAAAAATACACTTTTTTCAAATAGTTTGAATTTCGGCCAACAGATGGCGCTGGGGACAACAGGCTTCATAATACAAATGTGACTCTAGTTTTCATAGGCGTGAGCCATGGAGCTAAGAAGGTATATGGAGGAGACATATCAATCTAGCATCATAGTGAGCCCTGACGCCGAAAAACCAGTTCTTTCCCCCTCTTTCATAGCCGCCATGTTTGACTTTTACCGTAGTTGACTTGCGCCGCGAGGAACTTCCTCAATACGACGATCGGTAGCAGACGGGAAAAGGCAGCTTACCCAGGTCAAATATGGCGGCCGCAGCGTTGTAACGGGGGGGTAGGAAAGGCTTCAAGTGACGTCACATATGTCTCCTCCATATACCTTCTTAGCTCCATGGCGTGAGCTTATCGGCTCATTTTGTAGAGTCGAATCAACTCTCTGCTCACCTATAAGAATAGGGTATGTTTGTTGAAAAGATAAAATAATATTTATGATTAAACAATGTCTATTATGCTTAACCTTCTCAGTTTTGAAGCAAATATCAGGTGGAACTAGAAAAACTAGTTTAAAATTACTATAACACATTTTCAAAGATGTGCCAATCTATAAATGAATGTTTATGATATACAAATATTTATTTTAAAAGCCTGCAAGTAGTTTTAATAATTCTAGAAACATTTAAACATTAAACATTTAATGTCTCCTCCCGGCGACATCAAGACTGGGGAGGTTAATAAAAACCAAACAAACATATTTTTTAATAAGCAATAACTATTCACACTTTTACCATAATTAAATTCTATTCAAAATATACTTTTTTTAACCGTTTAACTGGTTGTCTTTTTTACGTACAATAAATTGAACGTATGGAAAAACAACGCTTTTTATGTGAAAATAATCGTAGTGTTTAATCTAAGCATTTCTTCTCATAGATAGCATGAAATTGTATTTAACTCAATTTTGAATTTAACTGAGTTTATCAGTAATTGCCACTGAATTTATTTTATAGTCTAAGTATTTTAGATAAAACTGAATGTCCATCTATTTTAGTTCCATTTTATAAATATAAATATTATTAGATAAACTGAACATATATGTTCTTATTCTATACAAAATTTTTTAAAAAATTATAGAATGATTTTTTAATAATGTTCCTTATTTTAAATCAAATATAGAAGATATTTTCAGAATTCTTCGCTTCTTTTCTTTTCCTCGTGCGAAATAGTTTTGGAAGAGGGCGGAGGATGAAAAATGTATTTCAGAACTTATTATGCTTTCTGTATTGAAATTTCAAAAAGTGGTGACTCGAGGATATAAAAACAGGTACTTTTTTTCTTTTTACTTTTTAAACATTCTTTCTTTTCAGCGAGGATGCGTTTGTAGTCAGGGGGGGGGGGAAACATGTGTAAAAGACATCTTAAAATCTCTCGTGGCTTTCGTAATAAAATTTTTAGATACATTAAATGTCAAATTACGAATATAATGTAAGGATGAATAATTTTTTTCGGAATAATTAATACGAATTCATTTTAGGCAGATTTCCTTCTTAGCGGATTGTTTCGTATATTACTTTCTCCATCGGGATTAATATATATATATTTTATGTTAAGACAGGATTTGTTATAAATGGATACAAGTATTCTAAGTTTTACTATACTTTTATGTCCCGATTTAGAAATCATCGTCCTATGTTTTTTGGACAAGGGGCTTGGTAACACTTTTGCGAACCACTGTTTTTACCACTGAGCTTATTTGCCCGTATGACACACGAATTTTCTTCATCCACCACTTAAAGATTTTTGATACAACTAAATTTATTAAATATAAATTAAAATAAAATAAATAACAATTACAAAATATAATAACATAATAAATACAAAATTAAATTTTAAAATGCGTTTTACTTAAAGGATCTCAAAATTCTTAATAGAGGAAAATTTTAAAAAAGGAGACCATTTTTTACATTTAATATCTTAAGTTTTTTATGATATTAAAACACAGTTTTTATTGCAATGAAAGATATAAGTACGTTCTTTCATTTTATGTCTTTAAAAATTTGCAAGGTGCAGAATTAGCATTTACAGGGCGCTCGAAACTGGCAGATATTTGACGAGCAGAAAATTGGTATAGTAACTTACGGGCACGATTAGAAAATAAACATGGCAACTAGAATGAAAATTTTGTTGCAGACTTATACATCAGACTGTAAAAGATACTTCGAACCTAAATAAATTTATATTTAACGCATTTTTTAAATTTTGAATATAAAATTATCTTTAACTAGTACAATTTTTTAAAAATTTCAACAACATAATCACCTAAGAAATAACCTTTTTTGAACAATAAAAAGGAAATTTTAAATACAGTTTGTGCAAAATAACATGCTACATATATTTTTAAAATTTTATGCGAAAATACTTACAAAAATACAAGATTTTGAGATATCGGACGCGCTATGAAAAAAAAAATTATAATTATTTATTTATTTTTTATTTATGCAGTTTTTTTTGTCTTTGACATTAATTCAAGGTTTTTCTTTTTCTTTGGTATTAATTCAAGTCACACTTTTTGACCATGATGACCGATAAGAAAACAATTTTTTTTATTGAATAAATGAGAAGTCTGCCGAAGTGCCGAAGTCTGCCGAAGTGCCGAAGTCTGCCGAAGTGCCGAAGTCTGCCGAAGTGCCGAAGTCTGCCGAACTGAAACGTCGTTAGCCGGAGTGTTAGGTTTTTTTCTCGTTACGGAATTTCTATATTCGGTCGCCGCGCTCAAAGCCCGCGATAAAAGCTATGCAATAGCTTAAAATGTCATTTAAAGAAAAATGACACCAAGTTTCGGAAACGCCGCTTCAGCTAATGAGCGGGTAAAATTTTAAACCCCATAACGTGTCTGTTCTAATGAGAATTTCGAGAAAACAGTTATATTAAAAAGTTCCGAAAAATAGCAGTTGGACATTTAAAAAAATGAAATTTCGAAAATTTTGAAGCTTTAAGAGTTCTGGGACTCTGTAACAAAAATCACTTTGATTTTGACGCAAAAAGACTCAAATATACAAAATTCAACCGACTTGTGGTAGTATTAAATTTTGGAATAATTTATTTTATTATTTTTTTCTTATTCAACATGCATTAGAACAATTTTTCCACATATATATGTTTTGATTAATATTAAAACAATTATTTTGAGTTAAAAATAATCTAGCCAAAATTATCATTATTATTTTAATTTTTTCAAAATTTCAACTCTATTGCGGCTGCATTAAAAGTGGATTTTTTTTCTCTAAATCACCTTACAAAATAACAACTTTTCCATATAAATAGGTTTTGAAATAGTGAAAAAAAAATTTCGAACCACCCTATTACACATGTGATATAATTATACTACATTCAGGCACTTAAATGTCTGAATTTTTAAATGTCTTAGTTTCAGAAATATTATCATATTCAGACATGATTCATAGTTCATTTTGTCATAATCACAGTACAATCTACACCATGATCTTAAACTTTTAAGAATTCTTTTATTAAGTAAATACAAGTGTATACTTTAAAAAAGTAAATAAATATTGTACTGTAAAATAATAAAATAAAACATATTAAACTGCAGGTTTTGGCAGAAGAAGTATATAAATTTCAAAGCGTTAAAAGGATAATTCATTAATGCAAAAACTTCCGCTCGTTTTCTATCGGATTAACAAGTTGGTTAATCCGATAGAACAATGTTTTTTAATTTCTTGTTCATATATTAAGGACTTTTTCTTACATTAGATAGTTGATGTTTGTCTGCACAAATAGTCTGTTTTACTTTTCGATTTTAATTGCAGGTTTTTTAAAGCGAACACTTTCACTTTGGAAACCAGTTTTCAAAATGAAAGTATCTAAAAAAATTGAGAACTCATTCATAATAGCATTTCATGTTTTATGAACAGTATCATTGTTATGCATAATTCTAAAATTTTTAAACAGATTTATTGCAGCTAACTTATCATATGTTTGAAAAATGGTAAAGTTCATCTAAATGTACGAGATGGCGTCTGAAAATAGGTTTCCTCTGTCGACTGTGGTCAGAGTTGTGTATGAAAATCAAAAATAAAATGCATGGATTTTCATAAAATTTCAGATTCAGGTAGTAACTGTTATAAATTTAAATTTTTCAAAAAAATATAACTAACTTCAAAAAACGCGCTAAAAAGAATTAAATAATTCTTTAAAATCTCTAATGACAAATCGTTATCCAATAACCACACATCGGATATCCTGTACCGGCATAAAAACGGTTAAATTTAATATATAGAATATAATATCCACTAAACATCAGAGTATTTTTTACAAGAGATTAATTTGCATATTTTTTTATTTAATTTACGAATATATATATATATAAAGTAATGAATTACTTTTTGAAGTTGGTGTAAAACAACCACAATCTATTCAAAAAGTAATTCATTACTTTTTGTATGTATACTAGCTGACCTGCCCGGCGTTGCCCGGGCCCGTGATGTTATTCAGTTTTCAAATGTGTTATTTGTTTTCTAAATGATCCTTAAATTAAACTCAAATTTCTATCATTTTATATCTTTAAGTCCATTTTATCATAATTTATATTTTTAAATGGAAAAATCGCGAAAATTTATTGAATTTAAGGCACATGCTGTTTGATATTTTATTCTCTAATGTAATTTGATTTTTGGAAACTATGCTTACCGAAAGCGAACGAAACCGCGACAGAACACTCAGGTTTACTGAATTCATAAAAAATTTCCCATATTTTATTTTGTAAAAAAAAAATAATTTTATCCATACGAAAGTCCCAAAATTTTTGTAAGTAATGTAAATCTGGTTTATTGAAAGCCTCTAAAAAGATTGTGCTAAAATACCGACATTTAGTTACTTTTAGCGTAGGAAAAATGTATTCTCCATGAGCCGGGTCTCCATGTTTGCGGTGTCTTTGAACGGGTTATATCTCGTATTTTATTTAAACAAATTGCACCATTGATTATAAAAGTGTTTTAGCTTTAAGAAAATATTTTCGGTTTTTCAGGACGTATACAATTGCGCCATGAAAAGGCAAAACCGCAATGAAACGATTTGTTTTTTATTGATTTCGTCAAATTTTTCGCACTTTTTATTTTGTAAAAAATATTTCTACTCGTCCGTATGTTTAAATTTTATTAAGAGGATGTAAATTTGGTCTATTGAGATGCTTTTAAAAAACTGTGCTGAAATATGTACACTTAGATACTTTTAGCGTAGAAAAAATATTCTATTTGTGAAAAGTGACCTCCTTTTGCCGGTGTATTTGAAAGGGTTAAATCTTATATTTTAAGAACCGATTGCATCATAGATTATAAGAATGTTTTTAAGCTTTAAGAATATGTGTTTTGTTTGCCGGTATCTATAGGATTGCGCTTTGCTAAGGCAAAACCACAATGAAAACGATCTGTTTTTATTGATTTCACCAAATTTTTCGCACATTTTATTTTGTAAAAAATATTTCTAACGGTTCGAACGTTTCTAATTTTCTGTAGGGAGTATAAATTTGTTCTATTGAGAAGATTTTAGAAGATTGAGTTGAAATAAGTACGTTAAAATAATTTTAGCATAGAAAAAAATCCTCTCTGCGAGTCGCAAAATGATCTTCTTTTGCCAGTATATTTGAAAGGGTTAAAATCCAAATATTTTAAAACCGATTGCATCATAGATTATAAGAATGTTTTTAAGCTTTAAGAATATGTGTTTTGTTTGCCGGTATCAATAGGATTGCGCTTTGCTAAGGCAAAACCGCAATGAAAACGATCTGCTTTTATTGATTTCATCAAATTTTTCGCACATTTTATTTTGTAAAAAATATTTCTAACGGTTCGAATGTTTCGAATTTTCTGTAGGGAGTATAAATTTGTTCTATTGAGAAGATTTTAAAAGATTGAGTTGAAATAAGTACGTTAAAATAATTTTAGCATAGAAAAAAATCCTCTCTGCGAGTCGCAAAATGACCTTCTTTTGCCAGTATGTTTGAAAGGGTTAAAATCCAAATATTTTAAAACCAACTACACCATCGGTTAGAAAAAAGTTTTAACTTTAATATCTTCTATTTGTTTTGCTTGCATTTTAAAAATTACACCCTGGAAAAGCATTGACAAAAGGGAGAAAAATGGTTTTGGAAAAAACGACTCTTTTTGAATATTTCTTCTTAAATCGTTAATTGCAACATTATTTCGAATTGATTATAGCATTTGAGAGCTAAAAGTATGATCTTTCGAAATATGTCTGTTAAGTGTAACTGCGCCGAACAGTTCAGTTGATTTGGATTTAAACAAAATGATCCAAAATCAGAAATAAACGCCGAAGAATGCTTCTTCTTCCGTTTAGGTGCGTAAAAGGGTTTGTGCGCATGTGCAAACGATTTCTTTCCCTGAACATAAAGAAATGACTTTTTGAAGAAAGTGAGTTCCACTTCGTAATTAATATATGTTGGCTAATTAGCCGGTTTTACTTGTCCCTTATGGTTATTTTGAGTTTAAAACATAAATTAACTAATATTTCGACATGAGGCTTCGAAAAATGGCATTAGGTGTTTCATAATCGGCTAGTCTTAGACATACCCTTTTTCAGAAGTGCAATCGTCCCGTTCCGTTCCCTTTCTGATATAGTATAAATGCCATTGCCTGATCGACTTCATTGCTCTCTCTCTCTTTTTTCATTTCCGTCAAGTTGTTATGATTTAAGTTATTATAGTTTAAGTTCGAATAAGATATTTAGTTTTTCGTTTATGATGTTTTAAATGAATGATTTTATTTATAATTTAAATTTAAGTTAGTTTTGAAAAGCTCCCGGTGTAATGAAATTCAATACTGTTTTTTTAAGAAATATTTTTATGACTCTCTTAATCATTTTTAACAAAGTTTGCTCTGAATAGTAATCAACTGGATGCTGTTATGGAAATATTTTTAAACGAGCTTACATGATTGATTGAAGTTTTAATAAAGAACTGTCGTCATCAAAAACCTGACTCTTCAATGTCTTTTACATTCAACACAAAGTTTTATCCCAGGTGTCTTCCACAGCGTTGCTATAGTGTCTCTGTTTATAGCAATATAATTATGTATTAGACCTATGTTGATACAGGATAAGTATATATCTGTAATTAATCAAAATATTAAAATTCTGAGCTTCAGGTGCATCAGGAGAGATATTGGGCTACTCTCATAAAACTTTTGAACCTCATACGTCCCATAGATTTCGCTAGCCATCGCAGACACACACACACACATACACAGACAGACAGAGCGATTTGTTATTTTATTAGTATAGATATTCATAAATTAAATCAAAAATATGTAAATTAATCTCTTATAAAAAATATTCTCTGGAAGAACTATGTTTGGTGGATATTAAATTCTATACATTAAATTTAATTGTTTTTATACCGGTACATAATATCCGACGTGTGGTTATTGGATAACGATTTGTCAATAGATAATTTTGACGAATTATTTAATTCTTTTTAGCGCAGTTTTTGAAGTCGTTATATATTAGGGTGGATCGATTGTCTATGGCGAAAAAAAAAATTATCATTCATCAAAACCTACCTATGCGGAAAAGATGTTCTATTGTATGGAGATTAAGGGAAAAATAATAAAAATAATAATTTTAAAATATAATGCTGCTACAAAAGGGTTGAATTTTCGAAAAAAATTGAAAAAAGGCCGAATTTTGGTTAGGTGATTTTTGACAAAAAGTAAATATTTTAATAATTTTTAAAATCCAATAATGCGCTAAAGATGTTATATCGTATGGAGGTTAAGTAAAAAATAATAATAAATAATAAATTTGAAATTTAATACTGCCACAAAAAAGCTGAAAATTCGATAAAATTTGGAAAAAATGTAAAAAGATCTAATTTTGGTTAGATTTTTTTTTTACGCAAAATAATCATTTTAATATCAATTAAAACTTATATACCTAAGAGATATTATACTATAAGAGATATTATACCTATAACCTGAGAGATATTATTCTGCATGGAGATTAAGTGAAAAAAAAATAAAAAAATTAATTTCGAAGTTTCTTCAATGAAGGATTTGTCTGCTTGTGTATTGTGTAGCTTAGTATACTTTGAATATTACTGTACCATGCCGTTGTTAAAAAATGAATTACCCCCCTACTTGGGTCTGGCTTTCATATACCAGTAAATATGCTCCCTATTACAAAAACATTATAAAATTTATATATTGGTACTTAAGAAGTAACTGAAGTAAAGAATCCGTCTACATCTATTTATTTCCTGCCAGTGAGAATGAGTTGCTAATAAGCTAGGAGTGACCTGTAAATGAGATTCAAACACAATAATTTACCACTGCAGCATTCTAAGAAAAATTAGTATCAAGACAAATATTGTGTTCTTCTAAATTCTTATAAAACAAAATAAGATATTGAAAGCTATTACAGTCTTGTGGACCATTTCCGAAAACACTGCCTATTTTTTTCAGTTCAATAGATTTGAATATGATTATTCGGTGTAAACTAAACCGACGTAGTGTAAGCAAACTCACTTTTCTGCGTCATCAGCTATCATTGAAAAGCCAAAATGCTGACGAGCTAGGTGTCACACCACTTGTAGTGACGAAAATTGGCATCAGCCAAAATATTGGACATTTTGGGCATTTCCGACCAAACAGGTGCTGCCATCGTCTCAGGTGTACTTCAAGATGTGGGCATTATCTCACAAAACTATGAATCGAATGCTATTGACAGAAAAAAAAATCGACGTGACGAAACAAACGTAACACCACTCTATCGTTTTAGTCATTCGCTTTAGTCATTTGTAAAAGATTATGATCATGCAGGGCCGTAACCAGCAAGACATGCCAGAGGGGGCTCTGAAAATTTTCTGGGGGCTAACATTTTTTAACAATCCATATCTTAAGTACACTAAATATAGCAAAACCTGATAAAATGGACCTGCCTATAGTGTCTAGAGTGTAAAACCTCGCTATAACGGAATTTTTCTATAAGGAAATTAATAAATGCAAAATACTTCATGATCATCGGAAAAAAATACTTTTTTTTAAATCAAAAATAAAACCTTTTTCAAAAACTACTGCAAGGTTTAAAATATTATTTTTACACAATATATTTAATAAGAAATTAAATTAAAAGAATGCATATTTACCATGCGTATTATTATATTTATTTTTGTGTACATTAATTTGACTTTTTCGTGTCTATGCAAGTCCAGCCAAGTTCAATATAAGTATCCAATAGATAGGACAATTGTTTTAGATCTTGGTTAGATTGGCGCGGACTCCAAAAAATCAAATTAATGTACTTAAATATTAATAATACACATGGTAAATACAGTGCTCTTAATTTAATGTCATATTAATTACACTGCTCAAAACAATTAAAGGATATTGCAGTTTTAGGTGGATTTTGTATCTGGGAAACTTTTTAGCTGATTGATACATGGTCGACAGACATAGTAGGTTATATGAGAATAAATTACACATGTTTGGCAGAAAAAAATGCATTTTATTGCGCATTTGTGTACAAAAGGAAAAAAACACAATTTGTGCATATGAGAAAAAAAGAATAAGAAAAGGTGTTTTCTTCAAAGAAAATCATTTTCAGTAGGGGGTATGGTTTCCACGGGCGGCCAGCAACGTTGAACACCTTTGAGACATGGACTCAATGAGCCTATTTAATGACGAGTTGGGGTATTCTGCCCCTCTCTTCCAGAAGAGCTCTTTCCAGTTCTTGGAGAGTTTGTGGGGGTTGTTGGCGGCCAGAAACTCGTCTTCCTAGAGCGTCCCAAACGTGCTCGATTGGATTCATGTCAGGAGAACACGCTGGCCATTCCATTCGAACGATTCCTTCCTCGAAAAGGAAATCCTCCACCAGGTTTGCACGATGTGGCCTGCAGTTATCGTCCATTAAAATAACGTTATCTCCGATTGCTGCAGCGTAAGGGACTACAATAGGTCTGAGGATCTCATCCCTATATCGGCGACCAGTCAGAGCTCCATCTCGAATGATGTAGAGGTCAGTGCGCCCGTCAATGGAAATGCCACCATACACCAACACTCCTCCACCGCCAAATCTGACACTTTCGTGCACGAACGCAGGATTATTCCTACTGCCACGGACCCTCCAGATGAAAATACGCCTATTATCCGGATGCACAGAAAAACGGGACTCGTCAGAAAACAGAATATTGCTCCATTCATTTCTCCACCAGTTGACATGCTCGGTTGCCCATTCCCTGCGGTCGCGACGATGCCTTGATGTTAATCTAACACATACCATCGGTCGGCGAGCATACAGACCTACAGCATGGAGCCGGTTTCGGACAGTCTGAGTTGAAACCTTGGTACCTGTAGCCGAGCGAAGTTGTTGTTAGAGAAGAGTAGCGTTCATGTTTCGGTGTCTCCGAGCTGTTAACGCTAAATACCGATCTTCATTGGGCGTTGTTGCCCGTCTACGGCCTTGCCCTGGTCTTCGGCCTGCACATCCACTCTCCAAAAAACAGTTCCAGATCCTGGAAATGACACTTTGTGACACTCCACTGGCTTGAGCTACTTTGGCTTGAGTTTGCCCCCCTTCTAACCTACCAACAATTCTCCAAGCTTCTGAATCTGTCAAATGACTTCGCTGAGACATCGTACTCATCGAAACAAAGCAATCACTAAATGCCGATCATCCTTGTCTTCATTCTCTTTTATCCAGTTGAAAGTCAAACTTCATTCGCTGCCGCTGAAGCGACGTTTTTGACGTCGAACTCAAAATTTGCACACTCCACAATTTGAAAACCAGAAAAATTTGCATTTGGGATTCTCTTCTTCTATTTTCGGCAAAAAAAATTTCGTTTATATCTTTATTTTATATAAAACTTCAAATATCCTTTAATTGTTTTGAGCAGTATATTATGAAAAAAAAAAAAAATACTTTGCAATAGTTTTTGAAATCTGTTTTCTTTTTGATAAAAAAAAAAGTTTATTTTTTAGTTAAAATTTAATAGGTTTTTTTGCGTATGTTATGGTAGAAATTATATACTTAATGAAACTTAATTAATAATTGCAGATATTTTTGCCGTAATCTTAAAATAAACTTAACCTTACTCATGTTTTTTTTTTTTTTTTTTTTTTTTTTTTTTTTTTTTTTTTTGCTTAATTTTTTGATTGATATATCACAAATTTTAAAAAGAAATGTTTTCATTTAACACACAAACAAAAATGAAATAAAAAAAATAACTAAAAATAAAATAAAATAAACATTTTTTTTCTAATGTATACCCTTGTAACCCATAACATGAAACAATTACTGGCTTTTTTTTATTCCACGTGTATAAATTGACATTTTTCATCTTTTTAATTTTCAAATATTCTAGTTTCCTAGTGATATTTCATCGTTAACTAAATCTACTGATAAGTACGTATTGTCAACAAGCAAACCATTAAAATTTAGAAACATGAGTTTTTAATGACTGTGTCTTAGTCAAGATTTTGAACATCGCTTGACTAATTATCGGTCAACTCGAACACCGTGTGTCCATTTTTATTCATCCTGCGGAAGATCGTTGATTTGAAAATATAACGATGTACTAACACATGTGGTGACATGTTAGTGCATCTGGACTTTTTTTTTTTTTTTTTTTTTTTTTTTTTTTTTTTTTTTTTTTCAGGAGAAAGAAATGTTCCTTTAAAATGTGTTTCGAGAAATGCATTATACCACTAGCAAGATAACAGAAAACAACTAATCTAATAATGTTCCGAATACAAAATTTTTGGCGTATTCCCATTTTATTCAAGGCAGTTAAAAGATCTAAAAAAAAATTCTTACTTTTATTTATTTATTTATTGAGAAAAGCTAAATATGGATTTTGTTAAAAAAAAAGGTAGAAAGTAAAGAAATCGTTAGAGGGGGCTCTAGAGGACGCTAGGGGGGGCTCAGCCCCACCTGCCCCCCGTCTGGTTACGGGCCTGTGATCATGGCCATTTTCTTTAAACTTTGATGGGTGTAAAGATAAGACTACATCACTAGAAGACAACAGAAGAAAAATCATAATCGAATGAGCTTGAAAAAAGAATTTGGTTCGAATATATCGGTCACGTATATAAAAATTCTGGGAGAATCCCAAACAATTTGAAAACATGAGGTACATTTTTTGTCATTTGTTAACAATTATATACATGTAACAAGGTTGGTTTCAGAATATCTCTTAACATAGATGTTAAGGGATGTGTTATTCGAAATATGGAACTGATCTTCAAGCGTCCAATACAATGTTTTTTGTGCTAGTTACACACCAATGAGGTTCCACTATATCATCTTTCCGCAACGTGGATGGAACCGCACAAAAGTTTCACTGGTGAAATAAAAAAAAAATATTCGCTGCATGTGAGAAGCTTTTTGTATTTTCATTTAAGTCAGTAGATTAATTCTAAAAGCACGCGAGTGAAATCAAACGGTCTGCTGTAATCCTAATCATTACATTAAATCTTATCTATATTTTCCATTTACCAGCTTTTGACCTTTTGCGGCGGATTACACAGATTTAATTAAATAGGAAAATGTGTCGAACCTCCACTAACTAAGGGATTCAGTAACGACATGATTTCAGAAGCAATAGTAAATCCAGCAATCATTCCAGTGGCAATCACATCTACTATGAATAATATATATTCACGAGACGCTCATTCTACAAAACTAATAATCAAAATAGTTACAGAAGCATTTTCTGTTGTGTATGGACCCCAGAAGCCAAGGGGTATAAGTGACAAAATTGAAAAAAACAAACTAAATACACAGACGACCTAAAAATATGCTTTTTTCATTTCAGGTAAAGAAATATAAGTAATTTTCGTACTATTTGCTGAGTTATAGAGGCAAACAACTTTTTTCGAAAAACAAATAATATTGATTAATTATACATTTAAAGAAAATTGTACTTTATTTTTTAACAGTTATTGAAATAAGAGTTCAAAGACCAGAATGCAACAAGCAGAAATTTCCTATTTCAATCCACTCAATTGTTATTGATGTTCCAATTTAACATCAATTATCTTTAAACTCAGTTTACTCCAAATCGAAATTTTGTCACTTGTACCCCTTGGCTTCTGGGGTCCTCATATAAGAGACGGTTTTATAAAAATCGAATTCAATTTCAAAATCTCATGCCGATTTTCAATACCAAACGTCATTATCGCTGCTTGTTATGTTGACGATTTTTCTTGATTTAATAATAAAGAAGCTGTTAAATAAGAAACTAAAGTTTTGATCGTGTAATCAAACAAATATACCCTCATTGTAATAAATGTTAAAAATTCTAAAATTCATATTTTATTTTACAAAAAACATGGATTTTTTACCGTAAAAACGTTCAAATACATAAGTTTGAACCACATTGCGTCAGATTTAAATTTTGAAATTAATTTTTTTAATTATTTTTCTCATACTCAGCATACAATATAACTTCTTTTAAGCATAGGTAGATTTTGGATAATTTTTTTAAACTATTATTTTGAATCAAAAACCATCTAGCCAAAATTAGGTCTTTTTTCACTTTTTTTCGAAATTCAACCTTATTGTGGCAGTAGTAAAATTCAAAATTAATTTTTTTAAATTATTTTTCCCTTAATCTCCATCCAAGAGAACATCATTTCCGCATAGGTAGGTTTTGACACTGTGAAAAAAAAATTCGATCCACCCTATTACATATATGTGTGTGTGTGTGCATTGAAAAAGTTAAATTTATTTCCTACTTTTTAGTTATTCATACCGTAATACATAATTATGGGTACTGACATATGATGGCTCTATGCAGTGCATTACTAATGGAAGCACTTTGCTGAGTTCTGATGTATTCGCTTTACTTGTCACTGTTTGGTTGTCAACTTTTCGAAAGCCACTTACAAAGGCGGTTAGTATCGTTGTGAATCTTTAAGTTTTCTGGATGTAATACCGTTTTCAGATCTGGCACGACGAAGAGCTACCGCATTCATGAAATCTTTAAGTCTACATCTTGGGATTTTGGTTTTGGGATTGCCACAATCTGGCAAGGTTGCAATAATGTATTTTCTCGTAAGCAAAAATAAACGTACACATGCAAATTAAACAAACATTATGTCTACGGACCAATTTCGCTTTCCTCTAGAAAAGACCCCCACTAAAAACAGGAAATGAGAGTGTTGCTCTAATGGTAACATTACCAGTATGGTAATATCTGACGATTGGCCTTAGTCGAGTAAAACCTGCATTGATTGAATTACACTTAAAAAAAATTTCAATTACAATTTAATTAAATTAGCAGTTAAGATTTTGCCTAAAATATTCTGTCGTGCAGCTAAAATTTTAAATTCTAGTTTTCAAAGAGTTTACTCTTTAGACAAAATGCCTCTGCCAATCAAAAAAGAAAAAGAGAAAATAAAAATATCGTCTAATGAATTGGGAATTTAAATTCTGCTGTAAATGAATTCTTCATTCATATTTTATGTTACTATTCTATTTTTTCAAAATTTTTCATAAATTACATATAGAGATTGCTATTGCAATTAAATATTTTTAAAATGTATCTCTTCCCATTTAATGATTAGTAATTTAAATTCATAAACTTTGAAGATCCATTTAAAATTTTCATACTGAATTTTTTTATTAATTTCATGTGTAACTAATATATCTTGGAGTGATTTATAAAAATTTATATCTTTTTTAAAAGTTTCTACTTCAGATAAAAGCTTCGGGGTTTTAAAGTAATTCTAATGTTTAGAAAACCTGGAAAGTGGCTTCAAAATAAAATATTTTGCGGTTTAATTTCAATATCTTAAATATTTTAATCTAGGTGAAAACTTTCTAAAAATCTTTTGTGGAGGAAAATTTAATTTGCATGCATTCTCAAGAAATTAAGTTAAGAAGTTTCAAAGGAAATTTTAAGTATTCTTTTTAGGTATTTAAAGAAGAATTTCTTATAATATATTTCCGATTAAATGAGTTTCTGTCTTCAATAGTAAAAATGAAAATATACACTGTTTAAAATATTCCTGTAAATTTACTGGCAGGGGCCGGCAGCAAAGATATCCAGTCATATCCCGTAAAAAAAACCATGCTCGACATTTTATACAACCAATAAAGCATGATATAATGCCCTTTAAAACACAATAATGCTTTAATTACTGTTCCGTAGCATGTAGCACGTTAGATAATCATCACAGAACCGCTTTTTACCGAGTTTAAAATGTGTTACGATTAAGTCTTTTTTTCGAAATACGATTAAATGAAGAGTGACATTCAAATGGAGGAAAATGAAGATTTTGCTAACAAATGGGCTGGAATCGTAAGAACATGTGGTTTGTCCGCTCATTCAGTGAAGCAGACCGTTTTTAATCAAATTTGGCTGTTGCCTGTGAGAAATGAAGGGAAAGCACTCAAATTACAGTTTTTCTAATGCTCAAATTATAGAAAAGTTTACAGTTTTTTCTGAGAGTGTATACATCTGCACGCTTTATATAAAGACTGATTGTGCTTACAAAGCAAAATTCTGTCTTAGGAAACAATTTTAAAAATGTTATAAACGTTTGAATTAGTTATACAAAGAATGATTACAGTTGTTCTTTTATTTGTATGTGTCCATTTATGAGTGAGTTTTTAGCATTTTATTAATATCATTGCAAAGTACTTATAAATCGATTTGTTTGTCAACTTTCTTAAATATAAACTAAGTCTTTAACATTTACGAGTTTTATCTAAAGATCAACCTGGAAAAGTTTTTGAGGCCGAAACCAAAATCAAAACTAAATTTCAGTAACGTTTATTTTTGGCCGAAAACGAAAATAACAAAAAAATTTAAAGTAATTAATATAACTATTAATTGTACGTGTAATTATACATGCGACATAAGTTGGTTCTATGTATCTGTGACCATACCTTCTTACATTCATATAAAATACAATATAATCAATTTATCAATGAAGCAAAATTATTTTATCATTTTACGAATTTTATCTAATTAAAAAATAGCTTACGTACAAATACTTATCCTCGATTCATTTTTATAACGATTAATAAATTATAATCTGTTTTGCTAAAACTTTCTAAAAGTTTATTCGAAATATTCTGCCATTTCAAGTAAGTATTTGTTAATACTGTTAAATTTGGAGCTTTTAATGAGTGCCTGAATTTTCACGGATTGGTACTTTATTCTAATATACACATGATGATTGAAACACAGGTAAATGAGTAAATTTCTAAAATCATTCACCAGTCATAAAAAATACACATTTCGTGCAAAATATTTTCGCTTTTTATGTGCATTTAGCTGATGGCATTAAGTCTGTAAGTTGTTATCAGTTTACAAACACAGAAGTATGTGTAAATGTAGAAATACTTGGAATTACACTATATGGCGAGTAACAAAAATTATAAGAGTGTAAATTTTAAATTAGACTTTAAAAATGAATGGCAGACTTATATATTATTCAAGGCATCAATTTTTTTTTTCTGTAACCCCATTTTAAAAATAACATGGTGCCATTTCATTGCTGTAACAGCATTTTAGAAATATAAAACTAAAACATTTATTTATTTATTTATTTTTATAAGTTACTCTGACTACTTTTTTCATCCTTCCCATTTCAGCTGAATTAGAAGCACATGAACATTTAAAAGAAAACTAAATTAAAAGTTGTTTTATCCATTAACTGCAGTTAGCGACCTCAGATAAACGGTCTCATAAATATAAAAAACTATTTTCAATTCATTCTTAATAAAACATAAAATCTAATTCATGTAATCAGATAATTTTAAATTCATTTCCCAGATTACATTTTACAATTTGTACATCGATATAGAAAGACTAGATTTTACCCTTTTAGGTTTAGATTAACCCCTAATTGTTTTAGTCATTTCACAGACATCTACTTCATACCCATTTTCACAGTTTAAATTGTAATTTCAAGTTAACTACTGAAAGCAGTGCAATTTAATTTTATTTAAGACCTAGTACTTTCGTTATAGACTTTTGAAAAGTGAAAATTTTTTACATTATTGTTATTTTTATTATTATTATAAATAGTACTGTGCAAAAAGTTTATTTCAAAAACAGCGTCATGTGAGTTATTCGACCCTTTTCGATGAAGCAGTTTAATAGACATTTCACAGTAGTTAAGATACAATTCGTGCCGCAGCAATTAAAAGTCAAAAAAGTTTGAATTCCTTCGTTAGAATTATTCGATTAATTTCAAAATTTGTACGCTTTATTTTTGAGACAAGACAAATTGTTGATTGTTTAGAATAGCTACATGAGGTCTGTATAGCGGATAATATGTGTTTAATTAAATTATTTCCCAGGAAAATGAAAAAGGAGAAAAGTGTAAGTAAAAAATATAATGTATTTATTAAAAAAAAATTCAATGCCTGTTTCTTTTCTTCAAAAACATTTAATCGATGTAAATAGGATATTAATTCAAACACAAATCTAGTTTTTGAATTACAAATGCTTATTATTCATAACTGACATTTTTTGACGAATAGATTTTCTATCCCACTTAAGTGGGTGTTCTAACTCTGAAGTCCGGGATATATGGCTAAAAACATTCTTGATAAAATCTCTATTTAACTGTAATTTCTATGAGTATAACAATTTTCTGAAGTTTTTTAGGAAATTTTGAAAAGATAGATTAAATCTGCATTACAAAAAATGGGAGCCTAAACGATGTGAACTATTCATGATTTAATCTTAACTAGCTGAAGTGACTAAGCTAAGCTCGGTTAAAATTAACTATGTGTTCAACTCTGCATAGTATTTTCACTGTATCAGTCTCTCTGTATTATTACTAAAAAACATATTGTTTATAATAGTATTGTTTACAAAAACAATCAATAAAAAAACGATGTATGCATGAACATGTTCATAAATTTTAAATTATTTAAAAATTTATAACGAAAGGATATCGACCCCTATTTTAGTTCGTCTCTGATTGGTTTAACCATGCATCTCGAATCCTATTAAGAATTTATGAAATATTTTTTCACATTTTGAAAGACAATATATAGCCAGATATAGCTAAATTTGGCGACATTTTTTTCATTTGGCACCAAATAAGTGTTTTGTCTTCCGTAATGTTAAAAGTCGATTTTTCGGCCAAATATTGCCAACTTATTGGATGCTGCCAAATTCTCGTGACCATAAACCGTATTAATCTAAATGACCCACTAATCAAATTTGATCAAACATGTGATTTAGCTCAATGGTCTTCAGGTAATCAAAAACAATAGAATATAAAATTGAATCAAAATGGTTTAAGCCATTTCTAAGATAAAATTAGCTTGACGCTATCAGAAATGAAGTGAAATTTGAACCACTAACATATTTTTTTAACGTACCACTCAGTCTTCTCGTGACAAAAAACGTTTCGTTACAAAATTTAGATAAAATTGATTCAGTCTTTGCTACATATAATTAGAATGACCCGAACCCATTATGACACAAAATGACCCACTAGTCGATTTTTCGCGAGCATGTGTCCTATTCCAATGGTTTTCTCTTGCCCCAACTTGATATAATACAAAGTATAGTCAAAATGGGGAAAGCCATTTTCTAGATTAAATTAGCATGACCCATCATCATGACCCACAAATGACACTTATAATAGAAATATCTCGAGCATATGACTTATCTCATTAGTTTTCTTGTGACAGAAAACTGTTGCATACAAAATTTTGTTAAAATCTATCCTGCCATTCTTTAAATATAAGTAACTTGACCCAGACTCTTTATGACCCATTAGTCGAAATATCTCAAACATGAGACCTAACCCAGTAGTTTTCTCGTGCCAAAAAAATGGTTTATACAATATTTTGTTAAAATCGATTCACCCGTTCTTTATATATAGCTTGATCATGACCCATTATGATCCATCATGACAAACAAATGACCCTTATAATTGGAATCTTTCAAACATGTGACTTAGCCAATTAGTTTACTCGTGTCAAAAACTGTTACATATAACATTTCGTTAAAAACGATCCTGTCGTTCTTCATATATAAATAGCTTGATACTGACCCTTTATGACCCAAAATGACCCATCAATCGAATTTTCTCGAACATGTGACCAAGCCCAATGATCTTTTCGTGCTTGGAAATGGTAATATACAAAATTTGGTCTAAATTGTGCGAGCGATTTTCTAGATAAAATTAACGTGACCCACAATAACCTAGAAAATGACTCACCAATAGAACTTTCTGTAACATCTGGCCCAACTTCTTGTAATCCATAGCGATAAAATACAAAATTTGGTCAAAATCGTTAGAGCCGTTTTTTAAATAAAATTAGTTTAATCCATAATGACCCAAAAACGACCCACTAATCGACATTTCCCGAAAATGTGTCCCAGCCCACTAATTTTCTCGTGCCAAAAAACGGTTGGATACAAAGTTTCGTTAAAATCGACCCAGTCGTTTTTTAGATATAAAAGGCTTGATTCTAACTGATTATGACCCAAAATGACCCAATAACCGAATTTTCTCGAATTGTGACTAAGCCCAATGTTCTTTTCGTGCCCGAAAATGATAAAATACGAAATTTTGCCAAAACCGTTAAAGCTGTAAAAATGGCTTAACGATTTATATTAAGATAAATATAAATCGTTATATTAAGATAAGTTTTATATTAAGATAAAATTTACACACACAACATACAGAATTTTTGCTCGTATCACTAACAGAGGTTAACTGAGCTTTGCCAGGTCAAAACTTTGTGTTCAATTCGATGTAGTATTTTTACTGTATCATTCACTCTGTATTATTATTGTACAACATGTTATTTATAATAGCAATATTTACAAAAGCAATCAATAAGAAAATTATGTTTATATGCACATGTTCATAAATTTTACTTTATTTTAAAATTTACAACGAAAGGACATCGATCCAAGCGACAATTTATCTCGACTTTGATTGGTTTAACCATGCATCTAGAATCCTATTAAGAATGCATAAAAAAAATCCTTACATTCTGAAAAACAATATTTTTTCCAAATATAGCCAAATTTGGTGACTTTTTTTCGTTTTGCGCCAAATACCTGCTTTGGCTTTCGTAATCTTAATAGTCGATTTTTCAGTCAAATGTCGCCAATATCTTGTCAAATATCGCCAACCTATTGACTGTTGCCATATTTTTGTTTCCCTGACCCATATTACCCAAAATGAGCCACTAATCAAATTTGATCAAACTTGTGATTTAGCTCAATGGTCTTCGGTAATCAAAAATAGTAGAATACAAAATTGAATCAAAATCGTTTAAGCCATTTCTTAGGTAAAATTAGATTGACTGCATTCAGCAACGAAGCGATATTACCCACTAATATAATTTTGTTTAACGTGCAACTCAGCCCAATAGCCTTCTCATGAAAAAGACGTTTCGTCAAATTATGTAAAACAGATTGAGTCGTTGTTATATATCTTTAGAATGATTCTAACGCATTACGACCCAAAATGACCCACTAATCGAATTTTTGCGAGCATGTGTCCAAACCCAATGGTTTTCTCTTGCCCGAAAAGGATAATGCAAAGTAAGTCACAATGGTGAGAGACATTTTCTACATAAAATTAGCATGGGCCATCATGACCCATAAATGACCCTTATAATCGAAATCTCTCGAACAAGTAACCTAACTCATTAGTTGCTGCGTGCTGGAAAACGTTAGGTACAAAATTTAGATAAAATCGATTTAGCCGTTTTTTAGATATAGTTAGATTGAGCCTGACCTATTATGACCCAAAATTACCCATTAATCGAATTTTTTCAAACATCTGACCTAACCCATTGATTTTCTGTTGCCCGAAAACGATAGAATACAAAATTTAGTCAAGATTACGCGATACATTGCCTAGATAAAATTAGAATGACCCAAAAGTAACCCCCTAATCGAAATTTCTCGAACATATGACCTAGCCCAATGATTTTCTCATGCCAAAAATATGCTGTACACAAAATTTCGTTAGAATTGATGCACATGTTCTTTAGATTAGCGTGACCATGACCCATTAAGACCCATCATGATCCACAAATAATCCTTATAATCGAAATCTCACGATCATGCGACTTAGCCATTAGTTATCTCGTTTCAAAAAAATCCCTGTCGGCTGGGCCTATAGGCGGAGGTAGATTTCGAAGAATGCTCATTTCAACAAAAAAAATATATGATTAAAGATAAATCCAGTTTAATAACTTCATTTGGCCGTTTATGAAAATTTTTTAATTTCATTTTTCTGCAAAAACTGGTTTTATCAGAATCATCTTAAGAAAAATTCAGCTCAAATGCCCATTTTGACAACATATTTTGAAATAAATTCTGAATTTATTAAAAAATCGACCAAAACAGTACATTATAGTTCCTAAATAACAAAAAACTGTCAGTTGAATGCATTTGAGAAAAAAATTGAATTTAAAAATGAGTCATAAAATAACCGATTTGTTCTTTGAATACATCCTTAATTCTTTAATCACTAGAAGATAGCCCGTCCAAATGACGTGTTTCCAATTTTAAAAGGATGATAAAACATTACAACAACTTTGGTCAATCATAGCCACTTTAGGCTTAAACAATTTTGAAAAATACAAAGATGGAACATGAGGGAAAAATCTTAAAAAAAAGAAAAGAAAAGAGAAAAAAACAATAGAAATCTGCATTTAAAATTATAACAAAACTTTCTGGTGGATGGGGAGGAATTGTAATGAACAAATGGTAAATGCATAAATTTTAAAAGAATAAATTAAGGTAAAATATCAATTATAAAAGAATACATTGTGAAACTACAGCCTAAAAATATTTTAAAATACTGAGAGAAAATAATAAAAATCTCCAAAATGTATAAAATTTTTTCCCTTTTTCGCCATTTTCAGACGAATATGAAAGGGTAGCCAAATTATTAATTGAATGGGTAAAATAATGGCATAGAATATGCAGCTAATGAATTTCACTCACAAAATTACAGTAATTATTTCACAAAAAATGCAAATTAACATGCATTAATAATGCTATTTTGAAACATTTGTGAATTAACTATTTTATACCATTAGCTAATACCTAATTTGAATTTGAATTGCCAGTGCTTTGAGGCCTATAGCTACAGTGGCTATCGCCTCGATTGATACATAATACACAGAAACAGAGACAATACAGAACACTTTTTATTACAGATATCCATTACATATAGTTATTACAATTGAAAGGGACAACACATCATCTATGCCCGAACCCGGATTCGAACCGGCGACCCGCGGTTTGGCAGCAGTTGCCACTACCAATCACGCCACTGGGTTGGCAGCTAATACTTAAAAGAAAATACTTTATAAGATCGAAAACAAATTTCGACAATAAAGAGTAAACAATCGTGATTCGTTATGTGACAGTGAAGTCATTCACGGCTGTAAAAAATAAATAAATAAATAAAAATAAACAAAAAAACAAATAAAGCAACACGAATATAAAAATTCTAACAATATTGTATTTAAAAAGCACCTTCACTTTTCTTAAATAAAAAGTTTTAATTAAACACTGTTAAAAATTTGACTGTTTTGCTGCATCGTCATTACACAGCTTTTATAGAAAATGATTACTTTACCGTATTACACTGTTAAAAATTTGACCCATTTGTTGCAGCGTCACTCCACAGCTTTTATAGAATATCTATTTTATGACCAATGAGAATGCTTCATATCACAGTAAAGTAACCGCTTTATATAAAAGCATTGGAGTGATGCTGCAGCAAATGGGTCAAATTTTTAACAGTTGCTGCAGCTTCACTCCAACGCTTTTATAGAAAACGGTTACTTTGTGTGTGTTACTTACAGTGTATTCTATAACAGCTGGGGAGTGATGATGCAGCAAAAGGTCAAAATTTTAATAGTGTACTGCTAAAAATGTGACCCATTTACTGCAGCGTCACTCCAAAACTTTTATAGAATGTCTCTTTTATGACCAATGAGAATGCTCCATAACACAGCAAAGTAATCGTTTTCTATAAAAAGCGGTGGAGTGATGCTGCAGCAAATGAGTCAAATTTTTGACAGTGTGAATATTGTGTTTGAAATAGGGAAAAGATTTCAAAGCACAGTAAAATGTAGTGACGTCATTTACAGTTCAAACTGTAAATCTGACAAATGAGAACGCTCCATTACCACTCTGGAACGTTTGAATTGGACAAAAAACTGATAGCCTTTAAAATCGAAGATAACTTTTCACAATGGAATTTGTCATTGGTCACAATAAGTGTTTTTTCTCGTGGATGGGTTGACCCCGGAATAGTTATACATGGAGGGATTTTATATACACTGCTCAAAACAATTAAAGGATATTGCAGTTTTAGGTGGATTTTGTATCTGGGAAACTTTTTAGCAGATTGATACATGGTCGACAGACATAGTAGGTTATATGAGAATAAATTACACATGTTTGGCAGAAAAAAATGCATTTTATTGCGCATTTGTTTACAAAAGGAAAAAACACAATTTGTGCATATGAGAAAAAAAAATAAGAAAAGGTGTTTTCTTCAAAGAAAATCATTTTCAGTAGGCGATATGGTTTCCACGGGCGGCCAGCAACGTTGAATACCTTTGAGGCGTGGACTCAATGAGGCTATTAATGACGAGTTGGGGTATTTTGCCCCACTCTTCCAGAAGAGCTCTTTCCAGTTCGTGGAGAGTTTGTGGGGGTTGTTGGCGGCCAAAAACTCGTCTTCCTAGAGCGTCCCAAACGTGCTCGATTGGATTCATGTTTGGAGAACACGCTGGCCATTCCATTCGAACGATTCCTTCCTCGAAAAGGAAATCCTCCACCAGGTTTGCACGATGTGGCTTGCAGTTATCGTCCATTAAAATTAAGTTATCTCCTATTACTGCTGCGTAAGGGACTACAATAGGTCTGAGGATCTCATCCCTATATCGGCGACCACTCAGAGTTCCATCTCGAATGATGTAGAGGTCAGTGCGCCCGTCAATGGAGATGCCACCATACACCAACACTCCTCCACCGCCAAATCTGACACTTTCGTGCACGAACGCAGGATTATTCCTACTGCCACGGACCCTCCAGATGAAAATACGCCTATTATCCGGATGCACAGAAAAAGGGGACTCGTCAGAAAACAGAATATTGCTCCATTCATTTCTCCTCCAGTTGACATGTTCGGTTGCCCACTCCCTGCTGTCGCGACGATGCCTTGATGTTAATCTAACACATACCATCTTTCGGCGAGCATACAGACCTACAGCATGGAGCCGGTTTCGGACAGTCTGAGTTGAAATCGTGGTGCCTGTAGCCGAGCGAAGGTGTTGTTGGAGAAGAGTAGCGTTCATGCTTCGGTGTTTCCGAGCTGTTAACGCTAAATACCGATCTTCATTGGGCGTTGTTGCCCGTCTACGACCTTGCCCTGGTCTTCGGCCTGCAGATCCACTCTCCAAAAACGGTTCCAGATCCTGGAAATGACACTTTTTGGCACTCTAATGAATTGCGCTACTTCGACTTCAGTTTCGCCCCCTTCTAACCTACCAACAATTCTCCAAGCTTCTGAATCTGTCAAATGACTTCGGTGAGACATCGTACTCATCGAAACAAAGCAATCACTGAATGCCGATCATCCTTGTCTTCACTCTCTTTTTTCCAGTTGAAAGTCAAATTTCATTCACTGCCGCTGAAGCGACGTTTTTGACGTCGAACTCAAAATTTGCATACTCCACAGTTTGAAAACCAGAAAAATTTGCATTTGTGATTTTCTTCTTCTATTTTTGGCAAAAAAAATTTCGTTTATATCTTTATTTTATATAAAACTTCAAATATCCTTTAATTGTTTTGAGCAGTGTATATAATGATTGCTTCGGAAAATTTTGTGCGAAATACTCACTTTGACAGCATTTTTAAAAATATATTCTATCTTTATCAAAAAATTGGCCAATGCGTCACAGTATATAGTTCCTGAATAAGAGAATCTGTAAATTGGATGCGTTTGAGAGCGAAAATGGATTTTAAAACGAGTCATAAAAAACGCAATTTGCTATGTGAAAACTTCCTTAAATTTTCAAATCACGAAGACTTCGGGAAATTCTGTTAAAAATACCCTTTTTGGCAACCTTTTTCGAAATATAGTCTGTCTTTATCAAAAAACCGATCAATGCATCTCATTATATAGTTCCTAAATAAGAGGATCTGTAAATTGGATGCGTTTGAGAGCAAAAATCGATTTAAAAACGAGTCAGAAAAAAACGCAATTTCTTATTTGAATACTTCCTTAAATTTTTAGTCCCAATGACTTTGGGAAATTGTGTTCAAAATATCCTTTTTGGTAACCTTTTTTGAAATATATTCTGTCTTTATCAGAAAATTGACCAATGCGTCACTTTATACAGTTTCTAAATAAGAGGATCTACCATTTGGAAGCATTTAAAATCAAAAATGAATTTAAAAATGAGTTAGAATATAAGCAGTTTGGATTTGAGGTTTTTTCTCCAACTCCTATTTTTGTTTCATTCCTTTTTGCTATACGAATTGGTCCTATGAAAAACTATTCAAGATAAAAGTTGTAGATATTTTTGAGAAGATGTAAAATAAATTTAATAAGATTTGATATCTTAAAAATTGACGGAGTTATGGATTTTTCTCTTTTTTCACCACCCTTTTTCTTTTCGTTTTTAATTTTTTTCATCGGTAAAAATTGGTCCTGTCAAAAACTTGTAACTACAAATGTTTTAGTTAATTTTAAGAACATTTACAAAAAATTTAGTTGGACTTGATATCTTGAATATTGACTAAGTTATGAATTTTTTTCTCTCAAAATCCCTGTTTTTTTCGCCCCTTGAGCCCACTTCTAAATTTTTCAAAATTCTGTCAAGCATAAACTTTTGGCCTATTTTTAATAAGTAATATAAACTTTAAACCGATTCGATATCTACTTTAATTAAGAATTTATGGCGTTTTTTCGGTTTTCACTAAAACGCCCCCTATTCCGACCCCGTTGGTCCCATTTTGCCCATTAACGAACTTAGCCGAGATTTTATCCCCTTTGATTTTATGTACCAGTTTGGTGGAGATTGGTTAAGAATTATAGAAGTTATCGTGTCCATAAAAAAGTGAGATACATATATAGATAGATAGATAGATAAACTGGTGCGATTGCAATAGGTAGTGTTTCATACGAAATCTACCTAAAACTGTTACATAAGAAATTTCGTTACAATAGATCCTGCCACTCTCCAATTATAAATAGCTTAGCTCAGACACTTTATGACCTAAATTGATCCATAAATTGAAATTTCTTGAACATCAAGGTGACCCAACCCAATAGTTTTGTGGAGGGAAAAAAATTTGGTATATTCGTATGCGAAATTTCGTTAAAATCGATCGTTCCGTTCTTTAGATATAGCTTGATCATAACCCTTCATGACCCACAAATGATCCTTATAATCTAAATCTCTGAAACATGGGACTTACCTACTAGTTTTCTCGTGCCAAAAAACTATTACATATAACATTTCGTTAAAATTAATTCTACCGTTCTTTAAATATAATTAGCTCGATCCATACCCTATATGACCCATTTATCGGATTATCCCGATCATGTGACCTATACCAATGATTTTCTCGTGCCTGAAATACAAAATTTAATCAAAATTGCGAGAGATATTCTCTAGGTAAAATTAGCGTGACCCACAATGACCTATAAATGTCCCACTAATTCAATTATCTCTACTACGTGACTTAACCCAATTGTTTTCCCGTAATCCAAAACGGTGTAATACAAAATTTGGTCAAAATCGTTAGAGCCGTTTTTTAGATAAAATTGGTTTGACCCATAATGACCCAAAAATGAACCCACTAATCTAAATTTCCCAAACGTGTGACCCAGCCGAATGGTTTTCTCGTAACAAAAAACTGATGGATACAAAATTTCGTTAAAATCAATCTGGCCGTTCTTTAGATATAAATAACTAGACCCTGACACATTATGATCCAAAATGAGCCACTAATCGAATGTTCTCACACATGTGACCTAGCCGAATGGTCTTTTCGTGTCCGAAAATGGTAAAATACAAAATTTTATCGAAATCGTTAGTGCCGTTTTTGAGATAAAATTTACACACACAATTTTCATTTGTACATATTCATTTCATTCGCATAAGATGTAATTTATGTATTTTTATTATTTTGTGACGAGGAAAAGAGGTGCCAAACATGAATTTGTTGGAGACTACAATTATATGTAAAATTTAATAATTTTAAACTTAACCTTCTAATTTTTATAACCTTATAAAAAAGGTTACGCATGAAAGTTCATTTTTAGTGTATGTGAAATACATTTTTTTAGAAATAGTGAGTATATGAAACTTTAAAAAATATATATGGACGATAGAAGTCGTATACACCTCCGTGTACTTTCCGCTACATCGATGACTATGATCTATTTCATAACAGGTTATTTATTTTTATCAGTGTTCACAAACCATTTACATAAAAAGCTCTAAATTTCAGAATGAATCTGAAAAAACTCGATGCTTCAATAGTAATTTATGCCATTTATAAAACTATTCACTTTTTAGTGTGGAGGAGGGAGGAAGGGATTTATAAACATATCTAAATAAAATTGTTTAATGTAAATTTTTATGATCCTGTTTTGTATAATTATAGGTATATCGATAATAAAAAAATATGTCTTTGCCCTTAAGATAAAATTGAAAAAATACATTGAGGGAATTTTGTTTCATGTTCGTAAAACAAAGCTATTATAAAGAACAATTGTATCTAGCATATGCAATTGAAAAAATTTAATTCACAATTTAAACGTACGAATGATAAGAACATAAAATTAAACGTAACAGATCTGTCTATTAAGAATGTTCCATAAAAATCTAAATATTTTGAAGGTTATACAAATCTGTGTTTTGCTTAGATTGAAGAAATACTTGAAGAACTGAACAATAGACAAAAAATATATGTAATTTGCATATTACACACGTATGTATATAGTGTCAAAATGCTAGTTTCGAGTTTATGAGGTTACATTTGAGACAGTAGATGAGCACTTTAACAAATCCAGTCCCATAAGCTACAAATCAGTCACCACCGCAGTGCAAATATTTTATATACACTTGGCACAATAGTTATTAAACCTTCCTCATTTATGCGTAATTTACATATTACACAAAGAACTGTGTAAATTACAGATAGCACAAAAAATGTGTTTTTTTCATAATACACATTTATTCGTGTAATCACCAAAGATTACATAAATAAATGTGAAAAGAATATCACACAGATGGGTGGTTCTCAAAATAGAGGACAATTTATGTCTTTCGGCATACAAAAAAATTTGAGAGGTTTTCTGTCATGTTTTTATATTTAGATATGTTTGTCTTATTATTATTCATTATTTGCACTCAGGAATTATTCACTTTTTAGTTAAAAACACCTTAAAATAACAGAATAAATGTACAAAATGTCATTAGCATGGATGTCCACATCAGCTCTGCCTTGTATATGCTAGCTTTTTAAAGAATTAATATCATGTTTATAAAATAAAACAAATGTTATTCTTTCTTTAAATTAATCAAGGAGAGAATTTATCCAATAAATTTCTTTTTAAAAATAAAATTATAGCATATAAAAAAAGAATTAAAGTTTGTCCTCCTTATTCGAATTTCAAAACAAGGTCATTATAACAGCTGGTTATTAATCAAAATTTCATTTTTCACATATGACAATAGTTTGAAACTATAAAGTTTCTCCATGGCAACAAGTAGCCATTTTATCTCATCCAGAAAATAGAAGCATGTATTGTATTTTAAGAATAGAAGTTGAATATTAGGGGCGTACATCAATTGTATGTCATTAGAATGGATAATAATTTTCATGTTTATTTTATAATTAAAATTTTTATTTTACTTATTTGCATAGAACTTTTGTGTTTTAAAAAGCCCCAGAAAGGACTTGTGCATTGTGATTATATTATGGCTCATAATCTTATTTAAATTAAAATTTGTCATTTGCATGGACAAATATCAGTGTCATTAGAATGGTTTTTCTGTCCATGCTAAAGACTCCTATGTGCATAAATGTAACCATTGCTTATGTTGTATCTTTTACAAAGTTTAAGTTTACATATAAATTCAGGTATTGCATTTATTATCCCTAAAAAATTCATTAAATCTGTCAGAAAATCACTAAGACAGCTTCTTACATTGTTAGTGTCAGAATGTTGCTCATGTAAACAAAGTTTGATCTTTGGTAATGTTTTTATTCTCCTTATATGTATATATGTAAAAATGGAAACCATTTGCTGAAAAGGAAGGCTAATAAATATAGAAAAAATATTTAAACAGGAAGAAAATAAAAATTTCTTAATATATTTATTCCATACAATTTGTTTTGTCATTAGCATGGTTCAAAAATACTAATTATTTTTTTTAAAGTAAGTTTTTAAATATTTAGCTCTGCTGATTAGATGTAAAGTATACCTAATACTATATTAACAACACCTATTTTTTTCAGAAATTTTGCTAACAGTAATTTTTTTAAGATTTCACTTTTGAAATCGTCCCCTATTTTGAGAATCACCCAGATATGTGTGCATTCTTGCGCAATTGACACATTCATGTGTGTCTTTCAAAACTAATCAGGCAACTTTTACACACTTATAGTTATCACAAAATTTCATATCAAAATGTATATTTCAAAATTTACACTTTATGAGTGTGGTTTTTTTAATTTACACACCGCTTTACACATATGGACAAATCGTTTTTATATTATCGATATAGCTTTTTTTGTGTAAATTTCTCCATTCCTTTTTAGAGAATAAATTTAAAAGAGAAATTGAGGCTGCAATTTTTCTATATCGGAATTCACAAACAAAAGATCTGCTCTGCGAAACAAACACATACCATTATTTGGGGCTATGCATATATAACGTTATCATCTATTTGAAAATATTGAACCCCTCCCCCCCTTTCGATATCAAACGTTATCATATCTTGAACCCTCCCTTCCATAATAATATCGTTATCAATGTATAATTTTTTTTTAACTTTTAGAATTTATTTCTTTTGTTTGGAGTGATGTACAAAACTGTTTACATTATTTTTTTGCATGTTTCATTGATTCAAATGAAGGGAAGTTAATAAAATACCACTATATACATGAGTTAATTTTATATCAAATAGCACTTAAAAGAAATAGCTACTATGTAAAAGAATTTCATAATAGCCTTTCGTTACATAATGCATTGAACAGAATAGAGTTTTCTTGCATTTGCCACGCACGAATGGGGAGGGGGCGGAGACAGAAATATTTTATCAACGAATCAAGTGGCAACATCTTTTTTATTTTTTAGTAAACACAAGTTTCATTCCTTATAAACCTCGCACATGATTGCTTGAACAGCGATTATACATGCATACACATATGAAGAAGCACAGGAAAGTAAAACGTTGGGGAATTCCATGTTTTAGAATTTATTATTTTTATAATATTTTAGTAATTTCAATAATAGCTTTGTAATATCATAAAAATAGACAACAGACATAAAAAAACGTACTATTTAAAAACAAAACCATGTTACAAATAAAGTGAGAAAATTTTGGTTGGATCAAAAATGATATCGATATCAGCAGACAAACCCCCCTCTCCCTAAAGATATCTCACGATACCATATGCCAGACCCTTCCTCCCCCCTAAAATGATAACGTTATGTATGCACAACCCCTTTTGGGGGACCAACAACTAGCAAATAAACTTTGAACAACATGTTTATTAACATTCAAATTTATTTACAGCATGCACTTTTTAATGGCTAATTCATAACTTTTATATTTCAATTGCGTTTTTCAATTAAAATATTTATAAAATCTAACTCTCTTTTACGTACTGGAATATTTTCTCCGGAATTTCGGCGTTCGTGAGGTTTTCCAAAAATCTTACTGTCGCTAATTTTAAGGAATTAATTTACCAATATAACTGTGCAATTAATAAATGTATTGAAACTGTATGCCATGATCACTGCTGAAAATAAAATATAGGGCATTTATAATTCGTGTAAAAGGATAATTAAAAGAAAACGGTTACAGTATTGTCTATATGTAAAATTCATTTGTGTTATACACTGAATCAAGCATAATGAATTTGATACAATTACGATTTGCACTATGAAAGGCATATTGCAAAATATGGAGTACAAAGAATTAATCATTTATTTACGGGGTCACACAAACGAATTCAGTTAAAAAAGGGTGTACGGTAAAAATGTGTTTGCAGTATAATTAAATGATGTCACTCTATTTTAAACATATTAAAATTTATTTATATTTTTGAGATGTACCATAAAATTTTATTGTATATTGTTACTTGGATAACGGTTTATTTACAGAGATACATAAAAGAGTTCGGTTACTGTTTGACTACGAACAATAATTGATAAAGTGTATTTTCAATTGTGGTCTGAATTTTTAAGTTTTCCTAATTGATTGCTTTCTATGTGGAGTGTATAAATTTTACCGCTAACATACAGGGTTACACAAAATAATTCAAAATCGTTACTATTTATGTCTGGGCATTTCTTAAGCACTCTTCTTAATTATATAATTCATTTTTCAACCGGAATTTATTTATCACGCCAAAAAATGGTTGTAGATTACAAATAAATTTACACCCATAAGTATGTAAAGAACTGCATATATTGAAGTATATGAATGATAAATCCTAGAAATACTAGAAACCGTGTTATGGATTTTTTGCTTGAATTGTAATTTAATTAACCATGAATCACAAATCTGAAGGCAAAATACAGTCCTATACACTGTAAAAAAATTTGTAAGTCTACGGATATAAAATTACTCAAATAAGTATTCTTATTAAAATTGTGTTTATACACTGCACTAAAAAGATGCAAATCTTTTGAAAGCTACAAAATCTGTACTTTTACATAACATTCAACTAAAATTACACTAAGACTTTTAATAAACAATTTATATTACTTGAGAGATGTGTAACAAAAAATTAAAATCAAATAACACTGACTAATTTCGGCTCAAATCTAATAAGAACCATAATCATAATAGCAATAAAAATACAAACCGTTTCATGGTCAATACAAATGAGACACGGTAATGAGATGTAAGTGAAAACCACACGCTCTATTGTAATAGAATTAAATTTAAAAAAAATCATAATCTAAAATTATTTTTCAATTCGGTTTATCCCATTCAAGCTCTCACTAAGCAATTTATTCATTAACTCTAACCATAACATAGGAATAATAAAAGAAACAGTATCACCTTAAACAAAACTTTTACATGTATAAATTTCAAAAAACTCACAATTTTACATTTTAATATAAATTGTTCATTAAAATGTTTATATGAAAGATGAAGTTCTTTAAATCTTGGATTTAAAAATATGAAGAGTTTAATAAAATTTTTATTACAGTAAGCCTATTATTTTTTTTTTAGTAACCAAGGTTGCTGTTACATAAAAAATTCTTAATGACCCACTTTACTAAAATATTCTTAGTAACCTTGTGACGTGGCCAGGCACGCCGCCGGTGGTCTGCTGGTTAAATGAAGAAATAATGTTAAGTAAAAGTTAAAACCAAACACTTTATTTAAACCTCTGGGCAATGGGAAGTGGAGCTAAGTTCGAGATTTCCAGTCACTAAGCTAAATACTAAGAGATTAAATCATGATCTAAACTCACGTCCACGGCTTAAGCTCAGCTCGGGGCACTCACATCTGCTCTATTTTCAGGTTGCGGCTAAGTGCTATGTTAAAGCTATAATAAAACAGCCTGTGGCTGCAAACAACCTTTATTTCTCAAAATACTCAACGTGTTAAATAACTCTTACCCACTGGCTTTCCTGTTCGGTAACTCAGCTCACAACACAAGCTAACACGGCTCACAACACTAGCTATCTCGCTTCAGAACACAATCTATCTAACTTTGCGGGCTCCTGCCGTTTCACAACACAATCTATCTCACTTTGCGGGCTCCTGCCACTTCACACCACATTTTATCGCAATTTGCTGGCTCCTGCCGCTTCACGACATAGTCCATCTCACTTTACCGTCTCCTGCCGCTTCACAACACCTCACAACACAACACACACTCCAACTCATAGCTTTTATACAATGAAAACTAAAGACGGAGCTATAAATTTGCATAATACTCCTAACCGCAGCTAACTGTAGACTCGAGGGCACCACACACACTCTGGAAAGTTAAAGTTGAATAAAGGATAGATGTCGCTTTTGCGCCACACATGTTAGAACATTGGCGTCACGATCTCACTAAAAATGCTAGAGTGCCTTTATCACAAAGGGACACTCCCTCACAACCTTACAGATTTTTGATTTGCAAGGAAAACTTATATCTGTTATATGAAACTTTGTTGTTGTCGTTATGTAAAAAGTTTTAGTAATCCCAGTTTCCTACAAAAACTTTAGTAAGCTCACAGATTTTTTTCAACAGTCCATTACAAGTACTATAATTTTTGTTCTTTTTTATTTTAAATTTCAATATACAATTAGCAAAATTTCCATTATAAGTTAGACAAATTGCTATACTATTTTGTTTTTCTGAAATTGGCGCTTAGATAAATGAAAACACATTCCTATCCTAATTAGCAGAAATTTATTGACTAATCTTGAGGAATTTTTTTTACAAGAAATATAATTGGTCGAAATAAAAGAAAATCACAGGAAATGCAGACATATATAAAAAAAATCCCTGCCGGCTTGGCCTTCAGGTGCTGGTAGATTTCGAAGTTAGGTACGAATTCCATAAAAAAAAGTTAAATAATGACTAGAGATAAACATAGTTTAACAAGTTTACGCGGCCACTTTTGGAGAGTTTTCAATTTCATTTTTTTTGTAAGAAACTGGTTTTATGCGAATCATGTTAAGGCGCTATTCAGAAGGATAATTTTTCACTGTCAGCAATTCGAAATTTAGTAACATATTTTCAAACTGATTTTTTTTCTTTTCTAATATGAACTTCCTAACGTGATTTTGAAAAGATTTATAAGAAACCTGTGTTTTTATTTTACGTTCAGTTAATTTGAACTTGATTTATAAACTGTTATATTCTCAGTACAATTATATTTTTCATTTTTAACGATATCGATTTAACGAAATTCGATTCAAAAAGTCCAGTTTGACAGCATTATTTGAAATATATTTTGCTTTTATCATATTTTTAAAAAAATCGACCAATAGGACATATTATACAATAGACAGTTTGTGAATAATAGAATCTACAAATTGGATGCACTTGAAAGCAAAATAAATTACAAAAATTAGTTGGGAATATAAGCAGTTTAAATTTGGGCATACGATTTTTTTCTTGAACTGTTATGTACTTTTAGTGTCTTTTTCTGTTAGAATTGATATCCTATCAAAAACTTGTCAGTATAAAATTTATAGATAATATTAAGAATTTTTTTCAGAAATTTAAGAGCGAATTGTCGAAGTGGATTTTTTTTTCTTCTTTAACCTCCATCCTCTTTTTTTTTATTAAATTTATTTATTTATTTATTTATTTTTCAGTATAACTTAATCCTATCAAAACTTTGTTAATATGAATGTTTTAGATAATATTAAGAAGATTTATAATACATTTAATTACGACTTGACATCGTGAGAATTGACAAAATTATGTTTTTTTTTCCCCCTAAACTCCTATCTTTTTTCACGCATTGAACCCAATTTTTAATTAAAAAAAAATTTATCATACATGAATTTTTGGCCTTTTCTAGAAACAATAATAACTTTAAACTTATTTGAAATTTATTGCAACTAAGAAGTTATGTAGATTTTCGGGTTTTAACGAATTCCTTGGCTATTTATAATCCCTTGGTTCAATTTTGCACATTGATGAACTTGACCGAGATTTTGTGTCGCATGATTTTGTGTATCAGATCAGAAGAGATTTGCGTAGACTTACGGAAGTTGTCGTTTCCATAAAAAATTGATATACATGTATATAGATAGATAGATAATATTTTTAATTGGGGGTGGTTCTTTTGGCGTACAGGTCACAATCGGTGCAGATTATGGAAAATTTAAAAAAAAATTCCAACGTCTGGAAAAATGTAATATTATATTTCTAGTATTTTTGTGAGATCTAACTAAAAATCTTCGGATGCCAGTTCTAGCTGTTATAGTTTTTTTTAAATTATGAAATTATTTACATTTCATAACAGTTTTTTTGACAATGTAAATAAATTCCCAATAATAAGTTTTCCTCAATCCATATATATTTTTAAGAATGTGTGAAAAGAATGTTTTAAGAATGTCTTTGGAAAATTGGATTTTGAATAAATAGAATAAAAATCTTAAAAGAAAATAAAAAGTATATTGCAAAGAGTTTTAAATTCTAATTGTTGAATATCCGAATCCTTCATTATAATTATATATTACTATTTTTTTATATACTTTTAAATAAAGAATGCTATTGGAACTAAATTAGGAACTTTCAATTTTCTATTTCGTTATTCATAATTAAAATAAAAAAAATTCGTTACAATATTTTTAAATTTGTCAATGTTTAATGTGTAAAAACTTTCATTCTTAATAAACTAAATACTAAAAATATAAGCTTTAAACTTTAAAAGCAATTCAAATTGTTACGAAACCAAGAAAGTTTCAAATTAAAATATTTTGTGGTCCAATTTGAATACATTATATAAATTGAAGCTAGCGCCAACTTAAAAAAATTAGAGAAGTAAAATTTAATTTACATGCACAGTGGAGAAATTAACTTAAGAAGTTTCAAAACAAGTTCTCAAGAATTAAAACTTTCAAAGTATTATATTTTGTAAAGTTGGAATTTTAAAGTAAATTATTGCTACTCGAATTTACTTTTGGTAAAAGCTGTGACTAGTAAAGTGTAAGCAAATATGCATATTACATATTTTAAAAAGGGAAATTGGAGGGGCATTTTTTATAAACATTTAATGAGGTTAAATTAATCATGAAAATAAAGATAAAACTTAGTTGTATGCCTGTTAATATTTTCCAATAATTTTAATTTTTCGCTAATAAATTGAAAATTTTCCGATTTATTCTAGACATACTGCTGTCATATATTTTAATCTTTCTCTAAGTTAAATCTCATGAAATACGTTATAATCATAAAAATTAGAAATTTACTTGCTAATATTAAATCATTACATATTGGGTGTTTCTAAATGGTGTTTCTAAAATAATCAATTTGGTAGTATTTATTACATAAAACTTAAAATTAATGAATACATAAAGGTGAAAGAGCAACTGAAACAGTTTTACCTACAAGTTTCAAAGTGTGCAATGTGGGTTCCTTTCGTCACGCGCCACATATCAACTGAATAACCCAATTCTTCTGAATATTTGATTAATATTTATTCATTGTTAAAAAAGCTGCAATTTCCAGCTGGTAGTGGTTACACATGCACACGATCATTTATGAACCCCCAAAGGTGGAAATCACATGGCGTCAGATCCGTCCAGCATCTGAAATAAATACCTTTACTAATAAATGTTTGAGGAGAACTGAGCTGTCGATTTTAAGTGTGCCGTGCAATAAATTTTGTCAGTGTAATAGACATCACCCCTTCCCCCAACTCTCCTCTTTTTGATGAAGCTCACAATTAGGGCTTAAAATTATAAATAGAAATACAAAATGCAAAATTTGCCCATATCCTCTTTCAGGCAGAACTACCAATGCTGAAAATGGTTATTATTTACGCACGTCCAGCTGCATTTCCAACTTTATATTTTAATGGGTGAAGCATTGATACTTTTCAACTCTCAAACTCGGACTTTTTATTTGGAGAACGGAATTATGAATAAAGGGGAATAAACATTTTGTGTAATGTCTACCAGTTGCGAATGAAGTAACTGAAGAGGGTGTCACAACATAGTGACTGTTTTTACTATATTTTTTCAACACTTTTTTAATTACCGACGGAGAAATCATTCCCCAGTAAAAGTAAATAGAAAGTGCCGTATAAATTATGCGTCTTAGTCATGAAAATATTTTCTTATAAATATCCTAGATTTTCGATTTGTTTTACCGCTGTAAGTTTTCAGAATGATTATAATCTTTTTCGCTGACACTAGAAGGAGAATGTTTAGGAGGTTACAACATGACGGAAACACAGGGATTGATTGCCGTGAAAGCAAACTTCCGCTAGTAAGAACAAATATATATTTCATCTATTATTTATGACTGAAATTTTCATTGGAAATTTTCATTTGTAACTTTCATAGATTCTTTTCATTATTACTGAAATTTCATTTAGTTATTTTAATTAATAAATTTTCATTAGTAACTGAAAAATTGCTTTTAAAGATTTTCATTACTATTCACTAAATTTAAACCAATATTTTTGGTTTAAGTTTAGTGGATTTTTCACCAGTAGCAATTATTTCTTGCAAAAGCGGTAACACTTGTGGATTCACTATTTTAAAAGATGCATCAGTTCTTTTCTATTAACAGTTTCATGACTTGGAGTAGGTTCAGGTTTCCTAGACATTATTAGCCTTATTTTATTTAATAACTAATTATTTTAATAAATTACTTTACATGTTTCTAATTTTTTACAAGTTATACAGGTGGAATACAGGGGCATATAGCATCATATAGCATAAGTTTGTAAGATACTAAACAGAAAACAGTTGATAAAATACAAATATATTATTTCGATAAATAGTTATTTCGATGTACAATGTCAATGAAAACTTTTTGAAAACACGACAAAATCAGAGGGCCAAAAAGTTTGAATTTGGATATTTTTTTAAGAGTCGATCAAAATCAACGGTAAACATAAAAGATTGGGAAAATACTCTTTTTCCCTTTACCTTCTCCGCTTAATATAAAATAACGAAAAATCCAAAGTATCCGCCCCTAAATTATTTATAGCAGTCTTTGTCCATCATTATCCAATCTATGCAAACCTTTACATTCGATAAATTTCGTAAGCCAACAGCAAAAAACAAATGAACAAATAAGTAAACACACATATATTTATACAGACATACACACGTTTCCGTATATAATATTATTAGCCTTTTTTTCTTTAATAATTATTTTAATAAATTACTTTACATATTTTTAGTTTTTAACAAGTAATATAAACGGAATACAATGGTATATAAGCATATATTTTGACGGATAAGTAGTACAGGCATTAAGTGCTCAAAAAGGACAAATAAATGCAAGTTTTGGTGTAGTTTTGATTTTTTGTTCCCTTTATGTTTTACTAGCTGACCCGTCCGGCGTTGCACGGTTCCGAGATAATAATATTAAAGGAACATGAAATTTGTGATTTAATCTCTAACTCGAAATATGTGAAATTACGTTGTCTGAAATACACGGCCACTGACTGTGTGAAAAATCAGTTTAAAAAATGAATAAATAATATTTAGCGGTAAAAATGTTCAAAAGAACTGCAATGGGAAACGGGAGAGGAACTACTCAAGTAATAATTAGAATTTTGAAAATCTCAGTGTCAGATACATCAGGAGAGACTCGGGTAGTTTCAAGAAAGTTATGAGCCTCGTAAGTGCCGTAGATTTTGCTAGCCATCGCACAAAAATATATATGCACGCAGATAGTGCGTTTAATTATTTTATTAAAGTAGGTTACTGTGGATATTCAAAATAATTCCTATACCGCTAATCCATTAGTTTTATGGTTTGTGCCTTTTTTACATGCAATTTAAAATAGATAAGACCATGATGCGTACAAAAATCTGTAACATTGACAAAACTGGCTAAAAACCGATGCTAAACGCTAAAAAAAAACGTTAAAAACCACATCGAAAACCGTACTGAAAATCGCAATGAAAAAAATTACTGAAATTGAAAAATTATACCAGACAAAATTTAGTTAATTATGTTTTGAAACAATTTTATTTTTATGATTCTCAAAAATAGTCTCAAAATGTGAAGAAATACTAAATATCGCAATAAAGAATTCGTTGAAAGTTCCAAAAATCGCCGCATGAATTCCGAATAAACTTTATTGAAAAGAGAAAAAAGTGAGTGAAAAGAATGAAACCGTATTCCTTTCACTAATATGGAAAAATTCCCTCGAAACATAAAAACCGCGCTAAAAATCGCCTAAAAAATTAAATTAAAAAATTCTTATTAAAAAATAAAAAATCGGGCTTCGAGGTGCAAATCTACATGTATAGAGGTACCTTCTCTTCAAATTTTGTAACTCTACATGCAGCGGTCTCTTCAGAAAAGCGCTGACACACACACATACTTGTCTCTTTATTATTATAGATTACTGTGAATATCCTAATTAATAACTTTATTACTCATTCGTTAATTTTATGTTTTTTGCTTTTCTTACATGCAATTCAAGAATAGATAAGATAACGATGCATATAAAAACTATAATTTTGACAAAAATTACAAAAAATCGATGCTAAACTCACAAAAAATAACAAAAACCGCTAAAAATCACATCGAAAATCGCATTAAAAATCACTGAAATTGAAAAATTTATAGCAGACAAAATTTAGTTCATTAGACTGAAAGTTTGAATCAATTTTGTTTTTATCATTGTCAAAAAAAAGCCGCAAAATGCTGAAAAACGTTTAAAATCGCATTAAAAAATTCGCTGAAAATTCAAAATCACCGCACGAATTCCGAATAAATTTTATTGAAAAGAAGAAAAAAAATACTGCATTGAGAGAAAAGAATGAAACCGTATTCATTTTACTAATATGGAAAACTGCCTCGAAGCATAAAAAAATCGCCTAAAAAATAAATTAAAAAATCTAATAAGAAATCAAAAATCGGGCTTCGAGGTGCAAAATTACAGGTATAGAGGTACCTTCCTTCCAAATTTTGTAACTCACCATGTAGCGGTTTCTTCAGAACAGCGCTGACACACAAACATATTTGTCTCTTTATTATTATAGATGGGTCGCTGAATACGAATCTGGCATTATCCAACAAAATTTCTCCCCGAAAACACGTTTTTTTGGCAAAAAACGTGCAAAAACGTGGTTTTTTTCGTTTTTTCTAAAAAAACCCTCAAAATTATGCATTTTACGTAAAAGTCACCAAAACATAAATTAAAAGAGCACAAAAATTCCTACATTTTATGTACTAAAAGTTTTTTTCTCTGATCAATGATTTAGCAGTGAAAGAGCCTCAAAAAATGGGTGTGAAAAGCGAAAAATTCTGGAAAACGTGAATTACAGCACCGTACGTCGATGAAACATGAAAAACAACCATTTTAAGCAAATTTTCCCCACATAATAATACTAAATATATTATTATTGACTATATTTTATTAATCTGATGTTCATTGTTTCTTTCATAACTAAAAAATTAATAAAAAGGAGCATACTTGTGATCAAAATCTTCATTTTCTATTACAAAATAATAATAGTAATAATTTCTTAATTTGACTTTTAAATAATGTAAATAAAGTAAATAAAACAGGCTTTAACATATAAAAGTTGACACGGATTCCAGTTCTTAAAGTTTTAGAAGTTCAAAATGTAGGTGTGAAAATTAAAAAATGTACTTAGATTTAAGCACTGTACTTAGATTTAACATGAAAACTGACCATTTTTCGCAAAGATTGACTTTAAATGTTACTGAAGGTATTATGATCGACTATATTTTACAATGAAGTTGCTAACAATAAAAACGACGAATTATGAATTATTATTTAATTATAATTAATTATGTACATTGGTGAGTACATTTACTTAAAAAACAAAGTACTATTTCCGCTTTCTTTTATTTGAGGAACCTGCTTTTCACCAACATCTACAAAATAGAAAATAGACGAATGGAATTAGCGGGTGTTTTTATAAATATCAATATTATAAATAAAAGTTTTTTTTTTAATAGTAAATATTAGATACTTTTCGGCATGACTATTTCCTCTTCCATTGGTTCCTCTGATTCATTATGTGGGCAATCCGTTTACAGATCGGGTTCAAAGTCTAGCTCATTCTCTTCGTCTTGACACACAATGTTGTTGCAGTTTCCCGAAGCAAATCTTCTATCTGATATCTTCGCAAATAATTTTTGCTGCTGCTTCAACCACTCGCAGCTTCTCATCTCGATCAGATTTACATGTTTGCTGATACCATGCATTTGTCAGTATCTTCTCTCCTATATTCTTGAAACACACAATGAACATTTTTTTCTGATTCTTTGTGATCAGTATGTCGTCTCCATATCTCTCAATGAGGTTAAACTTTACAGTTCTCATATCAGGTTGATAACGCCCAATAACCTGTTTCATTAGCTCTTCCATGCAGAATTGACACTCGTCGGCGTGATTTTCAAGGCAATCGTATATACTTTGCATTGCTCTGTCGATTGCCTCGGCAGGTGGACCACGTTTCTTCTGTTCTTGGACCTTCGGCCTCCCATAAATATATTTAAAACATTTGATGTGGTATTGAGCATCTGCTGCGATCAAATCATTCACTGGTTTGATGCGCTGAATCATAGCCTGCCCATAATCATCATTGCGAGTTGTTGCTGCTTTCAGAATTGTTTTTTGAATCCCATGTGTCGCATACTGTATACAGTATTGCGTTTGCTTGGTGGATTTTTCGCTTGTGTTGCAATGAACTCTTCCGAAATTCACAGTTCACATATAAAACAATTAATTTGAAATTTAAACTGAGGAGTTGATGATTTTAAAATTTGAGAAGTGCTAGCACTTTGTTCCTCAACCTTCTTCACATAAGCAGTAATCATCCTTTCATTTACGTATGCTTTTCTACACTTAACATGTACATATACTAAGGTTTTCCCCTTTAGGAAAACTGCCTTTCCATCCTTTCTTTCTGTACTTGCCTTGATTAACGCTGCAATATCTCGACTAACTTTCAGTGACGGTCCCTCTTCTAAAGGAGAGTCACAAATAAAACACAGCGACATCGCACAAAATCACTTTAAATGTTCACTATATTCACGAAGACACAAACAGTGAATTACTAAATTATAAGAAAGCAGTTGCATATGGAAACGGAGAGGAATGTGGCCTCCTGATAAGCTAGTGATATGTGCGACGCATATTTCTAACAGAGGCGAGATTGGTAGGGAAGGGGGGTAGTATTCTACTGAACGTGGACATCGAATGCGGGGGTGGGCGCTTGACCAATGTTATTTCACACTTGCACCCCTTCAATCAAGAGGGAGAGTGCAGATGGGATCAGTTAACGCCTGCTTTAGTTATTTTATTTACATTATTTAAAAGTCAAATTAAGAAATTATTACTATTATTATTTTATAATAGCAAATGAAGATTTTTATCACAAATATGCTCATTTTTAATTATTTTTTTAGTTATGAAAGAATCAATGAACATCAGATTAATAAAATATAGTCAATAATAATATATTTAGTATTATTAAGTGGGAAAAATTTGCTTAAAATGGTTGTTTTTCATGTTTCATCAACGTACGGTGCTGTAAATCACGATTTTCAGAATTTTTTGCTTTTCACACCCATTTTTGCGGCTCTCTCACGGCTAAACCATTGATCAGAGAAAAAAGTTTAATACATAAAATGGAAATTTTGTGCTTTTTAATTTATGTACTGATGATTTTTATGGAAAATGCATAATTTTGAAGTTATTTAGAAAAAAACAAAAAAAAGCAACGATTTTTGCCAAAAAAAAACGTGTTTCCGGGGAGAAATTTTGTTGGATAATGCCAGATTCGTGTTCAGCGACCCATAAAACATAAAGGGAACCAAAAAATCGAAACTACACCAAAACTTGCATTTATTTTTTACCAAATGCCTGGACTTAAGTTACTAAATAGAAACTATTGATAAAATACAAAATATTATTTTTGGTAAATAGGTATTTCAAAATTGCTGTACAATGTCTGTAAAAACTTTATTAAAACACGAAAAAACTATGGACAAAAAGTTTGAATTTGGATAATTTTGAAGTGTCGATCAAAATTACCTGTAAGCATAGAAGATTGGAAAAATACTCACTCCCCCTTCTCTCCGTTTGGTACAAAATAACAAAAAATCCAAAGTATCCGTTTTGGATACCTTCAGAACTGTCTTTGTCCATCACTAATAAATTTAAAAATCCTTTACATGCGATGGATTTCCTATGCCATGGAAAATAGACCAATAAACAAGTATGTAAATAAAAAAGAATATTGCACAGTTAAACTGATGGCATTGAGCTGGCAAGCTACGCATTCTAATTGTATATTACAGCATTTTATTTTTAAGGGTTAATTCCGTTGGAAAAACAAATTAAGGGGAAGGGGTATCAGCTCCCTTCATTTTCCATTTTTATTCTTAATCACTAAACCCCTTAAACTAATCAGGGATATGATTTATCATATAAAAAACCTGCATGAATAATACTAATCACGGAGGCGCCTCATCTAAATTTTGAACAAAAACTGATAATTCTACAGGAAAAAACCATTTATGTCAATTAAAGGAAAGGGAATGAGCCCCCGTTCCCCCATTTTTTTTCTTATCCAATGAACACCTAATACTAATCACGAAAGTGCCTCATCAGAATGATCTTACATCTAAATTTTGAACAGAAACTGATAATTCTGCATAAAAAACCATTCATATAAGCTAAGGGGAGGGGCATTAGCCCCCGTTCCCCCTGTTATATATATCAAATGAACTCCAAAATCTAATCAGTGAAGCGCCTTATCAGGATATACATACATACAAAATTTCAAGTGAATCGGATTTTTATCATGAGTTATCGCGTTACGCACGTACATATATAAAGAACGGACGGGCACATGAGCTCTCAGGCTATACTAACCTGTGAGCTAAAAAGCATTTACTCAGACAAAAACTAGATTTTATTATAGTAAGTTTTTAAAGTCTTGTGAATATGATGTACGATTGAAGATGCACTGACAATATAATAAATTTCTTTAAACTTTATATATTGCTTTTCGTAAAAGATTAATTCTTTTTATTCTGTAAAACCTTTGTTACACAGAAAGATAAAAATAAAATTGACAGCTAAATGAAACAACTTTTTCGCTGAAATATTTTATAAATCCACTTTAGGTATTTTTTCAGGAAAAAAAGTTCATTCGTATCAAATTCGTACAAATATATCTTTTCTTTAGTAAGCAACAGAAAATTTTATTTATTCGGTGACTTCTGGTTTATATAACTTTTTTGCAGTGAAATTCCAATTTAGTTCTTTCAAAAATTTTATATGAATTCATAAATATTTCTCAGGATGTATAATACTTTCTTAAAAATTCTTAACTCGTAGCTTTTTAAATGCTACATTGGAAACGCGGGTTGTACAATTACCTTATAAATGAAGACAAACAAATTAAACTTCTCATTACCTAAAAATGCAATTACACACTATTTATTTCATTACATTTCTTAATTAAAGACATTTCAGATTCAAACGCGTCGATAGTATCGCCAATGAAACATAATTCACGTCAAATTTTTCATTCTATATTTTCCAAATCAAATACAGATAAGACAAAAAAGCAAAATAAAATAAAGTATAAAAGGGACGAAAGCTTTAAAGATGTGATAAGGATTAAAAACAAATACGCCATTACTAGGTTTTTCGTTTTTTAAAATTCATAATGGGATTGAAATGAATTCATTCAAAACTATATTTGTTTTTTATTTCGCATTCAAGAATTTAAATATATGCAGCTGGAACATTGATGTTAACAGTACACACCGTAAGATTAAAAACTTTTGATGTAACATTGTGAAGTCCTAACTTTTGAAATAAGCCAAAAAGTTTGAAAGCGTAAAGTGATACATTTATTCGTGTTCTAATTCAATTGTGTTGCCATGACTACAAAAGCTTTTATATTCTTTTGAAGTAATAGTTTTAAAGTAAAAACACAAGCTTGAAAGGAAAGATCCTTTTCTATCGAAGAATGTATTGTTTCAAAAGAGAGACAGCCTCGTACATACCCATTTACATTTTTACTAGTTAGTGATTAGTTTATTCAATTTTTTGTATACTTTTTTATCAAACCGAAAAGAAATACAATGTTTTGTACAAAGAAAGATACTCAATTGAACGACAAAATATATTGTCAAAATCTTATACAAAGTATTATAATACAAGAACAACTTTATATTTTTGAAATCAAATTTAGTTTTGAGAATTTTGGTGCATATAAAAAATAAAGTTAATAAAATTTCAAGTCGAGCAATCTTTTCAATTAGAACACGATCTTTTAGCATATTCACCGTTCGAAACTTCTGTATAACATTTTTACAGCTTGCGTAATAAACAAACCGTTTACCACATATTTCTATCGATCTTTGTTTTTGATAAATTTAATTTTGAAATGTGGGTCTTATTTGCTGGACACCCTGTATTTATAATAGCTCACATTAATGTTGGCACGATTGTTTTTTTTTAACTTCTTTACAAATAGTCTACACAAAACTTTAAAGGATTAACTACATATTTTTTCGTGCATTATTCGTGCATATGCATTTCTGAATTTATTAGATACTAGTAAGACTTGTAGCGTCACGTTCCGTTGTTCAAATATGCAAAATATCGTTTATGTCCTTATTAAATCTTTAAGGAACAATTTTTAATTAAGTTAAATTTTGAAGGGTTTTTTTTTTATCAAGTTAGAAAGAGCATGAAACTTAAATGGATAAAGAAATTTTTCAAAAGATAATTTAGAACATTTTCGAATTTTTCTCCACAAACTTTTCAGCGTTGTTTAGACCCATTATTAGCAATTTTCATCTTAATGTATTGTTTTTGAGTGAAATTTTCTTCTTAAATGTGAAATTTTATGTTTCTTTCTCAAGAATAGTGAAATAAATCGTAATTTCAGAATGTCTATCCCTCTTAGTTTTTGTAGAAGAAAAAAAGTCCAATTTTAAACAAAGAGTGTCACTAGCATTTTTCGTAAATTTATTCTGTGGGAGCATTTACGTCATATCGTCTCCAGACCTGATGGATCGTACACGAGAGAGGTTCTCAATCTATGAGTCACGACCCGCTGCTGGGTCGAGTTGGATGTCTTTGTGGGCTTCTGAACACTCGAAGTTTGCCACAAAAATATATATTTTATTCAATATTTTCAGAAAATGTGGCAATTTCAACAGTAAATAATGTTTAAAGGGAAAATGCTTTATTTTTTTCTAGATAAATATACGAGCAAAATATCTAAAAATATTTCAATACACTTTGAATTCAATGGCGGGCTCAACACGACATACTTGTGTTAACGTACTTTTTCTGTTTTGCTGTTTTTGAAAAACAAGTACAGAAACAAACTGCGTGTAGGAAGTGACTTAAGGTTAAAATCAGCCACTTTAAACACTTATGCTGATTATAGATGCCCTCATCGATGAACACCATTGTCAGAAATATTGCTGATTATAAAGTTATGTTTTGATAATAATTAAATGTATTTTTAATAATCTTACAGTTTGAGCGTTGTTTTAATTATTGCTCCATTTACACACATCGGGATTACCGATTTTTATTTTTGTTGATAGTGTATCTGTCGTACAAAAAATTTGCCATTTCCGTAGAATAAGATATCTGATAGCTTATAGAGGTCATATAATAATTGACTCATTTCGATATACACCCTTACATTAGGTGGATCACGAAAATTGTTTTTGCTTAAAGGCAGGTTACCTACCGATAAAGGTTGGAACCGCTGCTATAGGATACATATCTTTAAGAATTTTTCTTTCATGTTTATAAACTAGTGGTTGAGGGCCTCAGCAATATTTACCCATCGTGGATATGCATAGCATAAAACCCGAAAATAAGACATGTGTAAACTACTTAAAAATGCATTGCAGTTCTAAAATGGAATTGAAAAATATATTTAAGTAGTACTGCTCTATTATGAACCACAGATATTACTTGGTTATCATGTCGACCCATTTTGACAAATTATATCAATCGCCAAACTACCCGCAACATTATGCTAATTGGCAAAAATATTATTTTAAATAACGAAAGAACAAGTAAATTAGTAAAAGGTTAATAAAAATACAAGTAAAACGTCAAGTAAAAGTTGCTTGATGACGTAACAAACGCGTGTAACGTGTTTAATGTCAAGTGGGTGTGGCATTTACGATAAGCCTATATTGGCATTTAATGTTACAAAGTAGAACCCGTCAAATTTTGACGAAAGAAAATGTTTAAGAAGGAGCTATTTCATTCACTTATAATAAACCTACAAAATTATTTATAGTAAAAAATGCATTTTATATTGGTACGCCTAACGCTTAAACAAACGATATTTATCGTCAAATTAACAAAATACTATTTCTATAAAACGCAGTAGTAGAAATTGCCAAAATTAAATTTTAATCGTGTATGTAAGCAGTAAAAAATAATAAAGATATGTTATTATGATAAAGTTATCAATTAAGGTCCTTATGCTAGTATTCCGAAATGATAAAAAGCAAAATTTATTTAACTTTGACTCAATCATAGATTTTTTTCCCCGTGAAATCTAAACCCGGCATCATTTTCACCATATCAAAATTTACAAATGTACATTTCACATGTGTATTCACATTTTTTAAAAAATGGCATTTTAATTTGGTAATTTTGATTCAAAACTTGAAGTCTCAATGCTATTAGCTGAAATAGATATTAAACTGTGGATATTCTTTTACGTGTAAATCAGATTTTGTAAATGAAGTCAAAATTCACCGCGTTTTACAACAGAACATATTTAAATTTCTATTTTTTCCCTTTTAATGAGAAAATGGCAACATAAAGATACAGCACTCAATTTCTTCCCCTTTTTTCCTTTGCTTTAAATAGAAATGGAGTACTCCTGTTGCCATGATTAGAAAAGAGGTATTAAAAGCTACAAAAAAATTAATAGTTCAAAAACAAATTAAGATACAGCTTTCAAACAAATTTCATTTAAAAGTACATTTTCTTTCCTAAACGATGGTGTAAAAATTGAAAATGTGCGACATTAAGAAGTTTAAAAACTTTTAGTAGCAAAAATTGCAATACCAAAATTTATTTAAAATTTGAAAATCTTGCCATGCGCAAAATGACGTATGAGTTACGCACAGATACGTTTGGCCTTTATAATATAGAAACTTTGGCGATAGTTGTTGGTCGACAGGATAATCAAATTGTATCAAATCTATGTAAAAAAAATTCTTATAATACAAAAAAATAATCATATTAACTAACAATGTACTGCATAGGATTAAGCATCTCATATCCAATTAAAATATATCTTTGGATTAAAGTTCGAGAGAAATACTGTATCTTGAAAAATCGAAGAGTATGGAAAATAGGATTACAAATATATCGGTACCTAATTATTCGATCTACTTTATTCTCTAGGCAAAATTTGTTTTTTTAATTGTCTATTACATTCATTCATTAAAATCAAAAGTTTTTGAAAAGTTTTACGTTTCTTTCATCAGAACGAATTCCAGATAATCAAAGTTACTGATATTCTATAGGCTTATTTGAATTATTACATACCATGTACACACCAAATTACAAGTTTCTATCGCAAATTGTTCTTGAGATAGAGCATTTACAGTCAGACAGATGGTAATTTTTTTTCTAAAAATATGTTTTCCGGAAAATCCAGTAACTGAAACGTATAAATCCGTCAAATACATTTTTTCGATTTTCAAAACGATTGCAATACTTACCCTATAGTGCCTATGATTGGGTAAATAATAATGATAAAAAAGGAGGCCCAATTTTAGTACATTTTCAGAACTCCCTTGAACCAAAATATTAGCTACTCCCCTTCCATCTCATATACAAAAGGTGTCATTAGATTGTTATGCGGTTGCAAAGTTAACCAAAATCGTTTTGGATTTTTGAGAAAATAACTGCAGGAAAGAACAATAAAATGCAGGATAATAAGAAATAGTTTCAAAATAATTTTAATTACATTTGGGCCTTTCATTTTAATAAAAGAGCCAAGGACATGGCCTATTTGCTCTATGCAGTAATCAGGCCCTGCATACCACCATACCAAATATCAAGTATCTGTTTCCAACGTTATTATAGAAATCATAATTTTAGAACTCTTTATTTTTGCCACTTTTTAAATTAGAGTATTTTTAGTTCTGTGCAGACATATATAATCTTAAATGTGATAACCATGCTAACTTTCAACTTTCTAGTTGTAACGATATATATATATATGTATTATTCAAGACTTTTTGCTCTTTTAGGTAGATTTCATTACAAAAAGTAAAAAACTACCTATTGCAGCCGTTCGGAGGGAAGCACTTCCAAAAAATTTTGGTATATTTTCACCGATCATGACCCCCAGACCCCAAAACCACCCTCCGTTCAAATGTTGACTTATATATATATATATATATTTGATTTTTGTCATGCGATAACTAACGTATTTATGAACCGATTTGAATGAAACTTGGTATGTACATAGTACATACGAATATCTCAACCGAGTTCGTTGGCCAGCATCATCCGCCATCTTGTTTCAAAATGGTGGCCAGTTAAAAAATTTTAAAACATTTTAAATTTTAAATTAAACACGAAAAAATTAAAAGTTGAAAAATATTTTTATTTTGTGTGTTAGATCTTAAAACACCGATTCCAGAACACTTTTTATTTTGTCTATAACTTAAAAAATGACTGAGTTATAGCACTTTGAATTTTTCTTATGGCTGACATTTTGAAACAATCTGATTTTTGTCATGCTATAACTAACGAATTTATGAACCGATTTGAATGAAACTTGGTATGTACATAGTACATACAAATATCTCGACCGAGTTCGTTGTTCAGCATCATCCGCCATCTTGTTTAAAAATGGCGGAGATTTAAATTTTTTTTATTTAAAATTTAAAATTAAATGCGAAAAAATTTAAAGTTGAAAGATATTTTTATTTTATGTGTTAGATCTTAAAACACCATATCCAGAACACTTTTTACTTTGTCTATATCTTAAAAAATGATTGAGTTATAGCACTTTGAATTTTTCTTATGGCTGACAATTTGAAACGATCTGATTTTGTCACGTGATAACACTCGTATTTATAAATCGATTTGGATGTAATTTGGTGTGTACATAGTACTTATCAAGGCCTGGACCGAGTTCGTTAACCAGTTTCATCCGCCATCTTGTTTAAAAATTGCCGCCATTTAAATTTAAAAAAATTAAAATTTGAAAATAGTTACAAAAGAGTGAGAAATTGAAAAAGATTTTTCTTTTATACATTTGATCTTGATACAAAGATTCCAAAGCACTTTTCGTTTCGTCTGTATCTTAAAAAATGTCTTAGTTATAGTACTTTTAATTTCTAGTGTTGCTCACATTTTGAAATGATCGGGTTTTCGTCACGTGATAACACGCGTATTTATACACTGATTTGGATGAAAGTTGGTGCGTAGATAGGACATACTGATGCCTGGACCGAATTTGTTGGCCAGTTACAACCGCCGTCTTGTTTCAAAATGGCGGAATATTATTTTTTTTAATTTAAATATTAAATTTAGGTGCAAAAATGCAATAGAATCTAAAAACTAGTTTGAATTCATTTTATATGTAACATAAAATACAATTCATGTAATTAAGATAATTCTAAATTCATATCCTGAGTTATTTTTACATTTTGTACATCGAATATAAGTATGCCTTATTTTACACTAAATTATTTTATCCGTCTCAAAGCTTGTAACCTTTTACTAATTTCAAAGTTTAACTTGTAATTTTAGTTTAACTTTAATTCGTGGTACAATTTATGGTCCTGTTCACGAATTACTTCGATCGCGAGTTAGACGCGAATTTAGCATCGAAACTTAAAATCGTAATCATGGTTGACTTGGCTTCATCAGGTTTAAATTAAAAACTAAAGGTGGGTCCAGCTGAATGTTAGCTCTCGCGTTGAGAAAAATATAAAATTTATTCTCCTATAAAATGTAAGGTATGTAATTTCATACTTTCGTTATTACCTTCTATTCTTTTTATCTGATTTGTTTATATTTATGTATAAATTTAAATACTATACTTTTTACATATAAGGTTTCGTATAGTTTTCGTATATGGACCGACTTGTCTACTTTTACTACATTGGTGAAACAAGTAGAAAACTCAAAACTAGAATTAAAGAACATATAGCAGACATCAAATACAATAGGAAAACTACAGCTCTCTCAAGATTATATAGCAAAGAACCATTTCAAATAGATTTTAAAAATAGCAGAATAATATACCCTTCTAGATCATATTTTCCATCAATCATAAGAGAATCAATAGAAATCTTCATACGTAAAGACAATATTTACAATGAATTTGCCTCCATGGAACTACCTAAAATATGGAAAGTAATGCTTCAAAGGTTTTTAAGACAATAATTTGTAATGTGTCACGCTCACAATTATTTTTATTCATTTTTATTTCCAGTTTATTTTTTATATGCTCATGTTTCACGTGATTTGTGTTTTTTTCTGTTTATTTCGGGAAATTCCTTTTTATCATTTTATTTTCTTTTGAAAATGTTGCCATAAGAGCAATGAAACATGTCAAGCTAGAATCTTTTTATGTTATTTTAATTTATCTCTTAAAGCATTTAAATTAAATTCATCTTTAGACAGATTTATACCTGTATAGTCATACCTTAAAAGGTCCTGAACACGCAGTGTCTGTCTGTATATTACACTATTTTTTAAAGTGTCTCTCAAAAATTATTGCCTAGAATAAGATGACATTTCTTATTACGTTCTATCCTTATTTGAAAGGATGCTGATTAAAAAGTACCAAGAAGGGTTGCCTCAAATCGATGAATTGTTAGATTTACGTGTTAGTAATATCTTCCGTTTATGTGTGCCGAATTTAACAAACATGAAATTGATAATCCTTGTGATACGAAAAGATTATCGTTCAATGTTGGTTTCTGTCGCTTAAGAAGATGTGTCAGACTCGATGGTGTAATAATATAAAAAAATAAGTAAAAATCGAAAGGGCATGTTGAAACGCATTTTTAGATGCATAAATTAATTGCCATTATCTCATCGTAATCGAGATATAAAGTTTTAAAATTTGCAAAATGAAACATCTAGCATTAAAAAGGGGAGGGACTTCTTGCAAGTCAGCGAGTGCAGTCTTGCAAGCAGTTCATGTTGTAAATCCAGTTGTACTTTCCTTTCTTGTCAATTAGAAGTTCTTTGTGTAAATTACCGGTGCCATGTCACTATAGCGTCTAGAATATAAAGTGTGAAAATTGGTTATTTCCGTCAGTAATTTTTTAAAAGTGCTAAAATATTGTATCTCATAAGTATGCTGATACAATCTAAAGATGGCAGAAAGATTTGCAGGAAATTTTATAAAACTGCTCGACTATTGCTGGTCTAGACAATGCAATACCAAAATTTCTCAAATGACGCGATCGACACTTTGGATTTCAGCAGCACCGTTGCAAATTTAAAAAATACATGCTCTACCACTGTTTGAATAGCAGATTTTTTCACTGTGCACCGTTAAAAAATTTGGCCCTTTTGCTGCATTGCCACTTCATCGCTTTTATAGAAAACAATCATTTCCCTGTATTAAGGAGCATTCTCATTGGTCCAAATAGAGATTTTCTATAAAAGCGATGGAGTGACGATGCAGAAAAAGTTTTAAATTTTTAACAGTGTGTGTTATTCTGGACGCAGTTACGTCGCTTTATTCACCATCGAATCGAGATTTTGAACATAGAAGTAGAACCCAGTAAGACATTTTATTCTCGTTTCAGACTTTGTATGAAACACGTGTAACATTGAAAAGATGTCTCATATTAGTCCTTTAACAGTGTGTTTTAAAGTGATGAGCCACTGTCAGTCTTATGAAATGGAAAGAAGAGACCTCTATTTAGAAAAGCTACAATTTTACAACAAAATTAAACGTAAGTATTAATTTTTCATAAGTGACAATGATATATTTTGTAATGTTAATAGATTTTTTTTTAGTCGGTGAAATCTAAACCCGACACTATTTCCACAGAATCAAAATTTATGTAAGGTAAATGCACCAGTAGTGGGCCACTTAAGGACATTTATCTAATTATTATTAAAATTTTGAATTTGAAATATTTATATATTTTTTAGCCTACTCCTTACCTTTATGTATAAGAGTTAACATTCAATTTTTTAAAATAAATTCTCTAGAAAAAATGAAAAATAAAAAATGTTACCTTGCTCTATGCTCCAGTTGTAGGCATGGTAACTTTCTGATGCTCCAGTAGGGCCCCCATAGAAGTGGGCCACTCCATTCTTGAGTTTAATACATACTGTACAGAAATTATATTTTTTTTTACATTTCTACATTTAAATATACACAATAATAAAATCATATTTAGAAGTTTTGATGATTACGTAAAATAACTTTAGCTTCTCTTTATTTTTTTCGTATAGTGTAAAAACACCATTCCAGCTCAAAAACTATGAGAATACTGAAGTTGTCCCTTTGCCTGATAACAGATAAGGGTTCCAGCCAATCAGCAATTAGTTTGTTAACTGACAGGGGTGACTAGAAAACTTGTTTTCAAACTTTGAAAACTGGTGGCCCACTATTGGTACGTGGCCCACTACTGGTACACTTACCTTATACACCTTTCATATCCTGTATTCACCTTTTTTGAAAAAATCGGTATTTTAATTTGATCATTTTGAAATAACTTTAATTCAAAACCTGAAGTCTCAATAGTATTAACTGAAACAGACACTAAACTGTTTCTATTTTTTAAGTATAAATAAAATTTTGTAAATGAAACCAAATTCACCGAATTTTATTAAAGACGATATTCTTAACATAGCACGTCTTTTAATTTAATATTTTCACTTTTCATAAGAAAGTGGCGGCATAAAGATACAGCAATCTGCTTTTTTGGGATTTTTTTCATTTTGCTTTTAATACATTACCCCATCCCGCAGAATATTTCTAAATTCAAAGCTTTCTAAATCTATTGCGAAAAAGAAATACAAGAAATTTACTTCAATTTTATGCATAATTTAATACATATTTTAATGATACAATAAGAAAATGGCACAAAAACCGTTATTACACCGCCTCCTTCCGGCAGAAAATAATACCAAATAAAACCTGTTTGCAGTAGTTAAGAGCTTATATAAAAAAAATTTGTTCAATTAGATAAATAACAGCGTACTCTTTCGAAACACACTATTAAAAAATCTAAAATTCGTGGATATATTTTTACCGAATTTCACAGAAAAATTCCCTTTTCACAACATTATAGTATTATCGGAAATAGCATTTTTTACAACAAAATAGTCCCGTTATCTCTAGCAAATTTATTTTGAATGTTTAAAAAACTGACATGTTGCTGCACAGAAATGGAAAAACTCAACGAAAGAATCCTGGCCCTTTTGTGAGACTTTTATCGTGCTCATGAATTACAAGTGTATTCCTTTTTGTCACCGAGATTAAAAATTATTGTATTTCTTAACAACTTTCTAATACCGCTTTTGTACACTGATAAAAATTTCTCTTAAAGCATAGAAAAAAATTCCTGTCGGCTTGGCCTATAGGCGGAAATATATTTCGGAGATAAGTGCTCATTTGTACAACTAAAAATAAAATATTATTAAAGATAAACCAAGTTTAACAATTTTATTTAGCCGCTTTTGAAGAAAGTTTAATTCCATTTTTCCGTAAGAGCTGGTTTTATCAGAATCATTTTAAGTAAAATTTAGCTTAAAATGCCCCTGTCAGGTTCTGATAGCACCTGTGCTAAAGAATGGAATTTCTACTATTTCTCTATTTGAATAGTTCGTATTGTATGGTTGTGTACAGAATTTCCAAGGTGACATTCCTTCTTTGTGGAAAGGGGAATTGCCAGATAATCCTAAGCAGGTGGTGTGTTTGAGGAAGAGAAGATTGCTGTCAGGCATGTCCATCTGTCAGTGAGGTATGCGGATGGTCAGCGGATAAACAACAGGTCACTAGGCAAAAAAAGAGTGGGGGAATGTGCCCAGTGAGGGAGCTCAAAAGGGGGTTGGCATTTGTGTGACCCCGTGAGTTGAGAAGGGCAAGTTTGTCTCAGAGAAGTCATTCCGTTCCTGGGTCTCGTACCTAGAAGGTGTATGTCAGAGGTTCTGGTAAGGTGTGCTCTGTGTTGTAGAGCGTAAGCAGTGCGTTTTCTGGTGAGCAAAGGACACAGACGTCCTGGTGTTTAGTGCTCTGTGCTAAGACGTGCAGGCCTAGTATACTTGTGTTGGGAGACTCAAGGTTGAGCTCCGATAAAGTGAATTTAACATGTATTGAGTGTGAGGTGGAAAGTGTAATTGGAATGGTACACAGCCAATCTTTACTGTATCTAATTTAATGTTGAACCGGATCACCTATATCCGAGTTGTAATTGTATATATTTGTAAATAGCGTATTTAGTGTGTACATATATTCTTAATAAACTGATAATTCAGTTACTTGACAGCGTAAGTCTTCATTTACACAAACCTCACAGTGGGTGACCGATATCACCTAGTAATATCGGTGGTGGCAGCTATATCTACCACGGACATTCTTCAAAGTTGTGTGGACTGAGAGGAACGTCCGATAGCCCCCTTTGACAGCATTTTTTTAAAAATGCATTCCGCTGTTATAAAAAAACTGACCAATACGGCACATTATATAGTCCCTAAATAAAAGAAACTGTCAAATGAATGCGTTTGAGAGCAAAATTGATTTCAAAAATGAGTCAGAAAATAAGAAATTTCATATTTAAAGAAATCCTCAATTCTTCAATCAAGTTCGGAAAATGAAATTCTGTTCAAAATGCCCATTTTGACAGCATATTTTTAAGATACATTTTGCCTTTATATATATATATATATATATATATATATATATATATATAAGCTGACTAATACGGCACATTATACAGTTCCTAAATAAGAGAACCTATGAATTGTATGCGTTTGAGGTCAAAAATGTATATAAAATGAGTCAGAAAGTAAGCAGTTTGTTTTTGAATACTTCCTCAATTTTTCAATCACGATCGCTTCAGGAAATTCTGCTCAAAATGGCTATTTCCAAAGTATTTTTTGAAAAATAATCTATCTTTATCAATAAACAGTCTAATATGTCAGATTATATAGTTCTCCAATAAGAGAACTTGTCGTTTGGATGCGTTTAAAATCAAAAAAAGAATTTAAAAATGAATCATTATATAAGCAGTTTTGATTTGAGATTTTTTTCTTCAACTTCTATTTTTTTTGTTTAATTTATTTTAGCTATAAGGTTTTTTCTTATAAAAACTTGAAAGTGTAAAAGTTATAGATATTATAGTGATGATATAAAATAAATTTAATCGGATTTGATACCTTAAAAATTGACGAAGTTATGGATTTTTTTCTCCCACAAACCCTATTTTTTTCGCCCCTTGAGCCCAATTTTAATGCCATCAAATATCTGTCATACATAAACTTTTTACCCATTTCTTAGGAGTAATATAAACTTTAAACTATTTGAGTATCTATTTTCACTAAGAAGTTATGGAGGTTTTTCTGTTTTTATAAAAACCCTCCTTATTTCTGACCACTTGGTCCAATTTTGCCCATTAACGAACTTGACCGAGATTTTATGCCCCTTGATTTTATGTAAAAGTTTGAAAGAGATCTGAGCAGAATTATAGAAGTTATTGGGCCAGAAAGACAGTAATATATGAATAGATAAATAGATAAATAGGTAGATAGATAAACTTTTTTTTACTGATGGTTGTTTTAGGGTCTAGGGGTCATGATCGGTGTAGGTCTTCAAAAATTTTTCAGAAATTCTAACATTGGAGCGAACGCAATAGGTAGTATTTCATACGTAATCTACTTGAAAAATAAGCGAAACTCTCTTTAAATTAAACTAGCTCCTGGTTAAATGCATTCGAATTGCATTTAACCAAGAGCTAGTCACGGTCATCATTTTGTACATCTTTCCCTTATCTTATATCATATTCTTTGCAGGGATTTCCATGTCTTTATTTAAAGGTGTTTTTATCTATGTTAAAACTTGTCATTCAAAATACCCATTTTTCAAATGTTTCTGCCATTTTATTAGAAATAACAAGAAAAATATTTTTTACAAATTTTTTTTAAATTTAGAATAATTGAGAGAGTAAAAAATCATTTTCTCGGAGTGAGTGGAGATTTTTATTACAAATCATTTTGCAATTGTTTCCTTCACCAGATGCCAGAAGAATGGTAATGTTAAAATAAATTACGTAATGTTTCAACAAAGGAATTATATTTATTACAATGCCTTTATCATTATTATTATTTTATTGGTAAATGCGTTATAAAAAATATACCTATTTTGTAAAATCATATTACACAAAATGAATAAAATAATGAAAACATAAAGAATCAATTTTAAATTACATTTTTCTGTTTATTTTCATCTTATTTCTTACTAAAAAAATCGTTTAATTAACCCATTTCAAAATCAATAATATGTGGCAATTTCAAAATATTCATTTTATGTAACATTATTGTTGTAAAAAATGAAATAAATTCAAGTTTTTTTTTCATAAAAAAATATTTTTTTACATAAACTAGTTAAAAAATTAAAATTGATTTAACAAAGATAAGTATTATTCATCGTTCTTAAATAAATTAAAATAAACCTTTTACGAATATCGTAATGAATATATTTGAAGGGAAATCTTTGAAAAGCACAACAGATTTTTCTCCACTGATTCATAAAAGACATATTTTGTGCGGAATAGCATCAGCAGCTATAACTCAGTCACAAAGTTGTTATTCCACTAAGAAATCTCGAGTTCAAAACTCAGGAAGTCTTGAAGAATATTGAGCAAAAATTAAATAATATAGCAGTTCAAAAGAACACGGAAAGTTTAATTCTTTGAAGTTCTGATTGTTTCATTATTTTTAAAAATTAAATTAAAAATCAAAGTTTATAACAGAAAATTACCGCTTCTTCGGACGGCGTTTTCTATTATTTCCCCAAACGGAAAATCTACTGACGGAACGGTAATTGTCTAGCAAGCTTGCTGTCAAGAATTTTTCCGTGAATCCACGGATTTATTTTTTACAGTGCAAAACAGACATACCCACATATATATATATGTACATACCGACATATAAACAGACAAACAGATATTTTGTATGAGCATGTATCTTGGAATATCTGATCCATAAAACGTGTAAATTCATTAAAAAAAAAAAAAAAAAAAAAAAAAACTGGGAGTCTCTTTTTTCGAAAAAAGAAAGAAAAATTTATTAACTGAACTTCAATTAGTAAATATTATTTCAGTTGGATACTATTATTAAATAAATTTCTATAAGCTAATTAAATTTAAAACATAAAATAAATGTTTAGACAGGTTATTTTTTAATTTGTTTAATAAATTAACAAAAGGAGTATGTTAAAATGTTCTTAAAAAAGAATTTACTATCAATTATCAAAAAAATGGATTTCTCAACTTCCTATATATTTTATTTTAAGGTCATTACCATTCTTACTTTCTATTCTCGATGAAGAAACTACGTAACTATAGATTCTGCATTTTTATCTTTCAATTAAATAATGCACAGTTTATCTCCCGGCAAAATTTAAGGTTAATACGCGTTAATTAAGTTTGATTACTCTAAGCATATAGCGCAAATAAATTATTCGTCAGAGAATAATTTGCAAAGAAAACATGAACATTTCGAACTTAGAAAGGGAAATCTTATTTATTTTAAGTGGTTTAATGAACGACTTTAATAAGTCAAGTAAGTGAACTGAAAGTTGAAATTAAAATGACTGTAAGCGTTTATCTTTTGTTAGTAAATAGATAGTAAAATTTTCTCAAGAAGTTGCAAAAAAGTATTTTAAAATTGGAAATCGTGTGAGCGATCAAATAACACAGAGAAAATGACACAATCAAATTGAAATTTTATTTTATTTATATTTTATTTAATTCATTTTATTGACTTTCATTTTTTATTAAGTGTAACCCTAATTATTAATGAGGCTTTCAGAAATAGGAAAGAATATGACTGAAGTAAGAAACTTTACCTTCCGTCATAATTCATGGTTAACAAGCATTAATTGAGTTTAATTTGTCCAGGCATAAAACGTAATTGTATGTATTGTTGCTGTTAAAGAAGAATTTTAAAGGAAAAGATTAAGATTACATGATGCATGAAAAGGTCAATCAACTATAAACCATTTTTTATATAATTTTTTTTAAATACTTTTAAAAATTGTTGATAAAGTATTATTTTTCTTTCATAAACTTCTCATTTCAAATAAATTTTCCATTGAAAGTAAGTGTATTTTTTAATCAGTTAAGAGTAGAAAGAACGGCTCTGCTTTCCAAAATAAGTTCTCAGAAATGCCTCGGTTAAATCGTACTCAACTTGTCAATCATGTCTTTGATGGTCCTAATTTGGTTTTAATGTAGTATGAGTGAGTTAGGAGTCTAAACAGAGCTTGAAAGCTGCTTGGAACATTTTATCTTGTTTTTCTCAAACTATTTCTTCTATATAATACAGGAAATTTTTATAATTTTGAGGCAGTCTTTGCTCTTTTGAAAGTAATAACTTATTTACTGCTATGGAAAATTTTCCTCATTCAATGAAAAGAGTAGCCAGTTAGTATAATATCTTAGCAGTTGTATTGGATGCATTAATATAGAGTCTCAAATTGTACTCAAGCCACACCATTCCGAAGGTGATTTGAATTGGTCACATTTTCAACAACCTTTTCCCCCTTTGACTAACTTTTTATTCCAAAAGTAAACATGCTAAATTTAATACAGATACTTTAGAGCTTACCATTAAGTATGTGCAACATACAATGAGTTTTTCACTTTCCCTCACAAGAAATTTTAAATTTTACATTATGCATCAAAAGAGTGTTATTTCTGTTTGTTTATTATGATAGTATTAAAAAAAAAAGAGTTGTAGATATTGCCTAACTATGGGATAATCACATTGTTTCTTCACCAACTCGAGATAGATGCTCCATCTTATTGTTATAATCCAAGCCTCTGCCATTAAAATACTCAAGGCAAATCTGTGACATTCCGCACATGGCTGAATATTTATTTGGGTATTCCGAATTCTCACCAGTAAATTTAAATAGTTATTAGGGTTTTATAAAGTGACATATATGCTACAAATAAAATAAAAGAAAATATGCTATTCAAAGTTTTCCGGTGTCATTTCTAACACTAGTGATAAGTCGGACAGTAAGGCCACCATATCTCGTATCCTCTGACTTTGAGTATTTCTATGACACCGCATATGGCAGAACCAAGTTTCTACTTTAATTTATTGAAACTTTTATTTACGAACTAGAAGGCTTAGCTTGTTATTCTTGAAATCTTCTCTATTGAAACCTTTAATTTAACGAAATATATCGGTGAATTTGATCTTGTGTTTCAAAACAATGTGAATTTTTACCTGGGATGTACCTCCAGATTTCCCAAAGCAACACGAACACTATTACGATGGTATAAGCTAAAGTAAACTGCAATGCATTTACTTTCTATACCGAAGGAGAAGAATGCGTTTTTAAAAGCTTTCTCAGAGTTGTAGAGAAAAGTACTCCGTGATACACACAGTATTGCTACTCGTTAAAAATAAAATAAAAAACCCTTCGTATACTGTTTTTTAAGTATATCTGTAGAATATATTCTACTCCCATATGTTCTCTAACTATAGCGTATGTCACCGGGCTCTGTTACGATGATACCCATCAGTTGTGCAAAGTTGTCTGCAGAAAAATATGGGAAACACATCCGGAAAATTTCACTTTCCAAAACTAGCAAGACTTCACAGTGCCATAATCAATAAACTAAACATCTTTTTGTGTATATTTATAAAGGAAAAAAAACTGTTTTAAAAACTGAACGATTCCACTATCGAGCAACATCGTAAGTGCACTGTCGAATAACAATAAATATCGTAGCAACCCCTTCAACCCTTTATAACGTTACACAAATGCATTGTAACTCATCTACCAGACAAGAATGCTTCACAAATGAAAAAAAAAATCTAAATTTATTTAAAATTACAAAACACAGAGTTAAACAGAAATCTATAGCTTATTTAAACTTTGTTCGGTTAAAAAAATAACATTTTTGAAAGAGCAGAGAATAATCCAACTAAATTAGCTTATCAATAATGGACCTTATAGTAAATACATTTATGCTGTACTGTTATCTTTTAATAAACTCTTTTCAAAGAATTTTTTCACGTTTTCATCACATTACACAACATATTATAATAAATGAAAATCTTATTTGATTTTAAGTAATTTGCTAACGGATATTTCTTTAATTCCCGAGATCTTTAATAAAATTTCCACATGACTGATACTTGGATGGAACATTGTTTTCTGTTTTACGGAATATTTTACAAATTTAATTTCCTTTAAAAAAAAATTGCATTTTTTTATATATATTTTTTATCTAACTTAAAAAGAAAATTCAGTTAAATTCTCTATTTGTTTTACGCGTGTTTCTTAAGTTTTTTTTTTTCTATTTTTCTAAATATAGGTTTTAATCATAATTGAGTAATTTAAAGTAATGTCAATTTAACCCATTCACGGGCAAAGCACTACTCATACTAAAATGTTAAAATAATTGATTGATACAATAATTTACGAATAAATTTAATTCTAGATAAGGAAAATATTTTTCGCATTTATATTAAAAGAAAAATGTGTTATACCACAAAGCTGGAGCAATTGTGGAATTTGAAGTTTAATGTTAATTGGGATATTCAATATACCGCCTGCATTGAAGGAATTAAAATACAGTTTTGATTATCTACTTATATGTATAAAATACAAACGGAAATTTCATTCCACTTGCTTACTACTCGAGTTCTCCTGAAGAGATTTTGTTGAAACTTGCTTTGTTATTTAGATATTATTTCAAGCAATGTTTTCGTACATGATTTGTCAGAAAATTATAATAAAAAGTTTATACATATATACATAGAGAGAGAGATTACGAATAACGTACGTTTTTTACCTTAGCAACGGCATATTATGTTATCTTTTATAAAAGGATTGAAATGCATATATCTATTAGAAATTAAAACATAGAAACAGCTCGAGAAAAAAATGAAAAACGTACTGCAGATTTTATTTAAAATACAATAAAATAAATATTTGATGAGAAATAATAGTATCTTTCTATTCTAACAAAAGGTAACTTACGTCGTCACCACCGCTGACATTGAGATTTTTGTGACCGAGGATCTTTTTCGTTAATATTAAGAAAACTACTACATACAAAAATATGAAAATAAATACAGAAAAATGTTTGATAAACACGACGATGTAGACAGATTTCAAATCGAACAATTATTTTAAGAGATATTTAATGTTAAAGTTGGTCAAAATCGTTCTATTGAAAAAGTTTTTTAGGAGCAAAAAATATACGTGGGTGATTCTACGATAAGAGGTTCAAAAACATGGAGAATTCGGCCAAAAAGAAAAGTTTGAGTTTGATCAAAAACCTTTAAATTATGATTTTTGTCCCGTTTATTTACTTTTTCATATAAGGGCAAGTCACTTTATACATATTTTATAACTTTTTCTGGTCAGTGACTCGCTCCCCTGGCAGTTATCGTGCCAGGGGAAATACGGCAGGGGAGAGACATTTTCATGTAAATTCAAACTTTTTAACTGATTGAATTAGTTTTTCGGTTAATTGTGTATTTCACTTTAAGTATTACCGTATTGTTTAATTAGGGCAGTAAATGCAATTGAATTAAATGAATATTATAAGTTTTATGACTTACCAGGGGAGATACACGATCACTGTGCGAAACCACTACAAAACACGGTCGCGTCGCAACAACTAAAAATGGCGACGCTTAAATGGCTTGCGCGTTTAGTATTGCTAACTTCAAGCCGATAGATGTCCTTAAGCACTACTTCCAATATAGCCATCGTTGAATTTATATTTGTTTCAGCGGAACGAAATTTGACAGGGTAGATACACAAAAAAAACCGGGACAAAAGTTAATTTAAAAATTAATTGAAATTGACAAAATTATTTTATTTTTTATTTTATAATACGTAAATATAATTACTTAAATTGCAATTAAACATACTTTAGTTAAGCATCTGATGGAAAAAATATATGTATTGTTTGAATGTTAAATTGAAATCAGCAAGGGGCCATGCCAGGATAGAGAATTTTTTAGACTTTGTAAGAAATTTCAGAAAAATGTGTTTTAATTAGGCATTCAATCGTGATGTTTTTAATAAAGTATATTAAGATGATGCGATTAATTGCAAAAAATAGCAACATATAGAATAAAAAAATTTGTTTTAAACGGATTGCCGTACAAATTACCTCTTATCGTAGAATCACCCACGTAGGAATTGAATCAATGTTAGATCATTTACAAAAATAATTTATCGGTGTGCAAACCGCAATTATTTTTTTAATTTGATTAATTCTATGACATCTTATATTCATTATTGAAATTTTCAGCATTTCAAGAGATATTTTTACATATAAAAGGTTATTATTTTTAGTTATTGCCAATTTAAAAAAAACTGCTCAGAAAACTACATTTCTTTCATTAAAAAAATTATTTACGTGTGACTTTTATGAACAGTAAACAAAAACCTTACAAATCAGAATTAAATGATCAGACAAATGGCTTTTTTAAACGTATTTTTTTTTTTAGATTTCGTTAAAAAATATTTATACACGTGTACTTTATTTTGATAAACGAATAAAAATTCATGTTTACACTGACGTCAAGAAAATATTGCTTATTTTCGCTTATTTTATATTTAAGCATTTTAATTTTATTGATGCCATTTTTTTCATCAAAATGAAATATAAAAAATGTTTTTATTTTAATGCATGTTGGTTATGTATAAAAACATTTTTATAAAGTACGTGTAAAAAGTTTGTTCCGATGAAAATGACTACATGCTTAATTTAAAATGTATTTTTATCTTGTCACATGGAAACAGAAAAATTAATATCATGGTGTCAAAATCATGCAAATTACAGTCATTTTTCATTTCTGGATTGTAAAGATTATAACAGAAGACATCATAGATTATTTCATCTTGATTACATGTGCTTTTAAAAAAATCCTTTTAGGTTAATTTTATTAATTATTTAATAAAAAATTCAAAAGTGTAAAGAATTTCACGAACATTCAAATTAATAGAAAATAGTTTAACAACAAATATACATATATATATGTGTGTGTGTGTATGTATATATATATTAGGTTTATTCTAAATACATTTAATAGTTCCTTATTATCGACAAAGTCCTATTTTTTTCATTATGAAATTCTCTGTTGACGTCAAAAATTAGTTGTCTAATTTCGAATAGCAGCCAAGACCTAATAGCAATTTCTAGAATTGTATAACGATGGTGATAATGAAGAGCGCTATCCCTTTCACTTATATAGTACTTATAATACTTCTATACTAAGTACTGTACAATTTCAATTGTGACATGATAAAACAGGAATAAAATTAATTTAAGGATGAAGTCTATTTGAAAACTGGCACTCAATTTAATGACACTTCAAGTTATTTCCTAGCAAGAAGTATTTTTCAAATTTATCTATTTAAACCAATTTAAAAAGTAGAAAAAAAAAGATAAATTACAAGATTATAAAATGCAGCATTTTGTGACTAAACTGCAAAACTGAAATCGGCTAACCAAAAAGACAGATACTAGCTTATATATAACATAAAATTAATATCATATCAAAATACTTGAAATATTTTTTGAATCAGGCTATGATAATAATATTATTTCATTGTTTTTCCAGAATCCATTGGATATGTTGCTTTATAACAATTAAAGCATCCCCGTAATGGGGTAACCATCCCGATTATATACTATCTACCAATAAGTATTTGGACACTTTCAATTTTTGACATTTTGTCAAATATTTAAAAGTATACTCGTCAGATTCTTCTGGAACTTCAGGATTATTAGGATTATGTTTGATTTCATATTTATCAACATCCATTTGATAAGCAGGGCAATTGGGGGACCGACAAAGAATCAAAGAATAATACAAATATTTGGGATCACCCTGTACATGAAAATGCACGAAAAGATTTATCGCTGCAGAATACAAATATGTGGATACTATACGACATGTACACTGATTTTTATAAGAATAGCATGCATATTCATAGAAAAAGAGCGTTTTTTTTTAATTTCAAAAAATTCTGGTATGTTTTTTGCTTTAATATGCATGGTTTTGGACCAAATTTAACGTGAATTTCAGAAAAATTAGCAAAATGTAATAGAAAAGATATAGCGCAATTATAATATAGATATATTAAATATTTTATGAAATATGAGTAGTTGTATGAAATAATTTTTATCTTCGCATGCGTGAAAGATAAGAACTATTTTTTACATCATTTAATAGTGAATTATTGGAGTAACTCATAAAAAAATTCAGTCAAATATCGTGAAAATTCATAAAGATATCATTATTATAGTAGGCTAGTTTTCCTTTGTTCTCTAAAAACAGCTGAATGATAAGAGATTCTCCACAAATTGACATTTTTTATTAGGTGACTTTTAGGGAAAAATTTGTATTTAATGAACACAATATCTAATACAATGTTGCTGCTAATAAGTATCATGACATGTGTGATAGAAAGATATTTTATTCGCATTCAGGGCCGAAACTACAAGAGATGGGGAAGAAGGGCATGTGCCCCGGGCGCCACGGTGAAAGGGTGCCAAATGTAGATTTTGTTTGGCGATTTTTTTCATGTCTATGTTTAGCGTGATATTTTTAAAATCTTCCTATCTGGGGTATGCCAAAACATAGAAGAGTCTAATGATGATAGCATAAAAATCTTGTATAAAGCAGATTTTTTTTTGTAGTTGTTTGATTTCGTTTTACGGTTTTAAGGTATTAATTATTAACAAAGCAGTTTACGTTGTTCTGCATTATATATTTTAAGTTTTAAATTAAGTCGGCTAATAATAAATTAGCGAAATTATCTTTGTAAATATACTTTGCGAAGGAGGGATGGGAATCAACGGTTCCCGTGAAAAAAAGGGGGGGGGGATGATGATAACCTTTCATCCTAGCCCTTCTCTCCCCCTCTCTCTCTTAGTTTTGGCCCTGAATGTGAATAAAAGTTCTTTTTCTTTTCTATCAAAGGTGTCACGATGCTTATTAGCAGCAATAATGTATTAGATATTGTATTCATTAAATACTATTTTTTTTCCCTGAAAGTCAGTTGATAAAAAATGTCAATTTCTGGAGAATCCCTAGTCATTCAGAAGTTTTTACAGAGCAAAGTAAAAACAGCTTACTATAATAATGATATCTTTTTGAATTTTCATGATATTTGATTGGATTTCTTTTTCTTTCTTTTCTTTTCTTTTTTTTAATTTTCTTTTTTTTTTTTTTTTTGAGTTACCCTATATAATTTTCTATTAAATGATGTAAAAAAAATCATTTTTATCTATCGCGCATACGCAGATAAAAATTATTTCATACAACTACTCATATTTCATAAAATATTCAATACATCTATATTCCAATTACACTATACTTTTTCTACTACATTTTGCTAATTTTTCTGAAATTCGCGTAAAATTTGGTCAAAAACCTTGCATGATATAAAAAAAGATACAGAATTTTTTTAATTTTTCGAAAAAATCGTTCTTTTCCCGTAAGTATGCATGCTATTCTTACAAAAATCAGTGTACATGTCGTACTGTATCCACATATTTGTATTCTGCAGCAATAAATAGTTTCGTGTATTTTCATGTACAGGGTGATCCCAAATATTTGTATTATTCTTTGATTTTTGTCGGCCCCCTAATTGCTCTGCTTAACAAATGGATGTTGATAAATATGAAATCAAACATAATCTTTATAATCCTGAAGTTCCAGAAGAATCTGAAAAATATATTTTTAGATATTTGACAAAATGTCAAAAATTGAAAGTGTCCAAATACTTATTGGTAGATAGTGTAGAAAGGGAACGAGGAAATTATGTAAGGAAATTAACATTCCAAGGCATTAAAATTCTTTTTCATCTACAAATTGTTCTAATATTATTGAAGAAATATTTTTTTCCATTTTTCAATAAAAAGTAATTAACTTAAAACAATAGATATGCGTTTCAGGAGAAATGAAACTGAAACAAAGACTGATTATGAGACATTTTAAAACTTATTTTAACGTCATATTTTGACGGATTACATCTCGTTACAACTAAAAGATAGAAAATATTTTGCTTGTCATAAAAACTATATTTACATGTGAGTTCTGAACGAGAAATAAAATATTTAAATAATTTATGTGTTAATAGGAGTTAAAAATTGTAAAGGGGAGAAGTTACCTATTATGCCACATAAGAATCTTGCCAAAAAGTTCGCATTTAAAAAATATTTACGCGACACATTTATATCCTATTTTTGGATAATCTTTTAAATTATTGTTGCCAACTTTAAGGCGCTACAAATAAAAATATTTCCTTACAGCAAAAGTATTTTCACGTCAATTATAAAGAGGAACAAAATTTTAAAATAATAAAAACAATATACTTTAAAAGTAGTAAGTATAGGATATTACGTCATATTTAAAATGACCAAACAGTAATGTTATAAAAAACTTAATTTGAAAATTTATTCACATGAGATATTTTCTTCTTATTTTGAGATGGTTTTCTAACAATTGTTGTGAATTTCGAGATAGCGCAAATAGCATTTCCTTACTAACAAGAAAAGTATTTTTACGCGAATATTAAAAAAAAAAAAAAAAATTAGGGGTAATGAAGTCACATTTAAAGTAATACATTTAAAATGTCGTGCTTAAAATAACTTTCTTAGAACGTTGTTCTGAAGATACCGTACGCAAAGTGTCTGTTTATTTAGTTCACTTTATATTAGCTTCTTTGAAAATGTTTAACTGTTCTTATTTAGTCAAAGACGAAAACAGCCATTGGTTTTCTTAAACAAAAATTGTTCTACCGTAAAAGTCCTCAATCAAAAAAGATGGAAACACATTTACAAGAAGATTGACATTGGTTTTTTATTTGCAATTAAATCTTCTGTCATTTTTTTAAAGCCGATCAAATTAGCATGTTTTTAGAGTCTGCTGTGTCTGAATGGGGCTTGATGAGCGTAACTCGTAGGGGGCAGAGCCCTTTATTTAAGCAAAAAATAATAATTTAAATATCAGAGGAATGTTTGTACGGTTTTAAAGAAGTATTCATTTTCAAACTAAATCAACTGAAACAATGCCTGGCGATTAATTGATTGGCTATATTTGGCAACTAAATGAAAAAAAAAATAACAAAAACTTTATTTAAATAAAGGCGCATTTTCCTTTTCTTTTTTCTAAGTATTTCAAAGTTTAAACCAATATTTAAGGATATTATATATCAGGATATTAACTTACTTTTCCCGCAAAACAATTGGATTTTAAACCTAGTGTGACATCTAACCGAATGATGTTTATAATAATAAAATTGAGTAATTTCTTATATGCAGATCTAAATTGTATAAATAGCAGTTAATATTGTGAAAATAGAGTCAAATATTTAAATTTTTTTGTAAACGTTCTGCCTCCCTCCTCGCACATATATTGTAAAAAAGTTTTAAATTGAGACGTTTAAAAAATTTATTTTTCTATGGAAACATCTCGATTTGTTTCTCCAAAGTTGTGTATACATATAAAATTAAAATTCAAATTTCGTTTATCTGCTTATAACTCGAGTTTGGCTGAATGGATTTCGGCGATTTTGTACTGTTAGATAATTTTTCATAGAAGGTTTTAATATATAATATAACATTCTGTATTCAATACTTTTAGAATTACGGGGAAATTTTCTATAATCAGACGAAATCGATAATGAAAGTTTAGCTTTTTTAAAGATTCCGGATACTAAATTTCGATGAAAATTGCACTTACACAAATAATTTTCCCTTGAAAATTTTACTGTGTAACATTTTCTAGCAGGATTCACTCACTACGCTGGTCTGTTTCTCCAAACGAAACTTGAATAAAATAAAATGTATTAGTGGATCTGACATCGTGATTTAAAGCAATATGAATCTTTACATGGAATGTTTTTCTGCACGGCTGAAACGATATGAACGCCATTGTGCAATTTCATTTTCTAATGTGCTGATGGAATTTCGGATGTCAAGATCCATCTCTAATGATTAATCACTCACAATAGGATTTGGTAAACAATGTTAATATATTGTACAACATAATAAAACAACCATTGGAAAATCATTTAACTAATAACGCAATCAAAGTAACAAACGAAATCCATCCAGGAAAATTTTTTATAAAGGCTTATATTTCATATTGGGGTGCATTTCATTATAGAACTTTCCCCAATATTTCTATAACTAACCAATGTATAATGATATGCAATAAACTATAACTATCCCTAAATATTTTCTAATTATAAAAGCAAGTAACATTAGTATCTACCATCTAAAGCTTATATACAGGGCCTAACTACCGCCGGAGCACCGCCCCGGGGCCTCCAAGCCTTAGAGGCCCCCAAACAGATGGTTAAAAACACTATTGATTTTAATTTCTAGTCTAACTTCCTATAAAATGCCCAGCACTTAGCTAAAAGTTAGTAATAATAATAATAATAATAAAATAAAAGTGCTAGAGTAAATGTTTTTGCGTGTCCGTCGATATACTCCATACGCTTCGCATGCAAAAGCAGCTCCAGAAGAGACAGCAGAATGTCCAGTCGAATATGTCGTGCCCGCATGTTTGCCGATCCCACAGAAGCTAGTATAAGGAAGAAAATATGGACTTCTGATCGGTTGAATAATATAATAAAAAGTATATTGTCCAGTTAAACTTTTAGCATTGAGTTCACAGGCTACGCATAGTAATTGTACATTACAGCCTTATATTTTCAAGTGTTAATTAAGTTCGAAAAACAAATAAGGAGGGGAACAGCTCCTCTTATTTCCCCTTTTTGTACTTAATCATTGAACCCACTAAACTAATCGAGAACGTGCTTTATCATACACAAAATCTATATCCAAAATTCAGAGCAAATCGGAAAATTCTTAATCCGCGAGTAGTCGCGTGTTGGTCTATCCGCCGCCGAAATTCTTTATCTTCCTATTACTTATTTCCTCTTAAAGTTACGATTATGAAATTCCACGTAGCTGACTTTGATTGTCCAAATTTTCGTATAATAAAACTGCAAGTCATTCCTGCATTTTCTCAGGATTTTACTGCATTCTAAAGTTTAAATTGGTCTAAAGCACCGTGTTGCGACTACTCCTGATGTCTGTTCTTTTTCCCCTCTTGATTCTTCATTTCAACGTCCCCGAATTTTGCAGGGGCTAAGTTTCCAGGAAGTGTGGGTTCTCCTTAGCAAGTTTATTTCCTATTACTTTCGTCTTTCTTTCTTTATTTTGCTGATTTATTTAGTCAAACGTTTATTTAGAATACCTTATAAGTTCTATTTAATTGTTCAGGAAGCTTTAAAGATTTCGAAAACTTACAAAAGTGTTATATTAGTGATGAAGTCAATACGCGCGAAAAACCTAAAGATGACTTCTTACATTCCCGCTTCTCTTTTTCTCCTCTGAATACATTACAGGAAAAATTAATCAAATTATTAAATAAAAAGAATATTGCCCATTAAAACTGATGGCATTGAGTTCACAGGCTACGCATACTAATTGTATATTATAGCCTTATATTTTCAAGCGTTAATTCCATTATTTTAAAAAATTACGGGGGGGGGGGCAGCTCCCTCCACTTCCCCTTTTTATACTTAATCATTAAACCCCTTAAACTAATCACAGATATGATTTATCATGTAAGAATTTGGAAAAAAACTGATAATTCTGCATGAAAAACCCATTTATATCAATTTAGACCAGGGGCATAAACCCCCCGTCCCCCCCCTTTTTATACTTATCCAATGAACACCTAATACTAATCACGGAAGTACCTCATCAGAATGATCCTCATCTGAATTTTGAACGAAAACTGATCGTTCTGCATAAAAAAAAACATCCATATAAGCTAAGAGGAGGGGCATTAGCCCCCGTTCCCTCTGTTATATATATCGAATGAACCTCAAAAACTAATCACGGAAGCGCCTTATCAGAATACACATACATACAAAATTTCAAGTGAATCGGATATTTTTATCATGAGTTATCGCGTTACGCACGTACATACATACAGAACGGGCGGGCACATAAGCTCTCAGGCTATACTAGCTCAGGCTATACTAGCCTGTGAGCTAAAAATAATAATAATAAATTGACTTTATCGTTTATTTTGAAATAACGTGCTTTCGATCTATTAACGGAACATATATATAGAGAGAGAGGGAGAGAGAGCAGGTAATACACTGCTAAATCCTTAATAAAGAAAAAAAATAGAAATTGCGGGAATCTAGAAATTAAAGTTGCTTCATTTCCAAAATGAAAATGATGTCGTTTAGAATGCAAAATCGAAAAATTTTCAATAATTTAATTTGCTAATCTGATATACAGGGTGATTCAGCTCGTCGGTGACAAACTTTAAGGATCGATAGAGCTCACCTAGACGAACATTTTTGAATAGGGAATGTAGGGTCCCTGACGCGATGGTAAGGCGCTAGGCGCTTTCGAAAATTTGGGTGCCGAAATTCGAAACGTCATAAAAACTAGGGAAATGGTTAGATTTTCTTGCTTGTTGCGTCGAAATGATTCTGTTTGTTTAGACTTTCTTCAGTACCAATTTGATAAGCGTATCTCTTAAAACATGGATAGGGGGCGCTGCAGACTGTGGAGAGCTAGACAACAACTTTAAGCCCGTTATTTTGATAATTTAACACATGCTCGCCAAAGTTTATACTCTAACTTAAAGTTTGAACCCAAAAGTAGAGCCCTGCAAAAAGCGTAAGAGCCGGAATAAAATGTCAAAGTACAGGGTGGTCGAAACTCGAAGGCTCCTAAGAGATAAACAAACAGATTTCTTGACTTATGGCATGCATTTTCATGATTCTGTTTGCTGGGGCTCTCTGAAACTCAGTTGAACGGTACAAAAAGAAACATCGATAGGGGGCGCTTTGGGCAAAAAACATAATTCGTTGACATTTCGGACGCTAACTGGAAACGGGGCGCTACGATCAGTTAGAAACAAAACAAGAGAGTAATTTACTTATCATAAGAAGCTATTAAAACTGCAGTTTGTTTGTTTTTTTTAACAAACATAGCTGGTTTCAATCATGCACAATGCGCGCAATAAAATTTACATAAGGTGCTTTTTGCTGATTTATGCAAAAGATATCGTACCATATCGATATGCAAAAGATACGTAATGCGTAGACGACAACGCGAGATGACGTAGTTGTATGCGCAGACACGTCTTTTGAACGTGCGGTACCTACTTAAGCTTCGGGTTACTTGTCTGCAGATCGGTAGTAGGATGGAACGGTACACAAACTCTGAATTGGCTGACATGCATTTGGCGTATGGCGCTGCTGGTTGTAATGGACGAGCCGCTCAGCGGTTGTACGCCGAGCGTTACCCCAACAGGCAAATCCCCTGCCATGCCTTCTTCGCTCGAGTACACCAGAGGTTGTCCACAACGGGATCTTTCGACGGAGGCAGGCCTGAACGGGAGCGATCAGTGAGCACCCCCGACAACGAAGAGGCTGTGCTTAACCTGGTTGAGGACAACCCAGGTCTTAGCACGAGAGATATCGCCAGACATGTTGGCATTTCGCAAGCAACTGCGTGGCGCATCTTACGTTCCCGGAATCTGCACCCCTACCACATCCAGCGGGTGCAGTTGCTCAGAGAGCAGGATTTTGGCCCTCGAGTGGAATTCTCAAGATGGTACTTGGCGATGAGATCCAGGGATCCCCGTTTTGTAAACAGCATTTTGTTTACGGACGAGTCCACCTTCAGCCGGGAGGGAATGTGGAACGCCCACAACAGTCATGTGTGGTGTGATGAAAATCCACATGAAACCAGAAGCCGAGCAGCCCAGGAGCGTTTCTCAGTAAATGTGTGGGCCGGCATTCTGGGGGATTGCCTCATTGGCCCTTATTTGTTACCTGAACGGCTGACAGGTGGAAATTACCTGATTTTTCTGGATCAAGTGCTGCCGCAGCTTCTGGAGGAGGCGCACGTACCCGAAGGTTCGCGTCGCCAGATGTGGTTCCAGCACGATGGAGCTCCGGCCCATTACACGAACGACGTGCGTCTCCATCTAAACGCAAGGTATGGCCAGCGGTGGATCGGGCGTGGGGGTCCAGTTCACTGGCCTGCCCGATCACCAGACCTCACCTGCTTGGATTTCTTCCTTTGGGGTTACCTGAAGGCCGAGGTATACCATACACCTGTCAGCAGTGCTGAAGAACTTGTGGCGCGCATTGTGGCAGCTGCAGGGCAGATCAGAGATACTCCTGGCATTGTTGGAAACACACACTCCTCAATGCGACGGAGGTGCGAAGCCTGCATCATGGCCCAAGGTCGAAATTTCGAGCATCTTCTGTAGTGTTATTTTTTGTAAATAAATTTCCAGTATCATTGATGTTTTTGGTCTAAATTTATTCAGAAGTGTTGAGCAGAGGTAGAAAATGTGTTTTCATTATTACTAACTGATCGTAGCGCCCCGTTTCCAGTTAGCGTCCGAAATGTCAACGAATTATGCTTTTTGCCCAAAGCGCCCCCTATCGATGTTTCTTTTTGTACCGTTCAACTGAGTTTCAGAGAGCCCCAGCAAACAGAATCATGAAAATGCATGCCATAAGTCAAGAAATCTGTTTGTTTATCTCTTAGGAGCCTTCGAGTTTCGACCACCCTGTACTTTGACATTTTATTCCGGCTCTTACGCTTTTTGCAGGGCTCTACTTTTGGGTTCAAACTTTAAGTTAGAGTATAAACTTTGGCGAGCATGTGTTAAATTATCAAAATAACGGGCTTAAAGTTGTTGTCTAGCTCTCCAAAGTCTGCAGCGCCCCCTATCCATGTTTTAAGAGATACGCTTATCAAATTGGTACTGAAGAAAGTCTAAACAAACAGAATCATTTCGACGCAACAAGCAAGAAAATCTAACCATTTCCCTAGTTTTTATGACGTTTCGAATTTCGGCACCCAAATTTTCGAAAGCGCCTAGCGCCTTACCATCGCGTCAGGGACCCTACATTCCCTATTCAAAAATGTTCGTCTAGGTGTGCTCTATCGATCCTTAAAGTTTGTCACCGACGAGCTGAATCACCCTGTATATATGTATATATATATATGTGTGTATACTGTTTATACACTGTACAAAATATTGTCGATTTTCTAATGCAGATTATAAGCTATGCAAATGAAAATCTTTTTTGGATAATAAGCTACTGTTTATATGGTAGTTCTTTTTCTCTGTGAGCTTTTTTGTTTAATTAATTTTTTTTTAATCTATACTGTAAATTAAAATACCTATTTTTTTAACAATGGCACATGAAACCTTATTATTATTATTATTATTATTATTATCATTATTAAAAACAGTGGTGCCTGGCGCTGCTATCTAACAAATCTAAAGTTTTTGTCATACATCAGATGTTCAAACTATTTTTCCAAATAATGTTTTCCAGTCCCCGAGTGAAAATTCATTCTAGTTAAATTTTTGCAGTATATTTATAACTTCAGACAAAAAAAATTATTATTGCTTTTAATATTTTTATGAATATTTTAAAAGACCAATATATCGTAATAGTAATACCTTACTATTAAATGTAGTATTCAAAATTTATTTTAATAATTTTTTTTTAAATTTTATATATCCCTTTAATTTCAGGTTTTGTTCTCCAAAATAATTTATCATAAACAAAATTTAAAATCTGCTTGCGAAAATTCATTTCGTTAAAAGATTGCTACTTGTTTATAATTTTAGAGAAATTTGCTATATTTTTATGTTCCTATTTTTATGATTTTTACTTCTCTATTTTGCTATGATGTCTTAGAAAAAAAATTAAATAAATAATCGAAAATTAAATAAATGGAAATTGCATAGATTGGAACTTGTAATTGAATAATTTAATAAATGTGGTGTACCATGAAAATTACATTTCAGCGGATCTTTTATGAAAAAAAAATATTTATCTTAAGATTTAAAATCTGCATTCGGAATATATTCAAATTAAACATTTAATTTTAATAAACTATTTATTATTTATTTTATATATACAAAACCTCTTCTGTTTCCCCCCTCCCCAAAAAAAACTATTTTTATTATGAAGTAAGTTTTCTTATAGTAAATTTATTGTATTTAAAAATGTAATGCAATATCAGAAATTCAATTAAACTATTTATTACGATTTATTTTTACATGAAAACACATTTACATATATTTTTAAATGAAAAAAAAACGTTATTAAAAATATGCATTTAAATGCGAACTGAATACATATTTAAATAAAATAAACAGTTACTGTAAAATGTATATTTTAAAGCTGAATCAATATTTAACTCCAATTTTCTTCGTTTTCGCTCATCTAGTAACGCCGTTGAATTTCCTCTCTGTTTTCGGCTTACTAGGAACGGCGTTAAATAGACTGAGCGCGACTACTAGCGTTCTAAAAAAAAGATGCGACTACTCTCGGGTTAATAAAAATCCATTTATATAATTTAAGAAGAGTTATCCCCCTTTTTTACACTTAAAACCCTTAAACTTCCAAAACTATTTAGAGATTTGAACGAAATCTGATAATTCTGCATGAAAAATCCATTTATATAAATTAAAGGGAGGGGCAGCAGAACCCCCGTTCCCCCCTGTTTAGACTTATCTAATGAACACCTAATATCAATCACGGCCTTATCAGAATTATCCTATATCTAAATTTTGAACGAAAGCTGATAATTCTGCATGAAAAACCCCTTTATATCAATTAAAAGGAGGGGCATGAGCCCCCGTTCTCCCTCTTATACATATCGAATGAACTCCAAAAACTAATCAGGAAAGCGCCTTATCAGAATATACCTATATACACAATTTCAAGTGGAACGGATATTTTTATGAGTTATCGTGTTACGCACGAACGAATTTACATACATACATACAGAACGGACAGCACATAAGATGTCACATAATAATAAGATGCACATAAGATGACATTCACAGGCTATGGTAGCCTGTGAGCTAAAAAGCATCTAGAAAATATTTCTTCTTATCTATTAATAAATATATTTAAAAGTATCAAAATCAAACTTTCAAAGGGTTTTTAAACAGAAACGTGTGATTATGTTACATTAACTCAAAAATAAACCGAAACAAAACGTTCTTTAAAGTATTCAACCAATCAGAAGTTCGTATTTTTCCCCTATAGGATCTTCAGTGGGATCGGAAAAAAACTGCGTCGCGCCAGGTGCCTGCCGTATAGGGATGCCCATTTATATGTTTTTTAGTCATTTTTATATAGATTTCGTATGAAATATTACCTATTGCATTCGCACCAATGTTGGAATTTCTGAAAATTTTTTGCAGATCTATGCCGATCATGACCCCTAGACATAAAAACTGACATCAGTAAAAAAGTTTATATATGTATATGTTACAGGCCAAACCCGATTTTAGGCCAAACTAGAATGGCCTAGGCCAAACCGGTCTATCCTAACGCCCATCGGATAAACTAGTTTTTCCTAGGCCAAACCGGTCTATCCTAACGCCCATCGGATAAACTAGTTTTTCCTAGGCCAAACCAGTTTATCCTAACGCCCATCGGACAAACTAGTTTTTCCTAGGCCAAACTAGTCTATCCTAAGGCCCATAGGACAAACTAGTTTTTCCTAGGCTAAACTAGTTTGGCCTAACTCTTATAGGATAAACTAGTTTAGCCTGTTGTTTATTGGTCTGAACTAGTTTATCCTAGGCCGATCTAGATTATCCTAGGCAAATTCAATTTGGCGTGATTTTATTGAATTCAATGACCGCCTCAGCGCCAACATTCTAGTTTGTCCTAGGCTGATCTAGTTTGTCCTAGGCTGATCTAGTTTGTCCTAGGCTGACCTAGTTTATCCTAGGCCAATATAATTTTACGTGTTCTTAGCTCACAGGCGTCAAAGCCCGAGAAATAATGAGCTCGCAGGTTCTGTATTTATGTATGTACGCATGTATGTACGCATGATTGTACGTATGTACGTACATATGTACGTAATGCGATAACTCTTGGTAGAAATATTCGATTTTCTTAAAATTTTGGAAGTACTTTCATTTTGATAAGGTACTTTTCTGATTAGTTTTGGGAATTCATTGGATATGATTAAGAGGGGGTGAAAGGGAGGCTAATACCCCATTGTTAATTCAGAGAAATGGATTTTTAATGCAGAATTATCAGTTTTCATTTAAAATTTTAGGTATAAGATCATTCTCACAAGATGCCTCCGTGATTAGTTGTGGGTGTTTATCGTTTAAGTGTAAAACAAAGGGCAATGTAGGTAACCCCCCAATAATTTAGATAAATGGTTTTGATGCAGAATTTACGGATTTGCGTCAAATTTGGATGTATTTTCTTTCTGATAAGCGATTCCCTGAATAGTTTTGGGGAGTTTAATGGTTAAGTATGACAGAAAAAGTTAAGGATTACCAACTTTCATAGGAAAAACTACTTTATCCTATGGACATTCAGAGAAATAAGTTTGGCATTGGAAAACTAGTTTATCCAATTTGCGTTAGGATAAAATAGTTTGGTCTAGGCTAATATAATTTGGCTCAAAATTGGGTTTGGCCGGTAAAAACATATCTTTCACTAGAATAAGCATAAATGTGTGTCAAGAGTCATTGCTTGTAACATCAATACAGAAATTTAACATGTCCACCGTAGAGACATGATACATTGGACATGGTGTTTGCTTATTTTTAATTTTCTTTCTGCAGACTCAGGCCATGCTGTGATAAGCTTGCTTTTATTATTATTATTATTATTATTATTATTATTATTATTATTATTATTATTATTATTATTCGAGCCAGATCTCAGCTGAACATGATTTGGAATCGAACAGCGTTTTCCATTTTTGAGAAATTAATTACCTGTCAACATATAGCTATTTTTGTCATGGCGTCAAGTTTTTCTTTTCCGTAAAGTCGCAACTGGAAATTCGATTCAAAACGTAGCTTTAATAGTATTTTCTCAAAGATACATCGCTTTTATGAAAAAATGGTTAACGCCATTCGATTACATATTTTCTGAGTGAGAATCCCTGCTAATCTTATGCATTTCCGAAAAGGAATTAATTAATAAATGTGTTAGGATGTAGCTCTTTTGGATTTGAGAAAACCCTTAAGGAATGATAGAAAAATATATTTGCAAATCTACTTTTTACTAAACATATTCAAAAGTTATGATGTTTATAACACTCCTTTTTTTCTTTTATTCTAACTATTTAATGAATTCCTATTTGAATATTGAAGGACTAAGAATCTAAATAATCAATAATACATTGTGTATTTTCCATTTAGCGAACACATCGTAATTTAAAAATACATTGTAAATTTATCCATAAATATGTATGCAGTATTCTTTAAAGGAATCTTAAATGTATGTGAATTAAAATCTGAATTTTTTGAAGAAATTGAGTAGGGCCAGGTTGAGCCGAACTGAGTCCCTTTTCAATGATTTTTTTTCAGGCAGGGCTCGGGCTGAACTTTTAATTTTTATACCGGGCTTCGAAATTCCGGCCCGTGCAAATCTGTAACAGTATTCTACTACCCTTCAAATAAAATACATTATACAGGGGTGATAGCAAAACCACTTTGCACAAGATTAGAGAGCAGTAGTCAGGATTAATATTAAAAAGAATATTGCCCTGTTAAAGTAATGGCTTTGCATTCAGAGGCTGTTTACACTAATTGTGTATTACAGACCTTATTTTTTAAATATCACCCTCGAAAAAACAAGTGAGGGAGATTACTTTTTCCCATTTCCCCTAATTATACTTAACCATTGAACCCCAAAACTAATTGCAGATACGCTTTATAAAATTGAACAATTATCCAAAATTTGAAGCAAATCAGATAATTCTGCTCAAAAACCATTCATCTGATTTAAGGTGGGTAATCCTACATTCCTCCTTTTATACTTAATCATTAAACTCTCAAAACTATTCAGGGATTCGCCTTATGAAAAAAACTATATTCAAAATTTAATCGGCAAATTAGATAAATCTGCTTAAAAACCCATTTATTTAATTTAAGGAAGGCAATAAATCGTCCACTACCCCATTATACTTAACCAATAGAAAAATTAATTAAAGAAGCGTCTGATCAAAATGAATTCATGTCCAAAATTTTAAGCAAATTGGGTAATTCTGTATTATAACTAATTTATCTAATTTAAGGAAATAAATTCTACGCTTCCCCCTTATACTTAACCAAAGAACCACCAAAATTAATCAGTGAAGCGCAGTCCCCTTTTCTTCCATTTGTTCTTAACCAAATAACTTCCAAAACTAATTAGGAAAGCACCTTACCAGAATGAATCTATTTCAAAAATTTAAGCAAATTAGCAAATTCTGCTTGAAAAAAGCATTTACATAAATTATGGGGCGTTACTTATATTTCCCCCTCTTTTTATACTTAAAAAATGAACATCCACAACTAATCATGAAAGCGCCTCATCAGAATGCTTCTATATCTAATTTTTTTATTATAAAATATGCTAATAATGCATGGAAACCCATTTATTTGATTTAAGGGAAGGGGCGAATCAGTCTCTCGATCTTCCTCCCCCTTATTATACTCCAATGACCTCCCAAAATTAAACAGAAAAACTCCTCATAAGAATAAACCTATATTGAAAGTTTGATGCAAATCGGGTATTTCTATCAAGTATTTTTGCGTTACGTACTTACGTACATACATAGATACAGAATCCACGGGAACATTATTTCTCAGGCTTTGGTAATCTAATGAGATAATAACATGTCAACGTGAAATTACATTATTTCTATCAAGAGTTATCGAGTTACGTACATACGTGCGTACATACATGTGTACATACTTGCGTACATGCAGAACTTGCGAGTCCATTATTTCTCAGGCTTTGACGCCTCTGAGTTAAAAACACGTAAAATACATTGGTCTAGGATAAACTAGATCGGCCTAGGATAAACTAGAACGTTGGCGCTGAGGCGGTCATTGAATTCAATAAAATCACTCCAAATTGAATTGGCCTAGGATAATCTAGATCGGCCTAGGATAAACTAGTTCAGACCAATAAACAGCAGGCTAAACTAGTTTATCGTATAAAAGTTAGGCCAAACTAGTTTGGCCTAGGAAAAACTAGTTTGTCCTATGGGCCTTAGGATAGACTAGTTTGGCTTAGGAAAAACTAGTTTGTCCGATGGGCGTTAGGATAAACCGGTTTGGCCTAGGAAAAACTAGTTTATCCGATGGCCGTTAGGATACACCGGTTTGGCCTAGGAAAAACTAGTTTATCCGATGGCCGTTAGGATAGACCGGTTTGGCCTAGGCCAATCTAGTTTGGCCTAAAATCGGGTTTGGCCTGTAATATATATATCACTTTTTATGTACATGGTAATTTTTGTAATTCTGCACCAATCTCCACGAAACTGGTAAATAAAATCAAAGGGGATAAAATCTAGTTAAGTTCGTTAATGGGCAAAATGGGACCAAGGGGATCGAAATAGGGAGCGTTTTTGTGAAAAAAGGAATAACCCCATAACTTCTTAATGAAAATAGATATCGAATCCCTTTACAGTTTATATTACTTCTAAATAATGGGCAAAAAATTTATGCATGACAGATTTTTTATAAAGTTAAAATTGGGCTCAAGGGGCAAAAAAAAAAATAGGATTTTGGGGAGAAAAAATCATAACTTTGTCAATTCTCAAGATATCAAATCCATTTTAATTTTTTATAAATGTTCTCAAAATTATCCAAAACTTTTGTACTTACAAGTTTTTGATAGGACTAACTTTTACCCATAAAAAAAATTTAAAACCAAAACAATAAGAGGGGGGGGAAGAAAATCTTTATTTTACATCTTCTCAATATTGACAAATTTTTCATAACACCAATTCTTATAGCAAAAATAAAAAAAATCCCTGTCGGCTGGGCCTGTAGGCGGAGGTAGATTTCGAAGAGTGCTCATTTAAAATATATATATATATATATATGATTAGAGATAAACCCAGTTTAATAACTTCATTTGGCCGTTTATGAAAAATTTTTAATTTCATTTTTCTGCAAAAACTGGTTTTATCAGAATCATCTTAAGAAAAATTCAGCTCAAACGCCCATTTTGACAAGATATTTTGAAATAGATTCTGAATTTATTAAAAGACCGACCAAAACAGTACATTATACAGTTCCTAAATAACAGAAAACTGTCAGTTGAATGCATTTGAGAATAAAATTGAACTTAAAAATGAGTCATAAAATAACCGATTTGTTGTTTGAATACATCCTTAATTCTTTAATCATGATTGCTTAGGAAAATTTTATGCGAAATACTCACTTTGACAGCATTTTTAAAAATATATTCTATCTTTATCAAAAAACTGGCGAATGCGTCACAGTGTATAGTTCTTAAATAAGAGGATCTGTAAATTGGATGCGTTTGAGAGCGAAAATGGATTTTAAAACGAGTAAGAAAAAAACGCAATTTCTTATTTGAACACTTCCTTAAATTTTCAGTCACGATGATTTCGGAAAATTCTGTTCAAAATACCCTTTTTGGTAGCCTTTTTTGCAATATATTCCGTCTTTATCAAAAAACTGACCAATGCATCACATTATATAGTTTCTAAATAAGAGGATCTGTAAATTGGATGTGTTTGAGAACAAAAATTGATTTAAAAACGAGTCAGAAAAAAACACAATTTCTTATTTGAATACTTCCTTCAATTTTCAGTCCCGATGACATTCGGAAATTCTGTTCAAAATACCCTTTCTGGTAGTCTTTTTTGAAATATATTCTGTCTTTATCAGAAAATTGACCAATGCGTCACTTTATGCAGTTTCTAAATAAGAGTATCTACCATTTGGATGCGTTTAAAATCAAAAATGAATTTAACAAGTTGGAAATTGCACGTAAAGCGTAGCAAATGAGGTGCGTTCGTTGATAACGAAGTTTTAAAATATTCACATCTTGCTGATATAGTAGAGCGTACTTCGGATACAGTATAGTGGTCGAAATCTTTGTGTTCCTCTAAATATGCAGGGAGTAATTTTTATTATACTTCATTAACGTATATCTTATTCATAAAATGTGAAGTAGTTTAAATAATTAAAACACCCCCCAAACAATGTTTCCCCGTATAACATTATTTAGTGGAATACATTTGTGTGGCCTTGTAATTTAATAATAAATATTCTTTGCATCACAGATTGTACAAAATGTATTTTTTAGTACATATTTCATAGATTCATGTCAATTCTATTATATTCAAATGAGTGTAACACCTTTAAAATGCATTTGAAACTTTTTCCCCCATTGACCGTAATGTAATACTTTTGATTGTCCCTGTAATTGATCAATGCATCCGATTTTCATAACATATGAAATGACTCGACAAAATTACGTAAAAAATATACGTTTTAAATTTCAAACGATTAAAATGCATTTGGAAATTTTTTCCCCATTGACCGTAATGTAACGGAATCCTTTTGATTGTCCCTGTAATTGGTCTATTCATACGATTTTCATAAAATTCGAAATGACTCGACAAAATTACCTAATAATTATGTATTTTAAATTTCAAACGATTCGGTTGGGTAGTTTTTGCGTTGTTATATGCGGACGGACAGACAGACAGACAGACGGACAGACAGACAGACGGACAGACAAACAGACAGACAGACGGACAGACAGACAGACGGACGGACTGAACGACAACAATAGGTGCTACGTATTTACATAATTACGAACGCACCTAAAAATGAGTCAGAATATAAGCAGTTTGGATTTGAGGTTTTTTCTCCAACTCCTATTGTTGTTTAATTTCTTTTTACTATACGAATTGGTCCTATGAAAAACTTGTCAATATAAAAGTTGTAGATATTTTTGAGAAGATGTAAAATAAATTTAATCAGATTTGATATCTTAAAAATTGACGGAGTTATGGATTTTTCTAATTTTTCAGCGCCCTTTTTCTTTTCGTTTTTAATTTTTTTTATCGGTAAAAGTTGGTCCTATCAAAAACTTGTAAATACAAAAGTTTTAGATAATTTTAAGAACATTTACAAAAAATTTAGTTGGACTTGATATCTTGAAAATTGACGAAGTTATGAATTTTTTTCTCTTAAAATCCCTGCTTTTTTCGCCCCTTGAGCCCACTTCTAAATTTATCAAAAATCTCTTATGCATATACTTTTGGCCCATTTTTAAGAAGTAATATAAACTTTAAACCGATTCGATATCTACTTTAATTAAGAAGTTTTAGCGCTTTTTCGGTTTTCACAAAAACGCCCCCTATTCTGACGCTCTTGGTCCGATTTTGCCCATTAACGAACTCAGCCAAGATTTTATCCCCATTGATTTTATGTACCAGTTTGGTGGAGATTGGTGAAGAATTATAGAAGTTATCGTGTCCATAAAAAAATGAGATATAGATATATATAGATAGATAGATAGATATATAAACTGGTGCGATTGCAATAGGTAGTATTTCTTACGAAATCTACCTGATTAAACAATAATAGGAGTTGAAGAAAAAACCTAAATCCAAACTGCTTATATTGTGACTCATTTTTAAATTAATTTTTGATTTTAAACGCATCCAAATGGCAGTTTCTCTTATTTAGAAAATACATAATCTGATATATTGGCCAGTTTCTTGATAAAGGCAGAATTTATTTCAAAAAAGGCTGCCAAAATGAGTATTTTAAACATAATTTGCAGACGTGATCGCGATTAAAAAAATTCCTGTCTGCTGGGCCTATAGGCGGATTTAGATTTCGAAGACTGCTCATTTCAACAATATATATATATATATATATATATATATGATTAGAGATAAACCCAGTTTGATAACTTCATTTGGCCGTTTATGAAAAATTTTTAATTTCATTTTTCTGCAAAAACTGGTTTTATCAGAATCATCTTAAGAAAAATTCAGCTCAAATGCCCATTATGACAACATATTTTGAAATAGATTCTAAATTTATTAAAAAATCGACCAAAACAGTACATTATACCGTTCCTAAATAACAAAAAACTGTCAGTTGAAAGCATTTGAGAAAAAAATTGAATTTAAAAATGAGTCATAAAATAACCGATTTGTTGTTTGAATACATCCTTAATTCTTTGATCATGATTGCTTCGGAAAATTTTGTGCGAAATACTCACTTTGACAACATTTTTAAAAATATATTCTATCTTTATCAAAAAACTGGCCAATGCGTCACAGTATATAGTTCTTAAATAAGAGGATCTGTAAATTGGATGCATTTGAGAGCGAAAATGGATTTTAAAACGAGTCATAAAAAAGCAATTTGCTATGTGAAAACTTCCTTAAATTTTCAAATCACGAAGACTTCGGGAAATTCTGTTCAAAATACCCTTTTTGGTAGCCTTGTTAAAATATATTCTGTCTTTATCAAAAAACCGATCAATGTATCACATTATATAGTTCCTAAATAAGAGGATCTGTAAATTAGATGCATTTGAGAGCAAAAATGGATTTAAAAACGAGTCAGAAAAAAACGCAATTTTTTATTTGAACACTTCCTTAAATTTTCAGTCACGATTTCTGAAAATTCTGTTCAAAATACCCTTTTTGGTAGCCTTTTTTGAAATATATTCCGTCTTTATCAAAAAACTGAAAAGTGCATCACATTATATAGTTCCTAAATAAGAGGATCTGTAAATTGGATGCGTTTGAGAACAAAAATGGATTTAAAAACGAGTCAGAAAAAAACGCAATTTCTTATTAGCCTCCGATGCTATTTCTTTCAGACAAGCTAAAAATGTCGTGTCATCAGCCCTGAATTTTCTACTGAACCGATTTTGATAATTATTTTTTTAAATGAAAGCTATTTATTTGTAGTTGTGCCCATTTTAGCTATTTTTTAATTAATTTCCATTTTTATATTTTATTTTTAATTTTAAATGCTTTTTTACGATATTTCTTCCAAATGGTGGCAACTTAGTTTAGCTTTTCTCTCGATAATAAAAATTTATTTTCCATAATTACTTTCCACAAGTCGGAAACTTTATTTCATTAGTGAACATGTCCTCGCATTTAAAAGAAAGAAGTTAATTGTTTTCGTAAGATTTAACCACAATAAAATGATTGCATATAATTATGCACTAATTGAGGTAAAAAATATATTTACTGAGAAATAATATTAATAATGTAAATAAAATAACAGAAAATAATTTATGATAAAAATTAATGTCTAAAGCAAAGTAAGAAATATTTCAAATGAGGAAAATGATGGCATTCAGCAACCAGATAAAATGAATTTACAATATTATTACGGACGCCTTTTTCATATTACTAATAACAGTAACTTTTAAAAAACATTTGAAGAGAAAATGACGTCACTATTCAAAACATCGCTTTTTTACTCCCAACGGTTCAATGTTTCTTTTCATTATGAACAATGAGATTTGAGATTTTACTTTCAGATGACTTCAGTTAGTGAAAATAATGTCCTAGTAAAAATGAAATTAGTTTTTTTTTTCTTTCTTAATAAATCTATTTTTTTGTAGTGCATATAAAATAAAATTTCTGGATTTCGCCGGAACTCAGATTACAATTTTAACTGAAGATGTGCAAATATTTGCATGCGAAATTGTAACTGTGAAACTTGACATTAAGTTTGGAAATATATTTATTATATATTGATTCAATAATGTAATTACTTTTGCTTTTTTTTTAAGCCAAATCGATCGGGTCTTTTAAACATTTCATTCGTCGAATTCGACGGGATTCCACTTGTTTTATTGTTAAAATGCATTTCCTTTTTCCCAGAGTCTATAAAAAAGCATTTAAACTAAAGAAAAAATCCGTTTTTGATGAATCTAGTCAATGAAAAAGACGTCAAATTGTATCTCTTTATTATTCCGCAATTCCAAAGTCTCAGAGAGAAATTGCTAATCAACTGGGTATTTCACGTCGTTCTGTTTGCTATTATATTCATAAACACAAGAAAAATGATGTTAGTTCATTGCATTCTAAACGGGGTCGCCCTTCTAAAATATCGCTATCAATTTTTTTATTTTTATTTATTTATTTATTTATTTATTTATTTTAATCGGAGGCGAAACTGAATTCTGCAATGGCAGTATCTACATTCAACTTGTTTGAATACTTCCTTCAATTTTCAGTCCCGATGACTTTCGGAAATTCTGTTCAAAATACCCTTTTTGGTAGCCTTTTTTTTAAAATATAATCTGTCTTTATCAGAAAATTGACCAATGCGTCACTTTATACAGTTTCTAAATAAGAAGATCTACCATTTGGATGCGTTTAAAATCAAAAATGAATTTAAAAATGAGTCAAAATATAAGCCGTTTGGATTTGAGGTTTTTTTTCTCCAACTCCTATTTTTGTTTAATTTCTTTTAGCTATACGAATTGGTCCTATGAAAAACTTGTCAATATAAAAGTTGTAGATATTTTTGAGAAGGTGTAAAATAAATTTAATCAGATTTGATATCTTTAAAATTGACGGAGTTATGGATTTTTCTCTTTTTTCAGCGCGCTTTTTGTTTTCGTTTTTAATTTTTTTCATCAGTAAAAGTTAGTCCTATCAAAAACTTGTACGCGCAAAAGTTTTAGATAATTTTAAGAACATTTATAAAAAATTTAGTTGGACTTGATATCTTGAAAATTGACGAAGTTATGAATTTTTTTCTCTCAAAATCTCTGTTTTTTTCGCCCCTTGAGCCCACTTCTAAATTTATCAAAGATCTGTCATGCACATACTTTTGGCCCATTTTTAAGAAGTAATATAAACTTTAAACCGATTCGATATCTACTTTAATTAAGAAGTTATGGCGTTTTTTCGGTTTTCACAAAAACGCCCCCTATTCTGACTAGTGCTCGCGATAGGATACGTATAGCAGGTATACGATTAAACGATATACGTATATCCGTATAATACGTTTTTCTGCTATACGGATACTTTCGAATATACGTTTAAACGTATCCGGATACGTATAAGGCGTATCAACTAAACGTATATTTAAGAATACGTATATTTAATGTATACGTATATTCGCCGTATCGTATCTAATTTAAATAGCGGACTTCACCAGTCTTATGTCGCTGAATGGAGAATAATTTGGAAATCGGTAGCGTTACGACAGAAATCCGCATAGTATGCAGGCCCGTAGCTAAGGGGGCGCTATGGGCGGCTCAGCCCCCCGTAGAATATTTTGAGCCCCCCCCCCCCCTGGAAAAGATTCCAAGGTCACTCAGTTAATTTCTGTTCCAAAAATTCAAATGAAATTCTGTTCAAAAATCTAATTTAGTTTTGAGACCCTTTCACAGTTTTGCAGAGTTACTAAATTGTATCTAAAATAAGTGTGTCAACACTCCCTCATTTTATATGTACATATGAAGTTAACATGATGTTTCATTTTGCACCAGTTATACAATCAAAATTTTCATCATCCTATACTTTTCTTAGCATAAAATGAAGTTAGTACAACAGTTTAATTAGAAACATAATACCTACAATGTGAATAGTTATTAATTTATCTTTCTGCGTCAGAAAGAGAAAAAAAAATTATGAGCCCCCCCCTACATTCTCTCGAGCCCCCCCCCCCCCCCCCTATGGTTCACTTCTAGCTACGGCCCTGATAGTATGTCTTATACATACGAGATCAAGCAATGAAAAGCGTATATTTTTTAAAACAGTTTGCAAAAAGTTCACAAAAGATCAGACTCCTGATTGGCTAATCTCGCTTCACTAACAGTGAAATATCTACTATCTGGATTCCAACCAAGATCTTGGTATTTTCCTTTATCTTATACTATAATGCGAGCAAAAATTGTGTGTGTGTGTGTGGGGGGGGGGGGGGGGTAAATTTTATCTCAAAAACGGCTCTAACGATTTTCGCAAAAATTTGGATTTTACCATTTTCGGGCACGAGAAGAACATTGGGCTAGGTCACATGTTCGAGAAAATTCGATTATTGGGTCATTTTGGGTCATAATGGGTCAGGATCAAGCTATTTTTATATAGAGAACGGCTGGATCGATTTTAAGGAAATTTTGTATCCAATCGTTTTTTGGCACGAGAAAACAATTGAGCTGGGTCACATGTTGAAAAAATTTTGATTAGTGGGTCATTTTTGGGTCATTGTGGGTCAAGCCATTTTTATTTAAAAAACGGCTCTAACGATTTCGACCAAATTTTATATTTTATCGTTTTGGATTACAAGAAGACCATTGGATTAGGTAACATGTTCGAGAAAATTCGGTTAGTGGGTCATTTTTGGGGTCATTGTGGGTCATGCTATTTTTATCTAGAGATTTTCTCACGCAATTTTGACTAAAAATTGCATTCTATGGTTTTCGGGCACGAGAAAAACATTGAGCTAGGTTACATGTTCGAGAAAAAATTTTAATGGGTCATATTGGGTCATTAAGAGTCTGGGTCAAGCTATTTATGTTTAAAGAACAGCGTGATGGATTATAACGAAATTTTGTATGTAACAGTTTTTTGACATGAGAAAACTAATGGGCTAAATCACATGTTTGAGAGATTTCGACTATGAGGGTCATTTGTGGGTCATGGTGGGTCATAATGGGTCATGGTCAAGCTATATCTAAAGAACAGGTGGATCGATTTTAACGAAATTTTGTATGCAACATTTTTTTGGCACGATAAAATCACTGGACTAGGTTACATGTTCGAAAAATTTCGATTAATGGGTCATTTTGCGTCATTAAGAGTCTGGGTTAAGCTATTTATATTTAAAGAACGGCGTGATGGATTATAACGAAATTTTGTATGTAACAGTTTTTTGACATGAGAAAACTAATGGGCTAAATCACATGTTTGAGAGATTTTGACTATGAGGGTCATTTGTGGGTCATAATGGGTCATGGTCAAGCTATATCTAAAGAACAGGTGGATCAATTTTAATGAAATTTTGTATGCAGCATTTTTTTGGCACGATAAAATCATTGGACTACGTTACATGTTCGAAAAATTTCGATTAATGGGTCATTTTGGATCATAAAGGGTCTGGGTCAAGCTATATATAATTAAAGAACGGCAGGATCAATTTTAACGAAATTCTGTATGTAACAATTTTTAGAAACGAGAAAACTAATGGACTAAGTCACATATTCGAGAGCTTTCGATTATAAGGGTCATTTGTGGGTCATAATGGGTCAAGGTCAAGCTATATCTAAAGAATGGGTGGGTCGATTTTAACGAAATTTTGTATACAACATATTTTTGGCATGAGAAAATCATTGGGGTAGGTCACATGTTCGAAAAAATTTCGATTAATGGGCCACTTTTGGGTCATTCTAATTTTATCTAGACAACGTTTCGCGCAATTTTGACTAAATTTTGTATTTTATCATTTTCGGGCACAAGAAAATCATTGGGTTATGACAGATTTTTGAGAAAATTCGATGAATAGGTCATTTTGGATCATAAGGGGTCCGGGTCAAACTAACTCTATCTAAAAAACGGCTCAATTGATTTTATCTAAATTTTGTATCTAATGTTTTTCGGCATGCTAAAACTAATGAGCTAGGCCACACGTTCGAGAGATTTCGATTATAAGGGTCATTTGTTGGTCATGATGGGTCATGCTAATTTTATATAGAAAATGGTACTCACCATTTTGACTATACTTTGCATTAAATCGTTTTTGAGCAAGAGAAAACCATTTGGCTTGGACACATGCTTGCGAAAATTCGATTAGTGAGTCATTTTGGATCTTAATGAGCTAGGGTCATTCTAATTATATATAACAACGACTCAATCAATTTTACCTAAATTTTAAAACAAAATGTTTTTTGTCACGAGAAGACTATTGGGCTGAGTCGCATGTTAAACAAAATTATATTAGTGGGTCATTTCGCTTCATTGCTGAATACTACCAAGCTAATTTTACCTAAAAATGGCTTAAACGATTTTGATTCAATTTTATATTCTACTGTTTTTGATTACCTGAAGACGATTGAGCTGTGTCACATGCTTGATCAAATTTGATTAGTGGCTCATTTTGGGTAATACGGGTCAGGGTCACGAGAATATGGCAAAAGCCAATAACTTGGTGATATTTGACAAAATATTGGCGACATATGGCCAAAAAATCGACTATAAAAATTATGAAAACCAAAACACGTATTTGGAGCCAAATGAAAGAATGCCTCCAAATTAGGTATCTAGCAAAAAATATTGTCTTTCAGAATGTAAAGAATTTTTTTTATACATTCTTAAGAGGATTCGAGATGCATGGTTAAACCAATCAGAGTCAAGCTAAAAAAGTGATTTAGATCGATGTCCTTTCATTGTAAATTTTAAAATAAAGTAAAATTTATAAACATGCGCATAAAAACATAGTTTTCTTATTGATTGTTTTTCTAAATAATATTATTATAAACATGTTTTACAGTAATAATACAGAGTTAATGATACAGTGAAAATACTTTATCGAGTTGAACACAAAGTTAATTTTGACCGAGCTAAGCTCGGTCTCCCCTGCTAGTAAATATTTTAATCAACATACATGTTCAGTGCAATTTACCGAAGTGACCCATGTTACCTATCGATTGTAGGGCAGTACGAAACCGAAATGTGGCACCAATGAAAACTATCCTGTTGAACTGTAGCTGACGTCACAATTCGCCTTGATTTTCATTTCATACTACCCTACAATCGGTTGGTAACATTGGTCACTTCGGTAAGTGACCGGTAAGTTACTCTAAACATACTCAATGTTTAATTATGTTTCTTCTAATTTTCATTAAATAAGTCATAAAATATTCTGGGAGGACAAAATAATTAAATCCTTCTATAGTAAAAAAAAACTAGCCTTAAAAGGAATGACTCCTGGAATGATGCTGATGTGTAAGATTTCCGGAACTAACGAATCCGGGTAGACCACTCCTTCCATGAGTCGAATAGACCAATCAGGAAAGGGCTCAGTCTATGCATCGCGAAGCGTTTCCAACCGGTATTGCAAAGCAATATCGCAGCAGAGTGTTACATGCTTTCCCGCTTATTCGAGTATTACAGAAATACTACATTTATGTGCTTTCCCGCTTAATAGAATATTGCTGAAATACTTCATTTATATGCTTGCCCGCTTAATAGAATACTACCGAAATACGACATTTATATGCTTGCCCGCAATAGAATACTACCGAAATACGGCATTTATATGATTGCCCGCTTAATAGAATATTACCGAAATACGACATTTATATGATTGCCCGCTTAATCGAATATTACCGAAATACGACATTTATATGATTGCCCGCTTAATCGAATATTACCGAAATACGACATTTATATGATTGCCCGCTTAATAGAATATTACCGAAATACGACATTTATATGATTGTCCGCTTAATAGAATATTACCGAAATACGATATTTATATGCTCGCCCGCTTAATCGAATATTACCGAAATACGGCATTTATATGCCTGCCCGCTTAATCGAATATCACCGAAATACGGCATTTATATGCCTGCCCGTTTAATAGAATATCACCGAAATACGGCATTTATATGTCTGCCCGCTTAATAGAATATTACCGAAATATGACATTTATATGCTTGCCCGCTTAATCGAATATTATTGAAATACTATATTTATATGCACCCGTTTACTCGAATATTACTGAAACGTTACACTTATATGCTTACCCGTTTAATCGAATACTATTGAAATACGAATGCACTCGTTTATTCTCCTTCTATAGTAAAATAAGCTATACTTAATCAAATCTCAAGAAATAACTTGTGGAATGATGCTGATGTGTAAGGTTTCCTGAAATAACGCGTCCGGGTGGATCACACCTTCCATGAGTCGAATAGACCAATCAAGAAACATTACAAAATTGATTGTATGGAAAATAAGGTATCGCGAAGCGATTCCATGGAGTATTGGCGAGCGCAGCAATCAGGGGTAGCCTACAACTTGGAATCGAGAAGCCTACAACTTGGCCGCAAAGCCTACAACTTGGAATCGCGGGGAGTTGGCGAGCGTAGCGAGCAGGGGGGCTGAGCCCCCCTAGTTATTTAAAAAAGAAACTAATAAAAATTACCAAATATGTAAATTATTTTAAAATTCCTCCGCGGTAAGACAATTTACATATGGTGAAAATAAAACCATTGTGTCACGTGACACAGACACTTAGTATAAGTATCTCGTAGAGTAGAAGAACGAGCATTTATAGACGCAGTTCTGCTTAGATTACAATTAGAAATGAATAGAAAAAGCTGGGTGTGGCGGTACGCTGAGAAAAAGAATGACAGAGCCTACTGCCTGCTATGTGATGATGATATTGCTGAAAACTCATTTTGTGCAACTGGTGGAACAAAATTCATACCACATATAGACAAAGTCACAGACAGGACTATCTTATTTTTCGGACTATCTTACCCTTAAAAAGTGTGAAACAGTCGAAAGATTTCTCGAATCCATTACTTTCTTCTTGTTAAGATACAAGAAAATATAAAAAAACTAAGTACTGAGCCACAGCTCTTTCAAAGATTACCTAGTTTGATTCTATCCACAACTAATGTAAGACAATTTATAATAAATAACTTTAACCAGAAGTAATTTAATAAGAAACCAAAATTTAAACTGAGAAACGTATTCAGATTTTTTAGGTACCTGCATAACAAGTAGTAGTTAAGTGAACGCATCGTAGTTTTTTAAACAGAGAATCGCTATAGGGATACTCAACCGGATATTTCTCAATGTCTGTAATCCGCAGAAAAGCATTGAAACATCAAATTTCATATCTTGAATGAAAAACGTTTAAACGTTTATACGTTTAACCGCTTGGATAAGATCCGTATATACGATGTACCGTATATGTTGTTTTGCGCAATACGTATAACCGCCGATGCCGTATTATACGTATAGTTGATCCGTATTTCGTATAATACGTATTATACGTATACGCGTATAAACGTATAATCGAGAGCACTAATTCTGACGCCCTTGGTCCGATTTTGCCCATTAACGAACTCAGCCAAGTTTTTATCCCCATTGATTTTATGTACCAGTTTGGTGGAGATTGGTGAAGAATTATAGAAGTTATCGTGTCCATAAAAAAATGAGATATAGATATATATGGATAGATAGATAGATATATAAACTGGTGCGATTGCAATAGGTAGTATTTCTTACGAAATCTACCTGATAGATAGATAGATAGATATATAAACTGGTGCGATTGCAATAGGTAGTATTTCTTACGAAATCTACCTAAAATTGAAGAAATATTCATATAACAAATTGCGTTTTTTCTGACTCATTTTTTAATCCATTTTTGCTTTGAAATGCATCCAACTGACAGGTTCTCTTATTTAGGAACTGTATAATGTGCCGTATTGGTCAGTGTTTTGATAAAGGCAAAATATATATATTTTTAAACTGTCAAAGATGGCACTTTGCACAAAATTTCTTGAAGCGAATTGTTGATGCATACAAATGACAAATTGCTTAATTTATGACTCATTTTTAAATTCAATTTTGCTTTCAAACACATTCAGTTGACAGTTTTTTTTTTCTTATTTAGAAACTATATAATGTGCTGTATTGACTAAATTTTTAACAAAGTCAGAATATACTTCAAATAATGCTGTCAAAATGTTGTTGTAATAAAGCTGTGAAGCTGGATTTATCTCTAATCCTATTTTATTTTTTTTTCTTGAAATGAGTACTCTTCGAAGTCTACCTCCACCTATAGACCAAGTCGACAGGGATTTTTGGGCTTATAATACAGTAATCATACGAATTGAATAATTTCCAACTGAGCGAAAAATTGCCTAGGCTGGGAATCGAACTCAGATACTTGGCTTACAAGGCCAATGCTTTACCTGTTAAGCTATCGGGGCGACAGCCGGCTGGGATTTTTCGCTCAGATAACCTTATTGGTCAGAGCATCTGGCCTCTGGTATCTAGACAATTCAACAGAATCTACCGCAGGTAATGGACCTCCATATGACGATGGGTACGTAGATATACTATTATTTTGAACAGAATCTACCGCAGGTAATGGACCTCCATATGACGATGGGTACGTAGATATACTATTATTTTCAACACAATCTAACTGATTGGTAAAGTAATCATACGAATTTAAATTGAATCATACGAACGGGCAATTTTTCGCTCGATTGGAAATTATTCAATTCGTATGATTACTTTACGAATCAGTTAGATTGTGTTGAAAATAATAGTTTGTAATACAGTGTACGTTTAAACAGCAGCGTGCGAAAAAAAACTACTCCCGGGGCAAAGTTTCAATTTGCCCCGGGCGTGAGAAGCCTCCAAGTTTACAGTTGCGTCCCTGCTTATATAATATGAACTTTAAAATGTTCAGGTTTACTTAAAAGGCTATTTAAAATTTGGCCCGAAATGCATGTTTGATAATACTTTTATAATATTTTTAATATTAGATCACTCGTTACGAACTGTGAGAAAATTGCGTGATCAATAGAACCTGAATTCAGAATTTTGACTTTTGGGTTATGATCGCTACTGATGCTTCAAAGACGGAGGCAGTTACTTCTATAGCTGGTTGTTCTTCTTCAAAACATTTTGGGTACAGAGAAACAGTTTAACTCAATTTTTACGTCCGACGATCTTGCTGTTGGTATAACTCTTGATGAGTTGGTATCCTTGGATCATTCGTATTATTCTGACTGATAGCTTATCGGTTCTTTTAGGCGCTACAGTCCATCACTCTTAATTCCCCCAAAGTTATGCTTTGGCTTAACAACAAAATTTCTCGGCTGTAGAAGTTCTCTGTCATTGTACATTTCTACTAGGTCCCGGGGCACCGGGGTATCCCTCTTAAAGACCCTCTGGTTGAATGGATCTCTCCAGAAGACCTTACTAATGAGTCTGCATGTGAGATTAAGCAAGCAGCGTGGGCGTTCTTACAATGCCTGTAAATACTATAGTTCCCATAGAGACATTCCTAGTATTCTCCATTCTCGGCATTCCTAATAGGAGGGATGATGTGATCGTCTTTCGTCTTCTACACTGTAAAAAATTTAACCCTTTTGCTGCATCGTCATTTCCCCGCTTTTATAGAATATCTCTCTTTTTACCCATCAGAATGCTCCATGATAGGCTCAAATAATCGTTTTCTATAAAAGCGGTGGAGTGAAAATACAGAAAAAGGGTCAAATTTTTTACAGTGTATGCAGGATGCACGTGTATGCACGCCCATCCTCCTGAAAAAATAATCAATTCCATTGCAGTTTTTGCTATAATTATTTTTTATTTCAGTATTTTCTGGAAAATAAATTTTAAAGATGAAGTGAAAAAGATACTGATCAATACTTACTGAAACATACAAAAAATACTGATCAATTTTTCTGGGGAAGGGGCGTGTTTCAAATTTCAACATAGTTGTTCGTTACCCCAAAGTCTAAAATGCGCTCTATCGGTATATTTTTAACTTTATCTTTAAAATTTACATTCAAGAAAATACTGATTTAAAGAGTAGTTTTAGCGATAGTCGCAACCGTATCGGCCAATTTTTTCCGTTCTTTATAATCATTCCAAATTTGAACCTCCTCCCTCCCCCCTCTGAACACAGTTCAATTTGAGCTACTTAACCACTCCCAACTATTCAGATTTTGAGTTCAAAATTTTAATTTAAGCTTTCGAAAACATTTAATGATATGCAAAAAATAATTGTTCGTTACTCTAAAGTCTAAAGCGCCCTCTGTCGGAATTGTTCGGAATTTATCTTTATAATTTATTTTCAAGAAAATACTGACATAAAGAATAGTTTTAATGAAAACATCAAATCAATCGAACAATTTTACAGCTTTTTTACGTTTATTTGAAATTTTAGACCTTAAACTTTAATGGCGGCTATCTCCTTCGGAAAACGCTTGGGATCTTTGGTTTCCTATTTAATATTGTTTGTCTTGATATGTACTATCACCCCTCTTCTTTTGTAAAAACAATTTAGAATCCCCCTGTATATCTCCTAAAGGCAGTTACATTCTGTAAAAGTTGATATTTATTATCTTCAGCTGTGAACGGCTTTGGTAGAGGCGGTCATGTGCATTAGAGTCTTAAGAACTAATGCACGGAATTTCTTTCTTTTACAAATTTAACGGTGGCCATAGATTGTCTTTTTATTTAGGTAATGTGATAGCGAATTTTGAACTATGAACATGTATGAGATTGAAGAGAGTTTTAGGATTGCCACATCCGTCTAGTTTAATAATATAGTTAACAATTCATTTATTTATTATATGGAACTCTCTGAGAACGAGTAAAACTCGTACTTGACAATATGTTTTTTGTAAGCGGATATTTTGTAATAGATAAATAGGTGCCTTCCCTTTTTGGCTGAGCAGGGTTTCTGACTGCAAATCCATGCGTGTCGAAGAGACCCCAAGTGAAACGTAAATAACTCAAAATTCTGATCAGGCGATATTTTATCCCCGTAGTCAGTCAAATATGCGCTAGAAAGCTTTTACTTAATTTCAAATAAATTTGTTTTTAAATTCTACAGTCATTTAATAATATTCAGCATTTCATGCATAGAAGTACTTAATCCCGAAAAGGGTTAAGCCAGATTCTAAAATCTGTATAGTTTTTTCTAAGTGTTTGGAAACAAATGCAAGTAATCTTTGAAAAGAAAACCGTTAAAATGTTTTATTTGAGCGTATTTATCTGTACAAAATCATTATTGCTAGAAATTTTGATAGCTGAATTCTATTCAAGAAATGTTCAAAATGAAATATTTTTAATTTTTTTATGCGCAGCAATTTTTTATTTTATAAAGCTCTCAAAAGGTCATAAAATAAAAAATGAGATTAACTCTTTGATAAAATCGTTCGTTGAAGAAATCCACTTTGTTTGAAAGGAAAAGTGTAACTGCATTTGAAATAAAACTTAAATAAATCGATTTGTAACCATTTCAAAGATTTTTTTTACTTGCTATCACGCTCTTGATTTTCTTTTCTTTTTCATTACGATTCCGATAATAGAGTTAAAGAAAAGTTTTCCTGAAAAACACCGTCAGTTTTTATTCATTATAATTTAGCATTCTGTCTATTTTTATTTTCTGTTTTCTGTTTTCATTTAAAACAAAATAGATATTGATAATACTGTATATTTTTTACAGGTTTAGTTTTGAAAATGAGCAAAAAATAATTGAAATTATCAATATACAGGGTGCCTATTTAAATCTGTTTTTTTTCTTTTAATAACCGAACAATTGCATCTATAGCCATAAAAGTGGTATATAAAAGTGGCTATGCGCTAGTATATGAGACCAAATAGAACACATCTGGTGCCAAAGAGCGGAGTTAGAGTCCTTATCTTGCAAACGTTGCAAGATATGGCAAAAGACAGAATTACAAAGTTTTAGAGTATCACCGATTTAGTACGAATGTATACCTTGATAATATTGATTCTAAAAGGTAAAGGCTTAAAACTCGCATTTGTTTGATAGCTATTTCCTACAATATGGACTGATAAAAATGTCTCAGAGAGAAAAAAACGGTTATCTAAAGATATCTTTATTTTCGATACTCAGACTTCTCTCTGGCACTTTCAATGCGCCTCTAGAGTATTGTTTGATCATCACGCTTATCATGTTGTAGTATTACAGGCAGGGCTGGCAAGTTTCTGCCAGTAAATGGCAAAAACTGACAGAAACTAAGAAGTAATGCTAATAAGAACTTTAACTTGCAATGATTCATAATTCACACATGTATTTAATATATAAGGAATTTAGTTAAAAAAATAATCTAGCATAAAAGCTAACACTGCATTAAATGTGATTTGAATCTTGCATTTGAGTTTAAATGATATTTCCATCATTAAATAAAGCTAAGTAAATTTTGTGAGCAGCTGCAATAGAACAATCATGTTTTTTACTTTATGTTTAATCCAAATTATTATTTGTTATTTATCATAAAATAAAATGTATAAGCAATTGAATACTACTAAAAAGTCTCAGATTATGTCTTGAAATGAATTTCTGCCAGTTATTGCCAGTTTCTGCCGGTTTAAACCACTTTCTGCCACTTGTTTCTGCCGGCAAAAACCCAGCAATGATTACAGGTGACACGTTGGCAAAATAGTCCAAGAGCCAACCGCACAAAACCCTAAGTCATCGAGCACAAGAAAAAAATCCTTTATTTTATGGAAGAGTAGTAATAGGGGAATCTGATGACCCGTGTCTGCCGGAAGCGGCAGTTGCCAAATTGGATACCACCTGTGGTCCACTCGTATGTTTAACAATAAAATTGTGTTTTCTGAATTTTGTTTGTTGTACAATTCAAAGTGTGAAAACATGGAAAATTGGGTGCAGGAGAACATAATGCTAAGTCTACGAGTCAACCACTAGTGGTATCAATTATTGGCTTATACACCACTTCGCTTCCAGCAGACATGGATGATTAGATTCCCTTATTACCACTCTTCCATACAATAAAGGAATTTTACTTGTGCTCGATGACTTAGGGTTTTGTGCGGTCGACTTTTAGACTACAAGCAATTAAACATCCGTAATGCATCGCTGGATGTCTTGCTTTACTGAAGGTTCCCATACACTTGCTGTTTCAGGCTTTCCCACAGGAATTCAATGGAGTAAGGTTGAATGAACGGCAAAAACATACAACGGAACCCTCATACCTGATTATTTGTTCCCCTATTTCCTATACTAAATACAGAATATTTAATACGTGAATTTTCGCATTGCTAACTAAGTGTAGAAGCAACTTAGTGAATTTTACACTAAATACACCACTTAACTGGTGTTGTCTTGTGTGCAAGCGCGCTGTGGTGTGCTGCATGCTCTTTCTTTCTTTTTATTTTATTTTTTCTTTTATTTTTCTTTCTTTTTAGGATTTTTTAACAAGTGACTAAGTCCCTATCTGCCAGTATCTCCCATCTGATAAGATTTGATACCTGCTATCGGGGCAAGGATCCTCCTAATCTCCACGTAGTGGCAATACATATTACGAGCTTCATAGTCCATCTTCCTATTGTCAGTGTCTAGGGCTTAGTTATGAAGTTTTTTATGACAATAGTTTATGGAATAAGGTAACTTAACATATATTTCTTGTTGTAACATGTGCATTGTAGCTCAAGTTGATTTTATAATTTTAAACCTCGAACAGAAGACGAGACCTTCACCTGGCAATCTATCTCCAATGGAAAAATTCATAGGTAACTTGATACATTGCATCCACGACAGATTTTACATGCACCAGGCGCCATTACCGTTCATGGCATATTTTAGCCAGCAGTAAGCCTCGATCTCTCGACCTTGGAGCGACAAGCTCGATGCACTGCCATCTGGTCCACCGCTGCATGGCAAGATGCTGGTTCTTTTTTCGACCAAAACATAATCATTTCTCCTTTCGTTCAATTTTCATGGCGTCATAGATTCCGAAATCCCAAAATATATATTCCGTATTAAGTGCTAAGTTTTTTTGCATTCGTGTTCACACAGTGTCTATTCAAACTAAATTAATGATGCTCTACAACTTTGGCCGTGTTCAAATGACCCCATTTTTGCGCGCGCGCGCTCAGAAGATTCTACATGGAATTGGTACTATCGAATAAGGGAATTTTAACGTTACTTAATTATTTAATTATTTTTATAGTTCAAAATTGGTAAATGCAAATACTATATTCCTTTATCTTTCCAAAACATGATTCTCGTAGCAGAAATACATATCTGCGGTCACTCAAATAAAATCTAAAATATTCCTAAAATGTATCACGTGACCTATTTTATCTAATTAAGCCCGATCAGCATTTAAAATATGACCACCAACCTTGACGCGCGTAACTCAAAAAAAAATATGTGAGTGATTTTATCACGTGATTGTGCATTTCGTGCTTCTATTTTATTGGTTGTACTTTTGTTGGTAGGTTGATTGATACAATTTAACAATTCAATTAGAGATCTAAAGATTTTAACTTTTTAACAATTTTTTTTATTATTTATTTAAAAATGATTTATCAGTTGCTTTATATTTTTCGCGATAATTAAAATGCTGTTATCAAACAAGATTGTGATATCAACATGTTATAAGGTTTATTTTTAATCTATTATATTAGATGTATTTCAATGGAATTTGCACTGTTAGTTTGACAATTTTTCAGAAAAGGTTTTAGTATACATATTTCTTATTTAATAATTGCATATTTTACAGAATACTATAGTATTCTGTAATAATTATAATTATTACAGAATACTAAATTGTTATAGTAAACTTTAATCACTAGTTGTCTAATGATGTAGCTTGTTTTTTGCATAAATGGATACTTCATCCAATGGATACTGGAAGCAAAGAGGGGAAGGAGGACCGCACTATCTTCTTAACTGTTTGAAAATATATGAATTTTGGTCATTTTCGCTGATTCTTATCGTTCCCCCTCTTGCCCCTGCATAAGTCGGGCCCTGAGTAAAAATAATATTCTTAAAAAAAAAAATAAAGCTAGTTATTTTCTAATAACTATAGTTATTACAAAATATGATTTGTATCTTAAACTTACTTCTAAAGTACTTTTTTAAAAAAAGAAAGAATGAATGAATGAAAAACATCAAGAAATTCTTTTACGCGTATACCTTTTTTAACTTTTTTTGTTGTTGTTATTGTTGTTTATTTGCTTAATATGTATATATATAAATCACTTTGGAACGATACTTAAAATATTAAATGAGTTCAAATGTAAAACTTTCTTCTTAAAATATCATATTTTCTCATATTTAAATAGATATTTCATTATTGTAATAGAAATACATGTGCTTCTGTATTATTAATATAAAAAATTATCTTTAATAAAAAATCCTATTTATTAATATAAAGCAAACAATTATTAAAAATTTAAAAAAAAAATCATCACAGTTTATAGACGCGAAAGATTCGAACTCACAATCGCTGATTTTAAGCTCTTGAAGGTAACAGATGATCTTTTCATCAGCACCATCCAATCAAATCCATGAACTGTTCTTAGCCTGTATCTGAGCGCACAGTTCTGAGTACTGTGCGCCTGGTTCGGTACTTGAACAGCCGCAATAAGGTTTCACTCCATATCCCTGACTTCTGAGAGCGCGCACTTGACGCGTGTAACTGCTGAACATGCTCTTTGTAATTCATTTTCCCTCACATTCTGTACCGTTTTCGGGATATGAACTCTAACTTCGACATTTTACATCAGATGATGTTGTAAGTAGTCTCATCGAGTAGTTTATAAGCCACTTTGTATAGCTAGACACCACTTTTATAACTATGACTGCAGCCATTCGACAATTAAAATGCGGAACGGACAATAGCGGACAACCTTTATATTGATTATTTCAGTCTCTTTCCTATTTTTTTTCAAATTTGAACTTATAAATACTATGCATTATTATCAACATTTATTTTGTTTTAAATAGGATTATCGCAGAATGCTAAATTATTAAAAATATATATTCTTTTAATAGTCACGTATAAATTACTTTTTTAATTGAAATAAAAAATTATTCTATGCTCAGACTTATGATTAAGTATCAATTTAAGAAATTTATTTTTTCTTAATATGAATTAAAAAGATGAAACATTAACTAACAAATAGAAAAAAAAATAAGAAATTATGAACTTTAAAAAATAAATGGAGTCTGAAACCGGAAGCTTGCAAAGTGCATTTCTAGTAAAATAGTTGAAATCCTGTATGTAGTGTTTAACATATTTCAACATACTTGAAAAGTATTTATGAATTCGGTTTTACTGTTCATTTGTCTGTCGGTCTGTCACTCGATCCAGTCTTTCACTTGCGTAAATATAGTCCAGTGGCAAAGAAATTTATATAATGTTATTGAAATTTACTGTGGCATGTTCGGTATTAATAGTGAAGTGTCTAGCACTTATGATTTATTTACAGGGCTATTCAAAAAGAAAACCGTTAAAATAAAGTGAACTTGGAAAAGCAGTTTGCTGTGTATTTCATGATATTACAGTATTTTAAACATATTGAAAATAATATACGTTACTCATGTGTACTAGAAGGTTCTTACTATAGAATGTGGTGTGCATAGAAATTATAGCTCATTCACAGGCTCACACTGTAAAAGTATTGGGTTATAGAAGAAAATGAGCAATATTATTGAACAATTGAAGCCTGTGGACAATAAGTGCATTTCCAGTTGTGGTATGTGTTTTGAAATTTGTAAACTTGTATGCAGTAGTTGGTAAGTCTTTTGATGTTTAAAATATAGTTTTATTCACTTGTCTTGTATGTAGTGTCAGCTAGATTCTAAATTGCAGAGAATCGAACTCACTGTTGATTGAAAACTAATCGTAAAAATTTCAAAATTTCATAATATGCTACCTTATTTCAAGGAAGATAAATGAATTTATCTAAACCACAATGTATTGATAAACTACTAAAATTAGGAACGGAAATTCAGGATGGTTTAGAGTTAAGGGGACAATTTACCTTTTCAACAATATTTTTTCCTTTTTAAAGTATGGTTCAAATGGTGAACTCATGGCATTTCAATGTTCAACTAAATGTATATTTTGAAAAGAAAATCTTTCTTAAGTACATATTTAATTAAAATAAAAAAAGAAATTTTGAAATTTTCAGATCTTTTAAAATTTTTGTTATATTTTTACATTTTAATATTTTTGGCCATTTTTTAAAAAGATTTTTAAATGTGTATTACGCAGCATTGTGCATGGAATTTTTGACGCATCTAATATTATATTTAATATAATTTGTATAACAATATATATAAAATAAAGCAATTAAATCGAAAACAGTTGTAAATACTTAAAAAAAAAAAACTTCAAGGCTGATTTTATATTCAGATTCATTATATATAACAATAAAGAACATGTGCAAAAAAGTTTAAATTACTTTTCCAAATACCAGAAAAGGCTTAATATTTTTAAAACACGAAATAAGAAGAAAATATTAAGATGAAGAAAATACTTTAATTTTTTAGCTCACAAGCTATCCAAATCCGAGAGCTTATTAGCCCGTCCATTCTGTAAGTATGTCTTCACTGATTAGTTTTGGGCGTTTATTCGAAAGTATAAGGGGGGGGGAGAATGGGGGCTAATGCCTCTTCCCTTAATTAATATAGGTGGGTTTTTCATGCACAGGTATCGGATTTCATTCTAGTTTTAGATACAGTATCATTCTGATGAGGCGTTTTCATAATTAGTTTTGGGAGTTCATTGGATATGTATGAGGAGGGGGTAACGGAGGCTAATCCCCCCCTTAAATTAGATAAATGAATATTTCATACAGAATTAATAGATTTCATTCAAATTTTAGACACGGGTTCATTCCGTTGAGGGTACCTCCATGATTAATTTGGGGAGTTAATTGGAGAAGTATAACATGGGGCAGGGAGGGAGACTCCCCTGAATTTAGATTAAAAGGGAATTTCATACAGAATTATTGGGTTTCGTACAAATTTTAGATATGAAATCATTTTGATGGGATGCCTCCGTGATCTGTATTGGATGTTGATTGGATAAGTGAGGAGGGAGGGAATGTGGGTAACCCCCCCCCCTCCCTTCATTTAGATTAGTGTGGTTTTCACAGAAAATTTATCGATTTACTTCAAATTTTGGATATAGGTTCATTTTGATAAGATTTCTTTTTGGAATTCATTTGATAAGTATGAAGGGGGCATAGGGTGGTTCTCGCATTTCCTGGTTTGTTTTTGGAATTCATTGTATAAGTATAAAGAAGGGAAGGGGAGGAATACCCCTCTTTATTTAGGTGTATGATTTTTCATGCAGAATTAACCATTTTGCTTCAATTTTTGGATACAGATTCATAGTGATAAGACGCTTCCCTGATTAGTTGTGGGGTTATTTGTTACGTATAAAGGGGGATACGGGTGATTACCCCCTATTTAAGTTAGCTAAATGCAGTTTAATGCAGAATTATCCGATTTTCTTTAAAGTTTGGATGTATATTCTTTCTGATATGTTGAATCTTTTAATTGTTTCGGAGGTTTAATGGTTAAGTATAAAGGTAGGAACGGGGATAACTCTTATATCTCTTCGAGAAGGCAATTTATCCCCTTAATTTGTTATTCGAAGGACATTGTTATATAAGGCTGTAATATACAATTAGCGAGAATAGCCTATGAGTTCAATGTCACCAGTTTAACTGTGCAATATTATTTCTATTTGATTTGTGTGGAGAATTACGCAGAGTGTATTAACAAAATTTGCAATCTCTTGCAGTATAATTGCCATATGAGGAAATTATAGACTGCATAACATTATTGGAAAGAAATCAAGGGCTATTTCAATTGCACCTATTGGACTTAACAGTTGATGAGGACATTTAGAATACGATAAGAACATTTGTAAATATAGAACTCTAACCTACTAAATTATCATTAGCAAAATTACTTAACAAGTTTTTTATTATCATACTTTTTTTTTGTTATTTTATTACTTTTAATTATATTATTCTGTTTCAATTATCCCTAAATTGTCTTAAACTTTTACTATTTTAACATTTTGAAAATTAGGAAAATTTATCATCGTTAAGTATTATTTAAGTTAGAAATATGATTATTGCAACTTCTGGTTATGTATATGTTCATAGTTTTATCTTAACTATTTATATTGTACATATAATTTTGTATTTATCACTGTGGAGAATTCTTCAATTATGTTTACTTTTTGGGAACGCCCTGAATAGATAAGGCTATTCTTCTTTGTGTTTACATTCAACTCTTTCATTTGTCATCTAATATATTTTTGACGGCGGTCTGGCGACCATTCATGTAGTGCCTCTGGTCTCTCCTGGAGTTTGTACTACACCATCTACGGATATTCTCCTTTCCCTTTGTCAGTCCTGTCTTAGTCCACATCTGGGTCTATTAGCACAGTTGTTACAACCTGCTAGATGAAGCTTGTTGTGCTTAAGCCATTTGGTATGCCTCCCCACCTAGCTGAAACTGAAACTGAGGAAAAATAAAGTGTCAAAATATTCACAGTTAAACAAGCTTACATTTAATATTAAAAAAATGGATTTTTTTTTTTTTTTTTTTTGAGATAGATTTTTTTTCAAATACCCTGTACGTTTGACTGATTAATTGTATCATTATTTTTCTTTTCTATTATGAAATTTTGATCTTCATTAATAGTATAAATCGTAAATGCTTATGCAAATAATTTTAAATTATCCAATGCTTTTTTTGGCATTACTACTTTCTTAATAAAATTTTTGGGATAAAAAAAATTGAAATTTTGTGAATTTTAAAGATAAAACAAATAGGAACTTCAAAGAATGGAGACCTATACGCTTCAGTGCTTTAACTCAATTATGTCGTCTTGACTAGAAAATTGAAGAAATGAAAACTGTTGGGAAAAAAGTAAAGAGAAAAAGTAAATGAAAAGCTTTTAAACTCAAAAGCTGTTCTTTGCATGCGATATAATATTCATCATCTCTATCAATTTAAATTTAAAGATAATTGTATTTCATTTGTAAAAGCTTTGTTGATATAATTTAAACGGATTTTTTAAAGCTAACAATGATAGATTATTTTTCTTTATTTTTAAAAACATGAAATACTAAAAATTTATGTGGAATTTAAATTTAAACTCAATTAATTATGAACAATGTATTTACTTTTTGGTTTATGAATTTTATTTTTAACAATAACTCAAAGATTATAAGTCATTTCAAAGTGTGCTTTTGAAAAGTTTATAAATCTGAATTATATGTATCTTGCATTGTAAATGTGTAATACTTCATCTATACTTCGCACACTGCATTCAAATGCATCTTCCCAAATAACACATAAGATACCCATTTTCATCTCTGGTGCATGTTATAACCTTGAGCAAAAAATCTAAACACTGGAAATTCGCTAGAAATCAAGACGAGTTTTTGTTGAAATTGAACAATGTTTTATACTTATAATATTAAAGTAAGAAATAAATAAATTTTTGCTAGTAGAAAGATTTGCAAAAATATTTTAAGATAATTATAACAGAAAATACATATTTTTGATTAACACAAAAATATAGGCACGTTTGGGATATATATGCAAATTTATGGTAAAATGACAAGGCGTATTAGCACCACGTTAAAATTTTGCCAATTTTCATGGCTTAGTTTTTTTTTTTTTTTTTTTTCAAAAAATAGGATTTTATTATGACAAAACTTATTCACTATGTATACAAGAAAGAATATTTTAGTATATATGTGTTCATAAATTGTAATAACATGATTTCTTTTATTTAAGGTAACTATTTAATATTGTTATCCAACTTCTAATAAAAATATATCTTCAAATCACAGAATTTACCTCGAAAATTTTAGGTCAAGCGTTGACCTAATATTCCAGTCTAAAAATCTACAAAAGCATCAAACTAACTTTTTGCGGTCGTTTGTGACTAAGATGACGCAAAATCTTTCAGCGTAGAACTCTTATTGCCAATTTTTCGGTTTTACTCATAACTACATGTAGTATTAGTACTTGGCGTTATTACCCGCCCTAGTATTATTACCCCAAGACACATTATATCGAATGCTCACGTGACCAAAAATAGATTTCGCCTAAAGTTGCTTTTCAAACTGCGAAGTTATCTTGAATTCTTAGAATACTGGTGAACTGAACACGATTTGAGAATGAAAAGATTTCGAAAAAATTATGAAGGACAATGAAATATAAAGTCGTTTTCAGATATTTCATTTTTGTGAAACAATTTGAGGCCAGTTACTAATATAATTTTATTTCGTGTTCATTAGAATCAACATACAGGGTGAGTCATAAATGTCGAAACAATAGGATATTTCCTCAAATATTGCCCCTAGACCCATACTTCCAATTGCAAAAATTCATAAAAAAAGGTGAAATTTCTGATAAGATAAGTTGCAACTCCATGGGGGGGGGGTCTATTTAAAAAAATAGGAAAATTAAATTTTTATACGGCCCCCGTAGAGCAAAATTCCCAATTAGGAAATTATTCCTTATCCATTCCTAAATTGAACAAAACAAATTTCATCTCCGTATCTAAAAATCCCACAGAGATACTAAATCCCAAAATCCTCAAAAATTCTTGACTTACACCACTTTTCCCTGCCTCTAAACTGTGATTTCTTAAGTCAATTTCAACGCTTGTTAGGGAACATTCACAAATTGCAATTTAATAAAAATCGGTTTAAGATAGCGCTTTTTCTTTGGACATAAAATAGCAGCGTATAGTTTTTACGCTAAATTGATATACCAGACGTCTGCCCGGGTCAAAATACCTAGGTCAGGTCCTAAACCGACCCATAGGGAAAAAAGTTCGGCGTGGCCTGAAAAATATGTCAACATCATAACCCGGACCGGTCTGGAAAATAGTTTAAATCATAGCCCGGTTCAGTCGCAAATTTCTACATAGTTTTTTAATTCGGAGTGGGAGAAAAATGTTTCATATGGAGGAGTTCTGACCAAAAAATTCTTTTATAGCTTTTCGTTTTTTATATTTATACTTTTTATTATTAAAGAAGCGCCAAAGGCTGTAATATATTTATTTTATCAATGAATCTCTATTTATATGTAAATGTTTCACTTATATTTTAATATCGTTAATCCATATCCCATGCGTTGGAGACACTGAAAATTGTTATACACTAAAACTTTTTAAGACGGAATCCCATAGGAAAGAAAAAATACGTTATAGACAGATGCTCTCCCTAGAAGTTGTAATTGGAGCTTATTTTCTTTTCAGGTACTATTGCATTTATTTTGCATGGATCAACATATTTTCCGTTTAAGACAGAATGCCTTCATAGGCAGATTTTTTTTTCACTGGTTTTATTGTATTTAATTTTTTAGCCTTTGAATAATCTATTTAAAAAATAAATTAAAAATTTTTTTTTAAATAAAGATTTTAAAAACTAAGGTACCCTGGGGTAATAACGCCAGGTTAAGGTTCTACCAATTTTCACGGCTTAGTTTTAGATTGTATTTTTCAAACAAATATAGGATCTGATACAGCAACTCATTGACTATCTATATAAAATAAAATAATTTAACAGATATGTATTCATAAAATGTAATGGCGTTTTTTCTTGACCAATGCTATTTGGCGTTATTACCCACCTATATGGATAATAACGCCATGCAAACAAAACTATGAAATAATATGGAATAATTGCATGTAGATAGCCCAATTCTAAAAATACAAACTCTACAAACTTAGAAATTGTCAAATTGCATTCTAAGCTATTGAAAATGTTCAATTTTTTGTGAAAGTGTAAGAAAAATAAAGGTGTGGTGTGGGAGGAGGGGATGAGGCAAAAGAATATCAGACCGTGAGCTTCTTTTTGCTTAAAAAGGACCGCTTAAATAGAAATATGAGAAACATTGGACAGTTTTAACTGTGTTTATTTGAATCAGTATTTAGGATGTAGCTCGGCCACTGTAAGGAATCAACCGGGGTACTAAAGTCAAGGATTGGCGTTATTACCCCGGTATAGTTATTGCGAAGTACATTTTAAATTACAAATTATCTCGAGAAGATATCCAAAATCTTCAACAGCATTTTAAAAGTACATGAAATGCACTACAAATTTATGTAATTAACAAAGTATTTCCGGATAAAAAGATAGTCTTCACATCACAAAACGTATCTTGCAAATTTTAGATCAAGCGTTAATTTTAGTTGTTTGCAAAAACAATAAGACCTAAAAATGAAACAAATTAACTTGAAGCTGTTTTTTGCGATTTATATGACTCAAAACCCTTCTGCGCAGAGCACATGGGTGTCATTTACCTGATTATTTCATAATTATGCAAAATATAAGCACTTGGCGTTATTACCCCGCCTGGCGTTATTACCCCAAGATACCTTATATGTTTTTCGTAAAAAATTCGATTGAGCCGAATTTTATTTATTTTATACACGTATTAAGTCAGTCAGAGATAGTGATTTTTAATACGGGTTTTGTCGAGACCGGGTTTGAAAATTTCATCCACAGTGCACCTAAGTTGAAGGAAGTAGTCCCCTCCTTTATGAAAAGTACGCTAGGCCCGGCCTGGCGGGTCTTCAGAAAAAAGTAACATCTCAGTCCTGGCCCTACCTGGCCCAGAATACAGATTTTTTTAACATCATCTGGAGGACGATAAAAAGCCTGAAGTTGTCAGAGGTAAATTTAAAAAGAAAAAAAAAAGACTTAATCTGCATCTTAGAAAAAGCATACTTTAAAATAACTGACGGACATTTAAACAATACACGTCGTTTTTCTGCATAATGAATTTTTTATCCTCTGTTTCTTGTCTTTAAATTATTAAATGTTAAAAATTTTTAAAAGAAAAAAGAACTTGAAACACGTCATTTTTGATTTTTTACATTAGTTTTGTTTCGGCAAATTTTATAAAATGTTTACTTTTGAAAAAATGTTTGCTTTTGAAAATATGATTTTTTTAAAAGTTATATTAATTTTTCAATAAACATTTTTAATAGTTTTAAAATTAATGTAAAAAAAAAACCTTCGAACAAAACTAAAATCAGATTTTCATCTTTAATTAAATGGAAAGAAATTGAAATCCGATGAATAATGTTACGAGATATAACGATTTTTGATTGTCTCATTTAAACCAGTACTAACCATATGAAACTTTTATAAATTGTATGAGAAATTTTAGAATGTAATTTTCTTAGCAAATTATAAGGCTAACCATCACAAAAAAAAAATCAAAATTCTAACTAAAGAAATAGATTTTTTACCCGTTTTCTAGAACTGTTAAAGTAACATTGTTTTTTGAATTGTGCGCATTTCAATTTGTGTCTAATCCCTTAAAACCTGATTAATTTTTTTAAACGGCTATAACTTTGCGAATTTTGGAGATATGAAGATGCAACTTTTTGTGTCTTATTCGGGACTGAATAAGCAAAGTTTTTCTAATTGGAATTTTTGGTCCTACGGGGGCCGTATAAAAATTTAATTTTCGTAACTTTTCAACTAGAACCAATTTATCTTATCAAAAGGAGTCGCAATTTATCTTATCAAAAATTTCACATTTTCTTATGAATTTTTGCAATTGGAAGTATGGGTCTAAAGGCAATATTTAAGTATATATAGCCTATAGTTTCGATATTTATGACTCACCCTGTATAACAGTATCTGGTAGTCTATTGACGATTTTTAAGTCTCATATTTAGATTGAAATTATTTAATTAGTTATTTTTCAGCATCTTAACTTATTAAATATTCATGTATTTTTTCTAAAAAAAACAGTAATGTATGTATTTGCAGCTTACATATTTATGTAAAACCCATTATTTTAAGTCCTAAAATTAATTATTTCATTTTAAATATGTTCAATTCACCAGTTTATCGCAATTAACATTTTGCTTCAATGATAAATTTAAAAATAAATATAAAAGTAAAACCGATTTTTAAAACTTCAATAAACATTTAATGTTCGTCTTGAAAAACACGCATAATTTCATGATGGAAATTAGGGATTTTTCATAATAAGCAAATAAATAAAATCTGAAAAAATCTCGAAAATACTATTTATGCTTCATAGTAAGCACCAGCTTTTGAATTTATTGAAAATAAACTGAAGTATGAGTATTATTCGCGCTTACAGGGTCATATTAAGGTCAATAAATATATGAATTAATAACTGCATTATGAAAAAAAAGTTGTTAAAAGAATCATAGAACTTTGTAAAACCATACAACATTGGAAACAAATTATCTAATTTGTTTCCAAAGGATTCTTAGTGTCTTTTACTTTGTCTATGTACAAGAAAGTATGAATGTGTATAGTATCAAACTTCTACAAGATATGAAGTCTAAATAGTACCAAATTTTGCTATTCTGCATAACTTATTTTAATCTTATCATAATTTATTTTTTTTATGAATTTAATTCTATTCCGAAAATAAAATTACAGCGTGTTTAAAAATCATTTGACTTTTCATAAAACTAAATTTAGCAAAGACACAGCAGGAGTTTTGGAGTTTTGGGAGGTCCACTCAATGCAAATCAGTCACGAATCCCATAGTATTTATGAATTTAATTCTAATTAAATTAGCTCGTTTTTAATAATATGGCGTTTATTGCTTCACTGTAAAAAATCTGCTTAATGTTCCTAGCGTTTACTGTGTAAAATATCTGGGTTTTCTCGGATTACTTTTGCTGATCTGAGAATACCAAGAAATCTAATGTAACACCTTCTACGATGCTGTGTAATTAACAGAAAACTTGAAAAAGTGGAATTTATTGATTGACTGTGAATGGTTCCAAATGTTTTGTGTGTAACATACCTTAGTTTTTTCAGGCATACTTTTGTATAACGTTTTGGAATTATTGTAAAAACAGAAATTATCAGTGAACTGTGTCAAAATCGACATTTTGGAAGCCCTTTTCGAATTGCCTTCTTTCAGTACCCTTCTTTCCTAATTTTTAATTGGTCGAATTCGGTATGTCAAATAAATTAAAGAGAAAGTGTATATTAAAATTTTTTTTCGAGATGTTTAAAAGCAGTCCCTGGAATAAATATTCACTTCAATAGGATCCTACATCATACAGGGACACTGTTTACATGTCGCAAACGCCAAAAACCTTCGGTTTGCCACTAATATTTCCAAAAAGAAATTTTATTTTTATATTTTGATGGTAAAAACTATTATTAAAAATTACAGTGACGAAATTCCTTATTTATGCCACATATTCGTGCCTTTCAAAGGATTATTGGTACAAAGGTTTCAAAGGGCTTGAAAGGTACTGATATACAGGGAGTATCTAAACTCTTGGGCAAAACTTTAAGGGGTGATAGTACACATCAAGACAAACAATATTGAATGGGAAACTAAGGGTTCCAAACGTTTCCCGAGAGAGATAGGAGCCATTAAAGTTTAGGGTCCAGAATTTCAAATAAACATAAAAAACGGAAAAATGGTCGATTGATTTGCGGTTTTCACCAGAACTATTCTGTATGTCAGTATTTTCTTGAAAATAAATTATAAAGATAAATTTTTAAAAATGCAGACCCCTACTCAATTTGCGCTTTTTAACCCCTCCAAACGAATCAGAATTTGAGCTCAAAATTTAAGTCTAGAGGGCGCTTTAGACTTTGGAGAAACGAAAATTAATTTTTGCCGTTATTTTTTAACTCTCGTTAAAAGTTTTCGGAAGCTTAGACATAAACTTAAATTTTGAATACAAAATCTGAATAGTTGGGAGTGGTTAAGAAGCGCAAACTGAACTGTGTTCAAAGGTTCAAATTTCAAATGATTATAAAAAACGGAAAAATTGGTCGATTCATTTGCGGTTTTTACTAAAATTATTCATTAAATCAGTATTTTCTTGAAAATAAATTTTAAAGATAAAATTCAAAAAATGCCGATAGAGGGCGCCTTAGACTTTGGAGTAACGTACAACTATTTTTACCCGTTATTTTTTTAACCACATTAAATGCTTGCAAAAGCTTATACTTAAATTTTTTGCTCAAAATCTGAATAGTTTAAGGTGGTTAAGTAGCACAAACTGAACTGTGTTCAGAGGGGGGGGGGGGGAGAAGAGCATAAAATTTGAAATGATTATAAAAAACGGATAAATTGGTCGATTCATTTGCGGTTTTCGTTAAAACTACTCTTTAAATCAGAATTTTCTTAAAAATAAATTTTAAAGATAAATTTTTAAAAATGCCGATAGAGAGGTCCTTAGACTTTGGAGTAACGTACAGCTATTTTTAACCGTTATTTTTTAATCTCTTTAAATGGTTGCAAAAGCTTAGACTTAAATTTTGAGCTTAAAATTTGAATTGTTGGGAGTAATTAAGTAGCGTAAAATTGAACTGAGTTCAAGATGGCGGAAAGTTTAAATTTCAACTCCTGAACATAGTTCAGTTTGCGCTTCTTAACCCATCCAAACGATTCAGAATTTGAGTCTAAGCTTTTGCAAGCATTTAATTAGATACAAAAAATAACGGTAAAAATAGTTGTTGGTTACTCTTAAGTTTAAAGCGCCCTCTAAAGATTTTTTTAAAATTTATTTTTAAAATTTATTTTTAAGTAAATACGGACATAAAGAATACTTTTAGCGAAAACGGCAAACGAGTCGACTAATTTTTCCGTTTTTTGTAATCATTTAAAATTTGAATTCCCCCTCCCTTAAACAGTTCAGTTTGCGCTACTTAACCACTCCCAACGATTCAGATTCTGTGCTCAAAATTTAAGTTTATGTCTAAACCTCTAAAAAATTAATGAGATGCAAAAAATAACCGGAAAAAATTGTTAATCATCACTCCAAAGTCTAAAGCGCCCTCTATCGGCATTTTTTTAAATTTATCTTTATAATTTATTTTCAAGAAAATATTGATTTAAAGAGTAGTTTTAACGAAAATCGCAAACAAATCGACCAATTTTTCCGTTTTTTATAATCATTTGAAATTTAAATCTCTGAAAACAGTTCAGTTTGCGCTACTTAGCCACTCCCGACTATTCATATTTTGAGCTCAAAATTTAAGTCTAACCATCCGAAAATATTTAAGGAGATGCAAAAAATGACGGCAAAAAATAGTTGTTCGTTACTCCAAAGTCTAAAGCGCCCTCTATCTATTTGAAATTTATCTTTATAACTTATTTTCATGAAAATACTGACATAAAGAATAGTTTTAGAGAAAACTGCCAATCAATCGACCAATTTTTCCGCTTTTTATGTTTATTAGAAATTTTGGACCCTAAACTTTAATGGCGCCTACATGCTTCGGAAGACATTTGGGACCCTTAGTTTCCCATTTAATATTGTTTGTCTTGATGTGTATCCCTTAAAGTTTTGCCCAACAGTTTAGATACACACTGTATGTCAAATGTAAGCAGTTGACAGAATCTCAAAATCAAATATATTTATGTGGTCATGTCTGATACAGCTCTTGTTGTAGGATGTGAAAATTAATACCAGTAAGCCTTGTTTACTTCCATTAATAACTATTTCGTGATATTATTAATATATATTCCACAACAAAAAAGTAAGAATTTATATTATAAATAAATATTTTGCTTATACGACGTTGTTGTATTAATAAAAACATTTAAAATACATTTAAAAAATTTACTTACATGTTTCAACTCTTTTTAATTTTTTTAATTAGATTAAAAAGAGTTGAAACATGTAAATAACAATTTTTAATGTATTTTAAATGTTTTATTAATAAAATTACGTCTTATATCCAAAATATTTATTTATAATATAGATTTTTACTTTTTCTTTGTGGAACGTATATTATTAATATTACCATATAGAACTTAATGCAAGATACGAAGAAGTACATTTAAACTTATCGCGATTAAATAAAAGGGGGCCTCTTGACCCAAAAATCCTATTTTAACTTCAAATCCTGTTATCTATATTAAAAAGATAATCTGTAAAAAGTGCTAAATTTTCTATCATAATACAATATTCCATTAAAAATTAGTCTAAAATTTACTCCATGGAATTAATTCCCTACTTTTGATGTCTTTGTTATATAGTTACATGGTCCACATCAATTGATAATTTAGAGGGTTTTTTACCGTGAATTTAATTGTAGCCAAAACTCGAAAAATTTGTGAAGTGAATTGAGGTAACAGCGTTTATTTTAAAAAAAATTGTCTTCATATACATATTGTTGCGTTTCTATTTGTAAAACCAAATCATTAGCATTGAAAACCAATGTCGTATAAAGATCATGGATATTTTCAAGTATTTTCCTCGTAGTAAATCGAATAAGCTCATTTGCAAATAAATGCAATTTCATGAAATGAATTTCATTTTTTGCAATGATATGCATCACCACAATTTTAAACACTATTCTAATGGGGGTTATTTTGGGTATTTTGTGTTTGTTTCTTTGGGTGTTTCTTGTCTGTCAAGAAGAGCAGTGAGAAATATTGTATAAAATAATAATAATAAAATGTACAATTTTTAAAAATAATTGAAATTGTTGACGTATAAATATCTTTTCTAAAAACAAAGTTAAGAATTCGGTTAAATATTTATTGTTTATTTTATATCACTCTATGTTTCCCAAATACATTGTTAACTACTATAAATTCTTCACGAGTAAAATGTCAAGTAAATATGTTTTCTTAATGCTGTCGTAATATTCACTTTGAAACTATTAAGTTACTGAAGTATTTTTGATGGGACTTAACATTTAAAATAGTATTGAATTTTTTATTTTTCCCCCAAAATGATATATTTTTGTACTAAATATATATTTTTAATTCATCATCTCAGATCATAATACATATTGTTCCAGATTACATGTTACGAAACTTTTATTAATAGTAAAACTTTAATGGTTATTAATGGTACTTCAATTAGAAATCGCTTTTTTGTTTCCCCGTAATATTCAGTGGGCTTTGAGAAGCCCCACAGTTAAATTATCTTGGCACAATATTTATGTTTTCTAACTATTTTTTTTCTTCTAGATGTTTAAAAAATCATTCTTTATTTGGTACGTTCTGAAATTTCTCAAAAAAGTTTTAATAAATTTTATTTTAAATTAGAAAAAATAAATGCCTATTTAAAAAAAAATAAAACATTAAATAAAATTCTTTGAAACAGCAATAAAAGACCAGTCTTCTGAAGCAAAAGAAATAATTAGGCAATATGAATTCTGAGATATTCTGATAACTGAAACATTTCGAAACCCATTAAATAAACTGTAGAAGATTCAAAGTGACTTCTAACTGAAAAAGGGTCTTAATATTCCAGGTTATAGATTTCTGAACTTTCCAGACATGTGTAACTTTCCAGGCACATTTTTGGCAAAGTTTCTTGAAAAACCTGTGGCAGACTTGCTGCCACTGGCTTTCCCAGCAACATTATCTTTTTCAAAGTGACGTTTTGTCTCGGATGTTTTCATAGTCAAAAAACCTTAACTGAAATTTTATGTGGAACGCGTCACTATTTATTCTGACTGTAAATGGACAATTTTCCTGAATGGAGGGACATAAATGAGATTTCACGAGTAATATTCCAGTTTCTGAATCGTGAAATCTAACAGAGATTTCTTAAATAACATATCAGATCGGAGGTATCAGAGTTTTTCAGAATGATGGAACCTGACATACATCTCACGAGTAGCATTCCAGGCTATAAGTTTCAGATGTTTTAACAGCATGGTGAGTTAATGAGTAACGTTCTAGATTCTAGATTTCAAGAATGGTGGTCTGTCTAACTAAAATCTAATGAATAACGTTACAAATTATAAGTTTCGATATATAAGACTTTTCAGAATGGTGGAAACTACATGAGATTCATGACAGAATATGGGTTTTTGGGATGATCCTGACTAGTGCAACTTTCGATGCTTTTCTATGGTGAAATTACTGCTACACATGTGGAAGAATAGCTTGCACAGGCTTTCTCAGGAACTTTACGCGAAATTTTGTGCAGTGTTTTGCACTGCTATTGTATATCGATTTACACAAGCATATAATTATAAGTTGTTATATAGGCTTTAAACTTCTAACCGCCGCATAACCTTGTATACGTTTATTAAGCTGCAAGTTTTAAAGCAATGCAAATATTATTTAAATTAATATAATTAAAAAAAATAAGAGTTTTAAAACATTTTTTACGAATAATATTCTGGGGGCTTATATTCCTATACGTAATTAAATTTTACATTGCATGTTGAAAATGTTGAAATTTTACAATAAATTGTCATGATTCAATTTTACATGTTACGTTTTTTTAAATATTTAAAAAAATTACAGATAAAACAAGATTACAATGTTGCTGTTTTGTTTGGTAGTCAGAGGGTTAAAATCCGATGTTACATAGCGAGAACTGTCCCTGTCAGTATTTAAACCCAAACCGTCCGTGTGTTTTAAGGCCAATATCTCGGCTAATTTCTAATTTTTTTCTTTTCCTTTTTTTGAAAATCATTGTAAACAATGATTTTGTACTTCCGCTACGATAGGTACATCCAGTATTCATCAACATGTTGGCTTTGCTTGAAAATCAAGATTTGTGTGTAACGGAAAAATGTGCTTTTCTCAAAAGCTATCTTATTTACGGTAATCGCTATAGTTTTCCTGCAAGGTTTAAGCTAACGTATACTACTTCTGATTTTTTCATAATTTTAATTTCAGTAGATTCAAAAATAGATGGGGATGATGGGGTTATATTTTAACCCTACATTTCGACGATATCTTTGAAAATATTCTAACTAAAATTAAAAGAAATAAATTTTTGAATTCTACTTTACAAAACCTTTCACATGATACCCTACAATATATACAAAGAAAACAATTTTTTTAAGTAAATTATTTATCGCTCTACACCTAAGTCCTAAATATATTCATGAATGTTTAATAATTTGTAAATATGTGAGATCAATCGTCTTTAATATTTCCCCAAATTGAACTTTCTGTGTCTCATGGTTTACGAGTAAGATAGCTGAGACTAACAGATAGACGCAGGAGTGATTTTATAATGTTTTAGTTTTCACTTTTTAAGTACAAGATCCTAAAAAGATCCATTTTGAATACTTTATTTTTTTTTAATTATGGCTTACAGGAAATTAAAAGAAACATTGTTTAAAATATCAGTTTAGTATTTTTAAATTAATTTGTCAACGTCTTAATATAATTTATTTATTAAAATTATGTTAATACTTTTTCGAAACATTTTCGTAATTATTTCACCCTTATGTTTTATTTATTTTTCAAAAAATCTTTTTCGTGTTCATAAGTTGCTTATTACAATTAGACAGCTATTTGATTTATTTTGGTAGTTCTGTTTAGGTATGTCATCATTAAAACCATACCTGGTTTAACTCGTTTACAAGTGTAAGTATCAAGGCGATTTTGAGATGTAGTGTCATGGGTAAACTTAAATATAACTCAATTAAGTTCTAAATATAATACAATGTTGTATTGAAATCGGAAACTTATATATCATACAAATGATGTATTTTAATTCATTTTAGAGCGATACATTATACTTGTTATTTTGTTTTATTAGTTTGAGTGAAAATAATAAAAAAAAAAATCAATGAAATTTTTTAATTTAGAAATATGCATTTAATTCATTTTCTAAAACAATAATATTTTAGAATTTTTTTTTTCAAAACTGCCACCCATTTTATTTTCTATGTGCTAATATTTTAAAAATATTTTTAAAGCAAAAAAATAAGAGACAAATAAACAGAAAAGATTTTTACTTAGCATTTAATAGTGATTTTATACGTTTTCATTATTTTATTCATTTTAAGTGATGTGTTTTCTTTTTTTTTTTAAGAATAATATTTTAATAGCGCATCTACAAATTAAATAATAACATTAGCCTTGTTATAATAATAAAAACTTTCAAATTATGCGACAGCATTTACTTTCGATCATATAATTTTTTCCCAATTGGTTTTTAGCCAACCTGAGTTTTGACCCCGAGTCCTCTGCATTCTGGAAGAGCATCACAATATTAAAAACGTCAAGTTGCATATGAAGGAAGTGACTGCCAAGTGATTGTCGATAAAAATCTCCACTAACTACGGGAAGATGATTTTTTCCTTTTTAAAATTATTCTAAGGAAAAAGAAAAAATAAATAATATTTTCTTATGCAATATTCATGCTCATGTTTTTATAAAAAAATTCAAAAGAATGCTATAAGTCTGTATTTTGAATTAAAAGTTTTTTTAAAAAGATAAAAATATCTTTAAATATGGATATGAAATCCCAACAAGGAATTACATTTAAGGATTAATTACATTAATGTCTTTAAAATGGTGATAACGAAATTCGATCAAACGCATTTAACCGAGAACTATTGTAAATTTACAGAAAGTTTCATTTTTGTTCAGTGTTTTTACAGAATTTTTTATCAATGCACTGTACGCATTAATTAATAAGTATATCCGAGTTTTCTATTGTATATTTTGTTATTTATACAAAATAAATTGAAAGTGTTTTCTTTATGCATTTATTAAAATTTATGCTGCATTAAGTGGTGTAATATATAAATAAATTTACTAGCAACTATATTTTTTAACATATGACGTCACTTGAAAAATCTCCGGAAATATTTTTTTTAATGTATCGTATTAATATATGATGTAATCTTTATTTAAATGCGTTTTTCATGTTATAATAAATTTATTTAAACATTCATCATTTAAGATTCACGGATGCATGCATTATTTAAGTTAAAGTATTTTCAAATGTTATTGTTTGAGTTTTTTAAGTATGGCCTAATAATCCCCTTTAAAACATCTTTAAGCGAAATAATTTTATTATTTTACACACTTAATATATGACACTATTTAATGTTTGGGCACTTCGCATATGACGTAATTGTCATCTTTATATGTGATTTACGTATAATAATATTTTTATTTTAAAGGTTTCGTACTTTTTAAATATTTATGTCTAATATTTTGATGTGCTTCTTCCTATTTACTGCATTCAACACGAAGTCATTTAATTCATATTTTAAAAATTTCTTTCTGTTTTTAATAATTTTACTTCTATTTGAGAACGACGAAGAAAATAGAAAAGAAAGAAAAGAAAAGAAATCTAATATCTACCTTATCTCTTTTTCTCCTTTAACCCCTTGGGGACGAGCGACCGGTATACGTGCCGGCACCATTTGTACTCACATCCCGCGAGACTAGTATTCGTGCCGATCAAATGGAACGTTTTGTTTTTCACAGTTTAGCAAACAAAAAATTTATCCTAATTCTATTTAAATGTATATTAAGGAAGAAGATTTATTCTTCAAACTAGGAAAGGTAATGAAAACTTTTTTTTAATCCACGTGAATTTAATTTTTATGGAAATATAACAATGGGAAAAAGATTATTTTTTAATCACGTCTTTGTGTTTCATAAATCTTTTTACGCGTCTAGTAAAACTTTATTTTTCTTTATTAGAAATAATTCTACTGAACTTGATAGGGAAAAATTTGCGGTTAAAGAATAGTAACATTAGAAAGCATATAATTCACGTAAGTAAGCGTATTAGTAAGCATATGCACGTTTACGAATGACAACATGAACATCTGATTCATTGCTTTATTTTTCGCTCTTTTATCTCGATCAGAAATACTTTAGTTGAAAAATCGACGTCATCAAGATTTCGTGTTTTCTTTCTTTTAGAAGGAAAGATTTATCTTTTTTATATTTTTATTTTATTTCATCAGTGCTTCGCAGTTAAAAAAAAAAAAAATAATAAGAAAGAAAGAAAAGTTTTACATAGTGATAGTGAGAGCTGATACGCCACTAAATTAAGAATCTTTTTCTGCGTTCGTCTTTTGATTTTACTTTTCACGCTTGTTTAAATTAATTCGTTTTAAATTAATAATAAATATTTACGCGATATCTTTTATTAAATTCTGACTATTTTAAAGACTATGCGCATACATTAGCATGCATATTTTGAATCAAAAATCCGTTTTAGCTGTTATAATTGAATATATTCCATGCATTATTTGATGTTCAGTTATGTATATTTTTTAAATTTCAAAAATACTTTCAACATTAATGGCATTTTTATGAGTATTTTTAAAATTACTATTTAATTTCATTCACTATTCATTACTTCTAATTTCATAACTTTATTTATAGTTTTAAATATAGTTTATTTATAGTTTTAAACTAAAGATATTTTAACATCAACAAATTCTTTGATGAATGTATTTTAATTTATTATTCAAGTTAACTCATTATTATTAAACAATCCTTATTTATCAAATTACTTGTGTTATTCTATAAGTGATATATTAAAATAAAATGGCTGAAAACAACTTTTGTTTAATATATCACTTATAGCATAACATAAGTAATTTGATATTTTAAAGTGATGATTCTTATTATATATAATTTTATTTAATATTTCATTTTATAATATATTACTATATAAATCTATATCTATCTATAATGAACAAATTCAGCGAAATGCATATTTTATTTTAAAGTATAGTTTTATTAACTTTTCATTTATTACTATGCAATACTTTTTATTTGATAAATATTTTATGATTTATTATATTTTTATATATAATTTTTGAATTTTTAGAACTGATTTTAAAGAAACATTTCAAATTTGTTTATGTATGTTTCTATAATAAGCAATAAACACTAACATACAGAAGTTTTCACACGTTTTATTTAATTAGTCTTATTTGTTAATAAAACAGCTTCATTAAAACGCTTATTTTGTTTAAGGAATGTCTTAAAAATTATTTAGAAGCAAAACTATTGCTGTTTTAACAAAAATATTTTTTAAATTAGGAAAATATATCGTTTGTTGCTATATTAAATTTACATAAGTGATCTGTGATCATACTGTACTATTTTGAGTGCTAAATAATTTGTTAAAATGCTTATTACGTATATATAAAAATATCGTAGAAAATAACTCATTTTTTGTGTGAATACACATAGTAACAACCTACTCCATGCATGTAAATTTTAAAAGGTTACATGGAAAAATGAATTTTTTACAATTTTTGAAAGAACACATTACACGAGTTAGGCTTAGCTGCTCAAAATCCTTCGGCCCTCAAGATGAAATCGAATTTCCCCGCTCCGTCCTCAGATGCCCACTTCGAAATGCGCGCGCCGTCGCGAACGGGTTAATCCTACAAAAAACAAGTATTTCAGTTGCAATCTTAAGAGAAACACATCATAAAAATTAGTGAGCAAATAGTATCTTGAAAAGAAATTTAAATTTTGAGATTTTAATTCTAATTTTGCACTTTTAGAGCGTTATTTAAAATCTGTACTACATTCAAATCAAAATGTTTCATATTTTAGAATTAATATCTATGTAACACATTTAATTCTTTAATCGGTCTTTTTATAAAATTATTTCATAAATTCGTTTCACTAGATTAATGGTTCGTACGGGTACTGTTACTTTCCAGGTGAATTACCAGTATTTCTTTTATAGAAAAATAAATATAGTTAAAAAGTGAGAAATTTCTTTTTTAGTCAGAGATGTTCTATAAGAAAATACTGGTATCGAAGAATTTCTTTGTCACGAAATTCCAGGACCTGTACGAACTTTGTAGATTTTATTCATACAGTATAGAACCCGTCGAATTTTGACGAAAAAAATGTTTAAGAAGGAACTGTTTCATTGATTTATAAAAAATCTACAAAATTAGTTACAATAAAAAATACACCTTATATTGGTAATTCTAACTTTTAAATAAATTATATTCAACCCAAAATTGACAAAATACTATTTCTATAAAACTCATTTGTGAAAATTGTTAAAATTGAACTTTAATCATACATGTAAGCATTAAAAAATATTAAAAGATCTGTAATTATTATAAACTTATCAATTAAGGCTCTTATGCTAGCACTCCAAATGAAAAAAGCAAAATTTATTTCACTTTGACTCAATTATAGAATTTTTCTTCCGTGAAATTTAAACCCGACACTATTTTCACCGTATCAAAATTTAAATATGCATCTTTCATACCCGTATTTCTGTATTCATCATCATAAAAAAATCGTTATTTAAATTTGATTATTTTAAAATGATTTTAATTCAAAACTTGAAGTCTCAATGCTAAACAGATATTGCTAACAGCTATTTATATTCTTTTAAGTAAAAATTGAAAATGTGCGATGTTTAGGAATTTAAAAATTTGTAGTAGCAAAGCTTACAAAACCGAAATTTCATTTCAAAGTGTTTCCATTCGCAAAATGAGGTATGCGTTACGCACAATTGGCCTTTATAATATAGATAGGGTAGATGTATGAGAATGTAGGTATGTGATTGTGCGCTTAGATTCAGTCTTAAAAGGTAACATAATGTAATGTATTTTCGAATTAATTTAATTTAAACCAGCATAGCTTAAATTTACATTAATTGCACTTGAAAATATTTTTTGACAGGATTTGATCTAGTCGTTTATTTAAAAAAAAATTAATATCTCTCGCTTTAGTTAAATTTGCATGAAAAATAGAAAAAAGTTTGTACAACTGCTGGTAATTAGCTGATGCTTAAATTTTAATAAGAACACTTTTATTAAGAACGTGAAATTTAAAACGCTCGTTTTCATCGCATTTTCATGTAATTAGATAATTTTTGATACCTAGTTTCTTGAGTGCCATTTGTAAAATAAAAATGATTTTAATTATCTCATTCTAAAAACTTAATGCATGCTTAATACACGCTATATTACATTTTAAAAACATTCTTGTTATTTTATTTTTTCAAGTGTGCAAATCTAAACATATATTTAATTTAAATGCCGTATTTTATATAATACATATTTATTAATGCTCATCTTATCGAATGTTATAGAATATAGTTATTTTACATACACATGAGGATTTTACTAAAATTTCCTTTGAATAAAATATTTGGATGCTATATTTGTAGATCCTTCTGCAAATGTATATTATCTTTTTCATGAATTTAATATGATATGTAAAATGCAAATTTCGTTCCTGCCACTTATAAACTGAGTTTCACTACATGATTTGGGGGAAACTTCCACTGTTAATTAGAAAGAATTAGAGAACTGTAAATTTAAGAGAATGTTTCAGTATATCTTTAAATTTATTAGTTATATGATGGAAAGATCTTTGATCAAGTGAGACCATTTATAAAATATTAGCTTTTTTAAAAGATTGTAAAGAATATTTTTCTATGAAATTTGCATTGCTAGTTAGATAAATTTTCATAAAACTTTTTGTATATAATGTAGCATACAGTTCTTGTTTCGTTTTAAAATTTAGGTAAGTATTGCATAATTAGGTAAACCTGAACCCTAACAAGAAACTAATTTATGTTACAAATTATTTTACAAAATTTACTTTAAAGGTAAGGCAAAATATCTTTGACATTTGAAATAAAATTTCATCAAAATAACACAGAAAAAATGTATTTTAAACATACTAAAGAAGTTTTTAAAGATTAAAACGCTGTCGAAAAAATAACAAGAATAATTCTGTAAAAATAATTACTTTAAACTTACATTTTAAATTTACATTTTTTAAATACATTTAAATATTACTGCCATTTGCTGTTTTAAGTTTAAAATCAGTAAATATGCTTGAGAATAAAATGTAAAGGAAAACTTGCTTACCAAAGTGAAATTTTGTATACTTCAAAGGGAAAATCTTCCGAAGTATTTAAAAAATCATTAATTTTATATTTATTAAACTTTTTTATTTTTGTTAATTTATGAGAGAAGCTATTAGTGATTTAAAGTTTTAAAACGGCTTAAATACACTTAAAAAATATATAATTAAAGTTGAAACCGAAAAAAAAAATAATATTATTGATAATGATTATAAACCGTATTATAACTTTAAAATATTCTTGACTACGTTGCAAATGAATATAAAAAACATATAAATCAGACATATAAAAAACCATTCAAATGAAACGTTAAAACAACTTGCTGTAAAAGTATTATTTGGATTAGAGTTTCAAATTTAATGGAAGTACTTAGGTGGTTGCGTATTGTTATTTATGGTGGCCGCATTACTTGCATGTAGAAATGCAAAAGATGAAAATATAACGGGTTTATTTCCGGAAATAAACCGGAAATTTTTGAAAAGGATATTTTAAAAATTTCCGGGAGTTTTCAGAAAGTGTTAAGTATGGAAACTTATTTATTTATTATTTCCCATTTATTTTTAATGATTTCAATTTTTGTTAATGCAAAGTTGTAAACAAACCTAATAACATAAAAATATAAAAATTAGCATGGTTTACATGAAAACTAATGAAATACACATTTAATCTGCAAAAATATCAAGTAAGAAAAATTAAAGTATCATAAATAGTTTTATATCTTAAATTCTAGATAAATTGTGAAACAAGCATATGATAGATTCAGCTTCCCTGATATAACTATTAACCTCATCATCACCACTTCTGTTCTTCGAATCAATGAATGCAATGAAAAAAGAAAATAAACAAAATAAAAAGGAATCATTGCAAAAAATATGATGAAACTCGTTGGGAAATTAATGTACAGTATGCCTGAATAAGTTTATATGTGAGCCAACAGAAACTAAAATTTTAATTTTTAAAGAAACATTCAAATATTTAATTTACACCATTGTTGAAAAGCTGGGGAATTTTAATAAATTATAAAGTTTAGACTGTAAAATCATAAGTTTTGTGAATTTTTAGTGAAAATCTATCTTTTTTGGATCATTCTTCCCTGAAATTTCTTTAAAGTAAAAATTTCAAATTGAAAAATATCTAGTTTTGTTTATCTTGAAAATTGTTTATCTTGCAAAATTCACAAAACCTCAACATTTCCAATATGCCGCAAAATTTCGGATTTATTCCCCAAAATACACGAGTTTATTTCCGTCCCTCAAAATTTTTGGACTTTTGAAACTCAGCAGGAATACATATCCCAGGAGGGGTGAGGGGGGGGGTAACCCTACGTGAAGATCTTTCTAAATGAGCCTAATCAGTATTTGTGCCATGTTCGAAGAAAGCCACGAGCGCGATTAAATCTACACACAGTTTAAGATTTTCCGAATCTAGTAGATCTAAATTCAATTTAGGAAATTTACTGTTATTAAATAAATGAAACTGATCTTACTAGAGATAAAATGGTTATATATTATGGAAAAATAAATCTTTATGCATTACGTTATACAGTTTATGCCATTGTTATTTCGTCATCATAATCGTAATAAAAAGATGTTTTGTTGTTTTAATACATTGCCATTTGTGTAGCATTATTGTATTTGGTGCATATTTTTAAAAATATAGTAGATATTTATTTTCCACAATAATTCTCGTGTATTAAAAACTAATATTTAATTAATTACATACTTCTATAGTTATTTTTTTAATGTTTGTATATTCGGTGACCGTATAAATGCTAAAATCTCGGGGTAAATTTCTGCCGCTCTATAGTTTTATTAAGATTTTGTCATGATTTGTAATGCTTAAAGGCAGATATATTTACTTTTAACCAACATGCCTTGTAAAAGTTTATAAAATCGCTCATTAAGAGCTTATTAACATTTGTTGTACTAATGGCCACAACAGCATCTTTAAAAAATCTTTATATATTTCTTACATTATTATTATTTCCTTGTTTTTAAATGGTAATTTTCTTTTAGCTTTAAATCTTTCAATTATGTTTTTTTTTTTTTTCTGCTACACTTCATTTTTCTTCAGGTTTTCGAAACTGCTATTTCTTTACATGAAATGTATAACCAATATGAAAGAGGCATTCCGTAAATGTAATGAAGATAAAACCTAAGTTAAAAGAGCGAGTATTTTTCGTTTATTATCGAATCATCTTTGATTTTCAATAACAGTCATTGCATTTTTAAGTAGTTGTATTTGTAGGTAGAATGCTGCACATTCTACTATAAATCAACATGTCTTCAAATTTGTACGCTATGCCGTACTTCTAAATATCGAATTCTACTATAGTTAGTACAAGATGTGTAAAGATTTAATTTCGGACATTTTCAAATTTTTCTTTTATAGACAGATCGGTTTCCATGATGAACTTTATGGATCTAGAGTAAGAAGTAGGTCATGGGTGTTGATTTAGCCACTATAAAAATTTTATTATATATAATTGATAAAGTATAGAGAGTATAGAAGTACAACATACTTTATTGTTAGGAATATCTACGGATTCAGATTTTCATCTTTTATCCCTGTTTTCCAAATGTTCTAAACTAACCTTATTCTTTACAATCGCTTGTAAAATAGAAATTCGACCATCTGCTACAGAAATTATTACAAATGAGTACAGTCTATATGTCTCCTAATCCTAAATGTGTAAATGTTTTAAACATTCTTTTAGCAGTCTAAATAAAAATTAAAAATAGCTATCATTGATTTACCACTGTAAAATATACGCTAAAAATTGCTATGAGATTTCGACTCGATAGAAAAAATTTAACCGTCCAATGATTACTTTGCAAACACTTAATAAATAGTACGGTAAAAGGCTAATTCAGCACCTTATTTCTGCAAAACTTTTCTCGATTTGACGCTTGATGAGAGTAACTTTATTTGTATTTTTACCTGAACAATGTCAATACGCAATTAGTGAATAACCGACAATATATAAATGTATGTCGCATAATCATTCCTGTCTTTGGATGTTGCTAAACTAAATTGATGTAACATAGCATCTCTATAAATAGAAAAATGTAAATAGCATGATGCGACTAAACATATAAAGCGACATCCAATCGTTCAGTAATGTAAATAAGAATTTCCAATGTCTTATGGGATACATACATACACAGGAAAAATAGAGCAAAAATTAAGCCATCGCAATTTGGCGAATCTGATTGCTCTTTTACTCGCCAAATGGAGCATAATGGAGCAGTTTGGCGCAATGGCGAGCGGCAGCGAGAACCCTGAATGAAATGATTAAAACATGAAACTATATGCAAAAAAGTGGGGAAAATGTATTATTCGTGCAATTCGCACAGGTGAGTTAGAAAAATATGTAAGTTTGGCATAAAAGAAAAGGAAATCTTAAACTAGTTAATCCTTTTAAACTTGTAAATCATAATTACAAGAAATTGACCGCAACTTATGACTTTGGTACTAACCGAGACAGGGGATAAAAAGTGGATGACTCACAGAAATTAACATTTAATATCATCAAATCTCTTGCTTTACATGAAATTGAAGAACCTCTGAAAATTTTCCAAAGGGTGTATATGTTCTCAATACTATGAAATGAGGCCCCAAAGGGGGCATTTAATTTTGAAAACGTCACATTTCTTCGATGGCGAAATAAAACAAATGATAAAATAAATGAAAGTTTTTCTAAAAATATATATATATATATATATATATAAAACATGATGATATGCATGATGATAACAAACATATATATATATATATAAAGACATTAATCTGGAATATAAAGAACGAAATGTATCATAGCGAAGGATATCTATATTTTCCTTTAAAATCTGTACTAATCAGCAATCGATTCCATAAGATATAAGCTACTTTTTTTTTGTTTCTTTGTTCAACAATAATTAATCAATAATAGACATAGTGAAACTTAAAGTAAAATTTATCAAAGTTAACATTTAAAGCATAAGTAAAAATGAACATAAATTTTAAATTCTTATTGCAATATATTTTTTTGAACTACTCATTAATGACTGAAACTTTTAAAAATATGCTAATACATTTGTAAGAAGCATCTGTGCCTATAGCAACACATTACAAACGGAACTAGCCATACAACAACAAGTAAACAAAACAAAATAATGCAAAGATACAACATACAAAACATGGATACATTGTGTTACTCAGTGCAAACGCGTCTCACTAACAACTGAAGAATTTGCTTCCTGGTGCACAAATTCTTTATCATCGTGTAGTGGTATTTAATTTACAGACGACAAATATTCTGGTAAAAGGGCTGGGTAAAGTAGTTTGTAATTAGTGCACTAATTTCCACAAAAACCCATTACATGAGCTCTGACTTGTAGGAAACCTAAAAACAATCGTATTTTAGTGTAATTCTTTTTTATTGAAAGTTATCAAAAGTTGAAATCTATACAAAAGATGTATTACTGAATGGCAGTGTGGTCCTTCACAAAAAACAAGTGTTCAAAGAAGCACGGCCTAGACCAGAATTATAATAATCACAAACTTATTCTAACGCCAACATATTTAAAAAAGAAAACAGGCCCAACTCAAAATCAAATGAACACTTGAAACTCACCGTTACCTGTAAACTTATGAGGTTATAAATTTTTTCGCATGTGGAAGTTTATCGGGGCTGCATTCGCTAATTACACTAATCCTAACAGTCACAGCTGGAAATTTAACAAATTGTTTAGATTAACAGAGAAAAACGTACATCTTTTCCTAAGAATTTTTATCAAAAAAATATGTTGAAAAAACATTTTATCATGAATTTTGTTATTTTTATTTACTTCAATAGCATTTACAAAAAAAGAAAGATAGCAGACTGAAAATGACTAAAAATTATACTTTAACTAGACTTGTACTTTCTAGGCGTTTAATTTTTATTAACTTATTTCTGCAGTAATGAAAAGGGAAAACGGCAGTTAAATTAAAATGACAAGGTGTATTTGGTCATAAGAAAAGAAAAATGTAAATTTAAAAAAATAAAACTTGTATAAACTTTATGAACAAATTGGAAAGTATAATGATAAAATTTAAACAATCAGGCAATATATAATGCTCCATCATACGATATTACTCCATGTAAATGGTTACTTCATTTTAAGTGTCAAAAAATGGCTCATAAGTTATATTTAATGTTAAAATTTAACTTCATGATCAGAAGTTGATACACAATATAACATCACAGCAACTGTTGCTAAATTAATAAATAAAAAGCAAAGCAAAGTTCTAAAAAAAAGATACAACCGCAGTTTTCTAAGTAAATTCTGATAACAGAACCAGAGCATTAACCACACCAAATTTGTATAAGTAAGCACGCACATCTCTGCACACAGTTCTTTAATTATGTTGTCAACATCGCCAGACACACACACGCATAAATGTCTAATTGTTTGTTACCTAACACTTTCAGTACAGGGAATTCTGACGGATTATTTTAGGCTCCGAACGTATAATCTAATGAAAATGCTCAAGTACATGGAACAAAATGGCCGTCAATATCGAGACTATCGAAATGTTTGAAGAAAACTTTTATCTCAGATTTCATTCACTCATCATTTTCATCTCAGACACTTTCAAAGCATTCTTGCTTCTCCGGATAACAAAATTTTATATATTTTCTTTATTTTAAACAGCTTCTATTTTTGACAATTTCGATGATGTGTGGCGAAATTCAAAAGAATCAATAAATACTCCGAGACAAAAAAAAAAAAAAAAAAAAAAAAAAAAAGACACAACAAGAAGTAGTGCAAATTGGACACAAATTGAATGCATATATGTTTCGAAGGAAAATGCAAAATTTTAAAGTTTAGCCGCCAATAAATGAAGATGCACTGTTAAAAATTTCTGTAAAAACACTGAAAAAGGGAGACTCTCTGTAAATTTATACTAGTTCTCGGTTAAAAGCATTCCATTGAGTTTCTAGATCATCATTTTCCCCGCATTTCCCTTATCTTATATTCTAATTCCTTGTAAGGATTCCCATGTCTATATTTAAAGATATTTTCATATTTCTAAAATTTTGGCATTCAAAAAATGCACTTTTAAAATTTTATTAGAAATAGTAAAAAAGAAAATTTAGTTTAAAAATTGTTTCTTTTTTTAACTTGGACTAATTTAGAAAGGGTAAAATCATTTCCCCCCCGCTAAATCATAAAAGACATACTTTGTACTCGATAGTAATAGCTTCTATTGTTCAGCCAGTGAAGTATTCTTGTTCTGTCAACAGGTCTCGGCTTCAAATCCCAGGACGACTAGAAGAAAACTGTGTTAAAGTTCAGTGATATAGAACTTGAAATTTACTCGGAAGATTAAAATTATTTGAAGCTCACTTAACCCTTTCCGGAGCACTAGTCTTTAAAGTTGGAATAAAAAAAAAGAAAAATTAGGCAATCTATTTAGGCCTAGAGGAGTACACAGATATAATTTTGTAAAGATTGCACAAACCATTTTAAATATACAGCTGTTGTCGAAGTGGTAACACCGTGTAAGTACAGCAGTGATAAGCGCAGTAAGAAGAGCATTGCTGTGAAGCGCGTATTAGAGTAAAATATTTTACCTATTATTTAAAAACAGTAGAATTTGATCTCTGTGGTGCTGCAATCTAGAACTCATAAGAAAGATTTAAAGTAGCCATTAGAGTAGTTTTTTAAATATTCACGGAGTTTTTGTGTCTCTAAACAGGGGGAACTTTACGTGTTACCGACCCGGCAACACTGCGCCGGAAAGGGTTAATGTTGAGTGATTCACTAAATTAAATTATCATCATTAAAAGCAAATTTACAGAGTCTTGTATATTTTAATGATGTAAATTTTCAGGCTATTCAAAATTTACTCCATAACTTTTCTGATTTTTAACAGAATCTCGGTTTTCCTAATCTCTGTAATTGTTATATTATTCTCCAGACGATGAATTACCCATAGATTCTCTGTAATTTCACAGCAAAATTTTTAACAGTGTGTGACGCGTCAGTGCATTTATCTATACAAGTGGCAGGATATTAAAGAAGAAAATTAAAACGCAATCGGACTGCCAAGTCATATCTTGGTAGAAAACCCAATTTAAGCGGTTGACTCGTAGGTTTATAATTATGTTTTTCTGCACCCAAAGGTATGAAAATATGGACAGCATGGATGGTGGGCCACACTGGAAACCGACAAATCAAGATATAGTTTTCCGTTTTTAGGTATTTTCTACAAGGTATGACTTGTGAGATTGGTTGCGTTTTCATATGCGAATAGAGTTTTAACTAAATCTGGATTTTCAGCTGTGAACTGAATGAGGTTATTCTCTATGCTGCCACCTTCCAGTCTGTATTATTTCCTATAACAATTAATAAAAGACCATTTTTTAATGAAGTACCTTCACCCTGGATATCAATATGTGAATCAGAATCATAAGTATGACAGTGTTTTAAGAAGTGAGGTTCAATATAAAAGAATATTTCATCATTTAAATTACGTATTTTTACTTTCTTCTATCTTCAATAGAAGAAAGTATTGTAATCGAAATTTTTTTCGACTTCCGGTTTTCGACGGATTTACACGTTTTAGGGGTCAGAGATTCCCAAAAACATGTTTTTACAAAATGTCTGTCTGTCCGTCTGTCTGTGTGTCTGTGTGTCTGTGTGTATGTCGCCATTCCACCATCAAAAAGTGTATGAAGTTATGCATAGAATTGAACCAAATTTTTTGTGCGTGTTTTTGGCTGTAGCAAGCAGGTCCTCCTTCAGTTTTGAAATATTCCGCCGGAAGGGGGGCGCTGCAATCGCGATTTTTGTGCCATTTTCAATATTGTACCGACCAAAAGTATATGAAGTTATGCATCGAATTGAACCAAATTTTTTGTGTATGTGTATGACTATGGCTAGTTGGTCCTCCCTGAATTTGAAGAAAATCCGTCGGAATGGAGCGTTGCAATCGCGATTTTTGTGCCATTTTCAATATTGTACCGACCAAAAGTACATGAAGTTATGCATCGAATTGAACGGAATTTTTTGTGTAAGTGTATAGCTATAGCTAGTTGGATCGTCCTGAATCTGAAAAAAATTCGCCGGAAAGGGACGCTGCAATACCGAATTTTATGCCATTTTCAATATTGAACCACATAAGTGTATGAAGTTAGTTCTAGAACTGAACTAAACATTTTGTATATGATTATTTTTTGGTAAGGCAAGTAGGTCCTCCCTGAATTTGAAAAAAAAATCTGCCTATCATTCTATTGTCCATCGGCTCGTGCAGAGACGGAAATTCGTTTTTACTCCGATTAATTGATTGAAGCAGAAATTTAAGATGAAAATCAAAGTTGGTAGGATATTGAATTAAAATTATGAAAGCATTAAAATGAGTAAATATTTTTTTTTATATTAAAATGTATGTATCAGATAGAAGAAAGTTTTGGGATTGGCACATCAAACTAGTTTTTTCCTTTTTTAAAAAGTTCGATTATAGCAGCACGATAACTTATTTTACTGAAAGATAATTGTTTGCTTAGTAATAAAAAAATCTCCATCAATAAACTATATTAGACAATGATAAAAAATATGATAGTTCATTAAATATTAATAATGACATTGCATTTAGAAAAAAATTTTGTTTTAATTCGTTTGATAAATAAATATAAAGAAAATTAAAGTTCATTTGCTTAATTGACTCATAAAATTATCTTAAATATACATGATAAAAATATTCATTACTGAATGAAAATTTACGAAATAATTCCAAAAATATATTTATATATATGCTATAAAAAAATTATTTTCTAGTTCAGCAGTTATATAAACGTTTTTCCGATAAAAGGGAAAACATCATCCATCATTTAAAAGTAAAATCACTGATTTTTTTTTTACTTTTTTTTTAACTTTTTTTCACATAATGAATTATTAAATTGTATTTTTTTAACTACATTTCCAGTAAATAACAAATACTGCATTTTATGGTCGTGTAAAATGATAATGATGTACATTTATTTAACATTGTGTGTTTTATTTTTCAGTTAAAATAGATGATTAGTCGCGAAATTAAGAAATCAAAAAATTAATTTGCCATGCCTATCTTTCCTATTGGCATAATAAGATTTCTGGTACTAGTATTACACTGGTGTCCAAAAGTTAAGCATAATTGGTAATTAAGTAATTATTTTTAAGTAATGAAAGAAATATGAATCGGAATGTGCTGAAACTCCAGGTGTGTAAACAAAATAGTACGCGTCACATATTTTCGCGAAGATTTTCCCGCGAAATCGAACAGGGGACCGTCAACAAATTGAAAAAGAACGAAGATCTTTTGGATAACCCTGTCAAAACTAATGTAGCAAAAGCGTTCAAACTGCACATTATGATTAATTGGTTTATTTCAATGTACTGTGTTAATTTTTACAAGGATAGCATGTATACTCGTAGAGAAATTAGAGTTTTTATAAAAACAGTCCTAAATTTTTCCAAGTTTTTTGCTTATAATTTGCAGAGTTCTTATTATAAAATAATGTTCTTTTCTGAAAATATGACAAAAATCATTGTACACAATACCCTGCCATCAGAATTTAAAAATAATAAAAATTGTATGAAAAATGAGTATGTTTAGTAAATAATTTTTCATTGCGCATGCGTCAACGATATCAAAATGTCATTTGCATATTGTGTTAGCTAAATGTATAGAGCAACTTCTGTAAAAGTTTCAAAAACATAGCTTGAAAATTCTGAAAATGGGAGATTATAGAATCAACTCAAAATCCTTTATTCCCTAAATGAAGCAAAAAGATGAGGGGCTGTATCCATATTCCATTGTTTAGTGCCTACACAATATTGCACGTGCAACTATATTTAGGTAAAACCCCTGATTTTTTTTGCTTCCATTAGGAATAATGAATTTTGAGTTGATTCTAAAGGCTCCCATTTTCAGAATTTTCAAGCTATGTTTTTGAAACTTTTACAGAAGTTGCTCTATACATTTAGCTAACACAATATGCAAATGACATTTTGATATCGTTGACGCATGCGCAATGAAAAATTATTTACTAAACATACTCATTTTTCACACAATTTTAATTATTTTTAAATTCTGATGACAGGGTATTGTGTACAATGATGTTTGTCATATTTTCAGAAAAGAACATTATTTTATAATAAGAACTCTGCAAATTATAAGCAAAAAACTTGGAAAAATTTAGGACTGTTTTTATAAAAACCTTAATTTCTCTACGAGTATACATACTATCCTTGTAAAAATTATCACAGTACATTAAAATAGGCCGATTAATCATAATGTACAGTTTGAACGCTTTTGCTACATTTGTTTTGACAGGGTTATCCAAAAGATCTTCGTTCTTTTTCAATTTGTTGACGGTCCCCTGTTCGATTTCGGGGAAAACTCTTCGCGAAAATATGTGACGCGTACTATTTTGTTTACACACCTGGAGTTTCAGCACATTCCGATTCATATTTCTTTCATTACTTAAAAATAATTACTTAATTACCAATTATGCTTAACTTTTGGACACCAGTGTATAATATTTAATTATATCGAGTATTTTATCAATATGAAATTGGGAAATAAAGAAGAAACGCACATCATAAAGTAATGGCTTATTCATTTTTACTTTCTTCTATCTTTACAAGAAGAAAGTATTGGATTCATGAAAATTTTCGACTTCCGGTTTTCGACGTATTTATACGTTTTAGAAGGTCCTGAACACGTTTTGACTATTTTTAGAAAATGTCTGTCTGTGAGTCTGTCCGTCTGTCTGTCTGTCTGTCTGTCTGTCTGTCTGTATGTCTGTCTGTATGTGACAAAAAATTTGTGGGCGCTCTATCTCAAGAACTAATGCTCGAAATCTAATAAAATTTTATATTCAGTTAGACTTTGATATTAATTAGTGCCTATTGGTTTTTGGTGAAAATTGGCCTGCAGGTGGCGCTGCTATACAATGTTTTTCATGATTTTCAAGATTGCTATATCTCAAGAACTAATGCACAGAATTTCACCAAACTTCAGATTCTGTGACCCCTTGATATACATAGACGGGGATTACGTTTTGGTGTAAATTGGCCACAAGGTGGCGCTGCTATGCCACGTTTTTCATGATTTTCATGATAGCTATATCTCAGGAACTAATGCACATAATTTCACCAAACTTCAGATTCCGCAATACCTTGAGACACATAACCGCTAATAAGGTTTTGGTGTGAACTTTCCTATAGGTGGCGCTACTATGCTACATTTTGCACGATTTTTGCAATAGCTGTATCTCAAGAACTAATGCAGAGAACTTCATCAAATTTTAAATTCTGTTACACTGGAATATATAACATAATTAGACACTGATTACATTTTGGTATTAACCTTGCAACAGGTGGTGCAGCTATGCTGCATTTTGCACGATTTTTCCGATAGCTATATCTCAACAACCAACGTACAGAATTTTATCAAACTTCAGATTTTGTTAGAAAATCACATATAACATAATTACACGATGATTACGTTTTGTTATAAATCCTTCAACTGATGGTGCTGCTGTGCTATATTTTACACGGTTTTTCTTAACTAGCTATATCTCAAGAACTAATGCACAGAATTTCATCAAACTTCAGATTCTTTTACACCATAACGTAATTAGACGCTTTTTTACATTTTGGCATAAATTGTCCAAGATATGGTTTTGATGTGCCACGTTTTGCAAATTTTTTGTTATAGCTATATCTCAAGAACTAATGGACGAAATTCCATCAAATTTCAGATTCTGTTAGGTCTTGACATAAATAGATGCTTATTAGGTTTTAGTATAAATTACCCGACATGAGGCACTACTAAGCTCATTTTCTCAGAATATTAATTAAATTTTGCGTTTTAGGCTTTTCTGATACCAGAATCTCATTAGGCTAGGTCAAATGTTCGAGGAAATTCGATAGTGAGTAATTTAGGGGTCACCACTTTTTTTTAATATTAAAATGTACTTATGAGATAGAAGAAAGTTTTGGGATTGACACATCCAACTAGTTTTTAATAAAGATTAAAAAATTTTCAGTCAACATTCACTTGAAATGCACACAACATTTCAATCTTGGGAAACTTGCAGACTTGCCAATATACTTAAAGTGAGCCGGAAAATGAATGACCAGAAGTTATCATCTAAAACTAGTCGTTAGGAGCCATCGTAATACTTACCCATCATATATATGCATATATAATATATGAAAATAAAACATTTGTAAACTATTTATAAAATGCATTGCAATTCCAAAACAAAATTTAAACGTGTATTTAAATATTTTTATTATGCATAGTAATGCTCCATTAATGAGTTGCTGATGAATCCATTTCGACAAATTAATGAACACGCCAAACTACTCAAGTAGTACTGAATTGCGAAAAAGAAACATCCTTATAACTCCAAAAATAATAATCTTATTAACTAATAGTTTATTGCGTCTGATTTTCAATTAAAATATATCTTTGAATTGAAATTTGAATGAAATACAGGGTCATGAAAAATCGAAGAATGTGGAAAACAGGATTATAGATATCCGGGCAACTAAAAATTCGATCAACTTTGTTCTTCATGCAAAATTTGCGTTATTTTATTGCCTTTTACGATCACCCATTAAAATAAAAAATTTCGAAAAATTTTGTATACCTTTCATCAGAAAGAAATTTTCGAGAGTCCGAAAAAAAATAGTTCCGCATAATCGAGGTAACTGGTATTAAATAGGCTTCGTCACATTCTTACATACTAAGTGAATACAAAATTTCAAGTCTCTATTTCAATTTTTTTGAGAGATAGAGCGTTTACAGACACACACACAGACAAACAGACAGACGGACGACAATTTTTTTTTTCTAAAAATAATATTTTTTTCGAAATCTCCAGTGTCTAAAACGTACAAATCCGTCAAAAAAAAGTTTCGTTTTTCAAAACGATTGCAAGACTTACCCTATACTACGTATGATGGGTAAGTAAAAGGGTGTTTTATATGCACTGAAAATACGTTAAAAGATGGTTCTGCGCCGCATCAATAACATAACTATGTGTCTGTAATACGCGATACAAATAAACTGTAATTAGCATTGATGGATGTCAGTATAGAGACCATGTATGTCTCTATAGAGAGTGACGAGATATAGGCAATGGAATTTGACATGACGAGAAGAATTGAATTTAAAGATATCAATGAGCATCGAATGTAACAAGCCTGTCGTTATTTCCAAGGTAATGAGATAACGTTTGTTTACCTGTCTCACTCGTGTAGTTAAACTGAGTTATATGTGTTATGACAATTCGGAAAATAAACTTCAGTTTGGCGATTCACCTTGTTCGCATGTCATAGCTCTTTTATAGAAACGCATTATGCCATCTGAAACTCCTATCATTTAACCCAGCCAGGGTGAAAGTACTTATATTAGTAAAATGTTGAAATAATTGATTGACACCAATATTTACATAAAAATTTATTTGTAAACAAGTAAAAATATATTTTCGGCTACTTAATCAAAGTGAAATTTTCATTCACAAATTCTGACGCCGATGTGGCAATTAGGGATTAAAATTAGGTGATATAATAACTGCACCACCACCTTTCAAGGGGTTAAGCACATTATGTATACCGTTAATGGGCCATACGGTCGAATGCATCTCACAATCCACCACAGCTGAATTCGTATCGCGTTCATAACCTCATATAACGATTTTATTGTTTACAAGCAGAAGCGAGGTTCGTAATACTAAAATTTGCTTTGACGTAATTACAAATGTTGGCGACTATGAACATCTGTATTTTCGATCTTCTTATGGTAACAACTGACTAGCCAATCTGCGTCACTCAATCATATGAAACTATCGGATTTATAGAAATGCATTTCAGGCATACTCTATAATCACAATCATTAGTTCTGATATAATCAGTTGAGGCCACTCGAGTCACTGAAAAACACCCGGATGATAATGCTAAGTCTTTGGAGGCGTTATTTTCAAATATCTCCCTTTAATTTTAATGCTTTTACTTGCTTTTTTTGTATGGGATAGTTGAGGACGATCTACAGCCGGGCTAGTTTTAACTTTTTCGATTTTATTTTTTTTTATATTATGATAGTTTAAATTTCTGTACGTGTTTAAACCGGTTCCGAAAATTAAAGTATTTTTTTTTAAGTCTGAAACTAACATCGAAAAAGTAAAAACTAGTCCAGTTGTAGATTGTCCTCAGCTATTCTATGCAAAAAATGCATGTAAAAATATTAAATTTTCAGAGAGATATTTGAAAATAACGCCCCCACAGACTTAACATTATCATCCGGGTATTTTTCAGTAACTAGTGTAGGTAAGGTCCATAAATCACAAATGACCGCATGACATCGTTTGTGGTCATTTGCGAGCTCTAATGGTCATCGCTTTGCTCCATGTTAGAAAGTGCTTTATGAACTATTCTCGATAAAAGATTTATCTTTTTTTAGATTGATGATTTAAATTCCTTCTCTTCATTATGATTTATCTTTATTGTGTAGTCAAACTTTATGGTTATCATTATTGATGTATACTTACACACCGGGTGTCCCAAAAAGGATTGATGGATTTAAAATTCAATAACTTGCAAACGGTGACAGCTATTCAAAATATTTTTGCAGGAGGGTTATGTATAATGTCAGGAGTTTTTTACCGTAATTTTTTATTTTAGTTCGCATCTAAAACAATAGGTGGCGCTGACGGCGATTGAAGGCCAGGTGATCAGTGCTGAGTGATGCGTCGACCTGGCCTTCAATCGCCGTCAGCGCCACCTATTGTTTGATATGATTTGATTTTTCTGCTGTAAAAAATTTTTAAATAGCTGTCACCGTTTGCAAGTTATTGAATTTTAAAATCCATCATTCATTTTTGGGACACCCGGTAGACATCATATTGAGAAATTAACTGTTATCTACTCATCTCGGGGTTATATATTTATTCTTATCTATCGCGCGAAGCATTCCTTAATCCTTGAAGACTTGAACTGCACAAATGTATAAGAGATGCTGATGAAAAGGAAAAAACATTTTTCTTTTTTAGTGCTGTTCAAAGTAAATCTTGCATCCACATAATTGCATGGATATGCTCGCACAATAACTTGACATCAGTATTTCGTTAAATATTTTTGTCAATCGAATATAATCCAATTATTAACGAAAACCACCAATTTTTTTTATTTTTTTGTCAAAATTTTTCGGATCATAAATGTTTAACAGACAATTCTGATTCGTATATATTCCTGTTATTATGTGACTATACTTAAGCCTATTTTTGTTTCAAAAATAATTAAAAGTATAAAAACAAATTCTAATAATTCAAACCAATGCCTGATTTCTCTCTGAATAATACACTTAGTTACATTAATTACTCAATTTATTTCACTTTCAAATTCATTTTTATAAAGAGAAAGATTTAAAATGAAATTAATTCACTGGAGAAGTAAATTCCGTTCCACCATGCATTTCAAGATGGAATAAGTAACAATAATTGGAGAATGCAGGAAATCCACCCTTCCTTCATCATGAATGGGGATGAATTACTCTGAATATAATGTGCAATTGGGAAACTCTTTCGTATCATTAGTCCTTTTGAAGTTACTTTCAATAATCGTTAGTTACACTATGTAATGACACTGCTCATTTCTGGAGAACAGTTTATCCTAGAAGACTCGAGTTATATAAATTCGTGTTTTTTCTTTAAATAATAATCGATCCACTTGACATTTTTTTCTTTTATTTCACACCACACACACATATAGTTGAACAGACACTAACATATACTATTTACATAAAAAAAGATACATATTTTTTACGGGGAAGTAAAATATTCTTCCACGCATCGAGAATTCGAACAACTTCTACCTTTTAAAACAAAAACATTGCGCCACAGGTGGCTTTCAATTGGCGACAGCACGGCGCCTCCGGGTTGATTCACACGTGATTTGCAACAGCTTGCCCCCCCATGAACCTATGGGGTTCATCATAATACATGTTGCAATACGATACATTAAATCAAATACAAATTTCAAAATATAATAAGAATATACATACTTTAAACACTTTAAGAATTCTGGACATACACTTCAACTAGAATAATAAAAGAAAAGATTACAATGCAAATTTCACTAAAAATAGTCAATTGTCATTAAGTTCCAAATCATAGAGTAATTGCACCGGCCTTCTCAAAACAGATTTTTGAGTTTTTATTTTGCAGGCCCTCACCTTGCCGTCTCTTCCAGGAAAGGTTTCTATAATTTTACCTAAACTCCAGAAATTTCTGGGTAAACTATCGTCTTTTATTAAGACAATATCGTTTATTTTAAATTGGGGAATATTAGTTTTGTTTATACTTTGGTGGGCTGATCTCAAATTTAATAAATACTCTTTCTTCCATCGGGACCAAAACAATCTCATCAATTTTTCTCGATAATTATAAGTTTTAAGCAATTCTTTCCTGGAAGAGAAATTCGAGTCAAGGTGCAGGCGTGCTGGAGGGAGAGAAGTTATTCTTCTTCCTATTAAAAAATGTGCTGGGCACAATGGTACGGGGTGCTGGCTTTCATCACTCATGTAAGTGATGGGTCTAGAGTTTATGGTGCCTTCTATTTCAGCTACTATGGTGGACAGTTCGTTGTAAGTTAACGATGTTTTGCCTAGCGTTTTTCGTAGGGCTGTTTTAACACTTCGCACCATTCGTTCATAAAAGCCACCCCACCAGGCGGCTCTTTCTACTATATATTTCCACTTTATTTTATGGGAAGCAAAAAATTCTTTCACCTCTGGATGAGCTACTAAGCTCCACAGTTTCTTAAGTTCTAGTTCAGCACGTTTAAATGTACGTGCATTGTCGGAATAAATTACGGAGCATAATCCCCGTCTAGCGATGAACCTTCTAAATGCGAGTAAGAAGGCTTGCGTAGATAAACTGTCTACCAGTTCCAAATGAACATTTCTTGTAACAGCACAGGTAAGAAGTAAAATATATTGTTTATTGTTCTTATCTTTTACGAATAAGGGACCGGCGAAGTCGCATCCTTGAATATTAAATGGTGGAGACTGTTCAACACGATCAGGTGGCAACGGAGCTACTGTCTGGTCTCCTGGATTCGCAGAAAATCGTTTGCAGACAGCACATTTTTTGAGTAGATCCTTTATCGTTTTTCTAGCTTTTAGAAGTTAGAACCTTTCTCTGATTTCGACAAGCGTATGTGTCACTGAAGAATGATACACTTTCTCGTGTGCATACCAAATAATTAACTCAGCTAATTTAGTTTTGGGCGGCAGAATAATCGGATACTTTTCATTTTCTAGTAAGATGTTAGATTTTGAAAGTCGCCCTGATACACGTAAGATGCCCTCAGCATCCAGAAAAGGATTTAATTTCATTAGATTAGAATCTCTTGGAAGGGGTTTTGCCTTTTCTAAACATTTAATTTCTACAAAGTATTTTTCATTTTGAATTTGTCGTATCCAATAATTTTCCGCTTCCTGGAGTTCTTCCATAGTTAAAGTGCCTCGATTATCTTGTTTATGCCTAGTCGAATTTATGAAACGCAATACATAGGCTGTTATTCTCAACAATTTATTTAAATTAGAATATCTATTAATGTCGATGATTCTTTCACGAGTTATTACCGAGTTCACGACGATTTTATCTCTGGATTCCATTTCAAAGTTAGAAGAAGAATATTTTACGTTATCAAGTTTTGGCCAAAAATTTTCGGATTTACTTAGCCAATCCGGGCCATGCCACCAGCGCTTATTACTGGCTAATTCTCTGGAGGAGAGTCCTCCAGTGAGCATATCAGCTGGATTATCTTTACTGCTGACATGCCTCCATGCACTGGGATCAGAATTTTCTTGTATTTCTGCCACCCTATTCGCAACAAAGGGCTTCCATTTGGCAGCAGAATTTTTGATCCAGTTTAATGTTATTGTGGAGTCCGTCCAGAATACTACCTTTTGAATATTATTGAAAACATTTGTTAGATGGCTAGCTATTCTGGCAGCTATTAATGCACCTAGAAGCTCTAATCTCGGCAAAGTGATTCTTTTTAAAGGGGCCACACGAGCTTTAGAAATTACAAAACAAGTTTTAGAAAAGCCTTCGGAAGTCTGGTATCTGAAGTAGCCCACTGCCCCGTAAGATTTTAACGAAGCATCAGAAAAAAGATGAAGTTGAACTTTATCATCTAAAATATTATCTGTGTTAAAATAATACCTGGGTATCTGAATCTTTTCTAACAGTTTTATTTCGCTATACCATTTTTCATATTTTTCTTAAAATTCTTTAGGAAGTGTGTCGTCCCATTCTAAACCGCGTTCCCATAACTCCTGAAGAAGTAATTTAATTCTAATTAAGAATGGCGATATGAATCCGATAGGATCGAATATTTTGGCAGCGCTGTGCAAAACATGTCTTTTGGTGTATTCCAAATTATCACCATCTGACATAAACGCCTTAAAATCTATTGACAGGACGTCCTTTACATTATCCCAATTAAGTCCCAGAATTTTTAATTTTGAATGACTTTCGTCTGTTTCTATAACTGGGTTACCATTCTTCCATAATTCCCTTAATTCTAAAGAATTTGTATTAAACTTTCTCAAGTTCATATTCGCATCCTTAAGTATTGAGACAGCAGAAGCTGATAAATTGAAAGCTTCTTGGACTGTCGGAGCCCCATATGCCAAATCGTCCACGTATAAAAAATTATCTAACATATTATAAGCAATGGGATTAATTTCTTTGTACTTTCTAATATGTTTCTTAATTGTCGAAGCCAACACGTACGGGGAGCTCGTGACTCCAAAACAATGTCGGTTAAAATGATATAAAGTCACAGGTTTATCTATGTCACAATCATCAAAGTATAAAAAACACAAATAATTCCTGTCCTCTTTAGACACTTCTATTTGCAAGAATGCTCTAGCAATATCGCCCAAAAAAGCAATTTTATGAGACCTGAAATTTAATATTACGTCAATTAAATTAGGATTTAAATTTTCTCCAGCGAAAAGACAATCATTTAGACTTTTTTCATTATTTCTTTTACTGCTAGCATCATAAACAATTCTTGATTTCGTACTAGAAGAATCTGGTCTAAAAATGATTTGGTGTGGCATTACGTAACCAATAAAGCAATCAGTATCGCACTTTTGAATAATACCTTCACTTAATTGTTCTTTCATAATTCCGTTATATTTCTGAAATAAAGATTTATTACCCCTTAATCTCTTTTCCAGACCCACAAATCTCTGTTTCGCAACTTCGTAATTATTTGATAAACTTTGTTTGTTTATTTTAGAAGACCATAAAAGTGGCGCGATATACCTTTGATTCTCGAAAATTATTTCCCTCTGAAATTGCGTAATCACCTCATATTTTTCGTCGTTTTGAATATCAGTAGGAAAGGATAAAAAATTATCCACATCCCACAATTTTCTTAAATCATTGTCTGTTGATGTACAAATGACCTTAAAACAAGAAGCTCCATTTACATTATTGCTATGCATTCGTCCAATTAAAGTTTTTCCAAATATTGTTGGTTGAATAAATAAATATTTATTGATTTTCTCTACCCCTCCCGTGATTGTCGCAAACATATAATCACATCCCAATAATATTTGTACAGTCTTTTCATTAATAAATCTGTCAGCAAACTCATTTTCATCTAAACGGAATTTATTTATGAGCTGCGAATCAATATGCGATTTTACTTGCGTCGCACTAATTATGTCTGATACGAGCGCCTGAACTGTTATCCTTTTATACGGAGGATGACGACTAATTATAGTAATATCCACTAAATCATACTCTTGTTCTATGGCGTTACGATTCGGGAAAGTATAAACTAGCAATTTTTCTCTTTTTACTGGTTTTAGTTTTAAAGCAGTTGCTAAATTCTTTGCAATAAATGTGCGCGAAGATGCAGAATCATATAATAACCTTGTACTTAATTTCTTGGAATCACCCATTACCTGTACGCACGCCGTTTGCAAAATTGTCGAATATTTTTCTGGAAAATTTTGAGTTTTAATAACAGATGATACAACCGCTTGATTTTCTTGATTTTGTACAATTTCTGATTTTTTAGTATTCTCAACGGGACTAATTTCAGAGGATTTCTTAGCGGGGCAAAACAAATAATTATGTTGAAAACTCTTGCATAACTCACACGGTTGTATTTTTGTTTTACATAGAGATAATAGGTGGTTCTTATAAAAACATCGGTAACATCTTCCTTCTTTTTTTAACTTATAACGCTTTTGTTCATCTGTCATTTCCTTACATTTTAAACTATTATGATTCGAATTACAGAATACACAAACATTTTTTACGACCGTATTCAGCGCAACTGAAGTGGGAAAATTACCCTTTGTTCTGGTAGGAGCATTTTTTTCCCATCGAGATTTTTCTGGACTTTTTAAGGAATTTCCTGATATAACAGTTGCCGCTTCTCTTGAATCAATCTCAAATTTTATAAATTTCATTAATTCATTAACATCCCCCGGCTTTTCGTTATCCTTTTTCCTTTGAAATTCAATTACCAAATTATGAGGTAATTGCCTTAAAATGATAGGGATTAGTAAATACCCAAAATTGTCCGTAGCTACTCCTATCGCCTGCAAATTTCTAATGCTTATTTCGCATTCATCATACAAATCTCTCAACATTTTCGTATTTGAGCATGACCTGATCGGTTCGATTTCTAATAATTTATTTATAAAACCGCTAATTAAAATTTCCGTTTTACCATATCTTTTTTCTAGTAAATCTAACGAGTGATCGTAATTACTTTCTGTTAGGGCTAATCCAGATACCGTTTTATAGGCTTCACCAGACAAAAATGATTTCAAATATATTAATTTTTCTATTTTTGTCAAATTATCATTAACATCAATAGTATTTTTAAAACTATTGATAAATTCAAGAAATGTATTAGGATCGCCTTTAAAATTCGGAATATTTAATTTTGGTAAATTTACAGTAGGCAATCGTGTACTAACATAAGGAACCGTACTAGCGTTTGACAACGAACTAGCATTTCTCGATTCAACATCATTTTTAAATTTCTTCAAATTTGTTTTTATTTTAAATTTCGTTTCATTAATAGTATCATTATAATCGATACTATTTTGATCTTCCGTTTCTAAATTCGTATCATCCGTGATCAATTCTTCGATTTTCAAATTAATTTCCTTTAATTCTAATTGTTTTTCCTCCAAATTTATCAAAAATTCCGAAAGCTTATCAATATGATCTTTATTTTCAAAATCAATATCTTCAATAAACGACTCGACCTTTGTTATAAATTTTGTTACGGTCGTTTTCATAACTTTACGCTTAGCCTTAAATTTTTCAAGATTCATGCTTAGAAATAAAAATTACAGTACCTTTTTTCTGCCGAGATTTCGAGCTTCTTTTCGGTAATCTTGAAAACACACTTCTGGATCGGGAATCTATGTTTAATCCATATTAGCTTTGATATTAATGTTCCATTTGCCGGGTATCGGCGCCAGTAATGACACTGCTCATTTCTGGAGAACAGTTTATCCTAGAAGACTCGAGTTATATAAATTCGTGTTTTTTCTTTAAATAATAATCGATCCACTTGACATTTTTTTCTTTTATTTCACACCACACACACCTATAGTTGAACAGACACTAACATATACTATTTACATAAAAAAAGATACATATTTTTTACGGGGAAGTAAAATATTCTTTCTCGCATCGAGAATTCGAACAACTTCTACCTTTTAAAACAAAAACATTGCGCCACAGGTGGCTTTCAATTGGCGACAGCACGGCGCCTCCGGGTTGATTCACACGTGATTTGCAACACTATGATTATGAATTATTTAAGAAGGGGATAGAAATAGAGTAGTGTACGCTAAAAGTCGTAAAAGTTTTAAAAATGTAATTAAAATATGGTACTTTATATCATAAGTAATAATAATGGATAGTAACAGTTTCTCTGTATTGTATACAAGGTTTGTACTGCTTTGTACGGTAACTCCTTTTTTAATGCAGTATTTATATTGAAAGTTCTAGCATTTATTATTGATAGTTTCTCTCCTGGTATATACATTTATCATGGTAAACATTTTCACTTGAAAGTAACTAGAAAGTGTAGAAAATAAACTTAACATATCTTCAGTGAATAAAAGAAAGAATATATTTTCTCTCTCTGAAAGTATATTAATTTTATTGAATCATTGCAGTTCTAGCATTTATTATTGATAGCTTCTCTCCTGGTATATACAATTATCATGGAAAACATTTTCAGTTGAAAGTAACTAGAAAATGTAGAAAATAAACTTAACATAACTTCAGTTAATAAAAGAAAGAATATATTTTCTCTCTCTGAAAGTATATTAATTTTGTTGAATCATTGCATTAAATAAAAATATAATTAAATACATAAAATATATTTTTTATACAAGGTTCAAAAGCAAAAATACGCACCATGACACAAAAAAATCCAATACGACCATTTCAAGGATTCATGATTCCCTTCCGCAGCACGAAAAAAAAGAAAAGATTAAAATGAGTTTAAACAACCCCTCAGTTATAGCCCCAGTATTCGATAATGAATTGATTGATTCATTTTACAAGAATGGTTCAATAATTATTGTCTTTAGTGCATATAAAATATTTGTACTGCGGTATTTGATATGGAAATTTGAAGCCTAATATTTTAGATGTCTACATGGTCAATTTCAGAACCGTATCTGCTATATTAACATATTTTTGAAGGAAGAGGCGAATATAAGGCGAGGGGGGGGGCGTTAAAAGGTGGTTTCGAGTTTATGGGGCTAGATTTGTCACATGGAAGAGATGTGGTCGTTTGGACTCGGGATCATAGTGATATAGCCACGACTTATCCACTGTCACAAATCTAGCCTCATACTCATAAACTCTAAACTAGCCTTTCTCCCTCACCCCATCTTTAAAAACCCTTTAAAAACGGTCTTTAAAACTTCACCCCTCCCTCCAAAAATATTTTAATATAGTAGCTACGCTTCTGAAATTGAGCATATAGGCATCTAAGCCATTAGGTTTCAATATTCCACATTAACCATCGCAGTACAAATATTTTATATGACTAGAGACAATAATTATTTAACCAATCTCGTATTCATTTGTCAGAACATGGGACTGTAATTGTTTGAACCCAGTTTAATCCTAGTTTAACCTTGTTTTTTTTTTCCCTTCTTCTCACACTGAGGAAGGGGGTCCATAAATCCTTGAAATGTCCTTATGCGATTTTTTGCATCATGGTGTTGTATGTATTTTCGTATTTGAACATCGTAAAGAATTTTAACTTATGTATTTAAAATTCGCACAAAGTAATTGATTTCTAAAAATAAGGTAGTAAGTTACATTGTTAAAATAAATAATATAATTAATAAATAAGATTATGAATTATTTTATTAAAATGGAAAGTATTATGAAATATTTAGGTCATTAATTTTTGTTTTAGAATTTATAAGAGATTAATACACTTTCTCTCCGTGTAATATCCTCACAGAGATTCAGCACTACATTTATTCAACTCTACTGTGTACAGAAATTTATTTTTAAAAGGAATAATATTTAAATTTAATTTAATTATCTATAGAAGCCAATTTCATTTCAAAACATTTGATAGTGCATTTGTAAAATGTATGAGTTATAATAATTGAAGAACGCAGGAAATTCATACTTCCTTCGTCATGAATGACGATGACTTGCATAAAGTGAATTTGCACACATCTTATGCATCATTGGTCCCATTGTAGTCACTTTGAATAGTCTTTAGTTACAGTATAACAACGGTTTATATAATTTAAAATTCAATGCCAAGTAACATTGTATCTTATTGTATTCTAAAAATTGTAAGAAGATTCGAAAATCAATAAATAAAAAAAAACATATATATATATATATATATATTCTTTGTTTAGTTTTCTTACACCGTTTGAGTTTGACTTCTAAATTCTCCTCCATTAAACTTCTAAATAAGAAAATAATACAAGAAACATTAATTTCGAAAAACTTGTATTTCAAAATGCATATGCCTTTCACAGTAAAAGAAGCACGCTCGTCTTAGAGGAGTTATAGTAATTAGGCAATTGAACCTCGACAGGATCTAACCCAGGTTTCTAGAGTTACATAATATTAAATAACATTTTTCAATACCCCTTTTAACCTATACACGGGGGCTCGAACAGCAACTGTGGAAGAATATATGCTAAGCCGGACAGATGCTGTCAAGCCCCCATATAAAGTAGAACATTTGACTAGATGTTTTTTTTTTTTTTTTTTTTTTTTTTAAATAATTTCTAGCTTGCCATTAAGAACGCACGCACAAAAACTACAGGAAAAATAACATATTCGAATAAAGTGTTCAAATTAATTAAAAGTAGTATTTTTGCATTAGGCGCATTCTGTAGTTAACAGAGACAAACACTATGAGAACTTACAGACATATTTTTGCTTTTTAATACATGTGTACCAGATACTATCTTATTGATTTTACTGGAATTTTGGAATAATAATTAATTACTCAAAAAACGTATTAACATAGGTAGATTGAATACAATTATACTCTTAATAAATATTAAATATTTAAATTTATAATTCAAACAATATTTTTTTCTTTGTTGTCACTAAATTTTTTTAAATATTTATCAAAAATATTACTATTTTTTTTAATAATTCGATTATTTTATTTTAAAAAGGTATTCTTCAAATTATGTTTTTTTTAAGATTCAAAATTTAAATACCAAAATAAATATATCTGTTTACTTTTTTTTTTGTATTTTTAAATATCTATGTCTTAATGTACATTGTACAACCATAAAAAGCTTTAAAATTTTATGATAACTTTATATCATTAACATTGAAAAGTTCCCCACTCCTTTGACCTTTTAAATGTTCTTAATAAATATTTTATCACAAATTATAAGTATTTCTATTTTAAACTCTTTAATTCATATTAAATTAACTGAAATCTTTAACATTAATTTGAAAAGCTTGTTGAGAAGAAGTACCCTTTTCATTAATACTTGTACATTTATCTTACCTGTTTTTTTCTATAATGAATTAAATTTATAATTTGAATGACATTTATAAAAATTTGTAAGTTAGAATGAAAAACGTATTTTTTTTTAAATAAAGTTTATCTGTATATTGAAATGAATTTTTTTATGAAAATGTTGTGAATCCAAGAGAAACATTTGGCATTTAATACGGAAGTTAATTAAACTTTAAAGGGAATAAGAAAAATGAACAGGGACATTGAAAGTACAGTCGAACCCCGTTATAGCGAACCTGGCATATAACGAACCCACGGATATAACGAACTAAAATTTTGGTCCCGCCGTTTTCCTATTGTATTTAATGCTAATTTATTATTTTATAGCAAACCTCCGAAATCATAAGAATCGGTTATAACGAACATTTTTTCCATTCGACCAAGATTTATTTTTACACTTTTTCGCAAGTGTGAAAAAGGGATTTCGACTCTTTTTTATAAGAAAATGCGAAAATACATACAGTCTAGTGAAACATGGTGCAAATTAGCGATAATTCCTTTTATTCAAAGGTAGGAAGAACTGCATTCTTCTCTTTTATGGTAGCTATTTTGTTGAAAAGAAGTAAATGTTTTAGCATAGTCGGGAACATTCCTTAAATTGTCTGTCCATTTATCTTTGCTTATCCGAACTAAGGTCGGCCTCCATTTGTTCGAATAATCGGCGCTATACTGTATTTCTATTTTTCTACATTTTTAATTAATTAATTTAATATTATGTAAGTTTGATGTAACCGATTTTAGTCAATTTAATTCATTAATGATCACACTTAATAGATTTTACGGGGTTTTTTCTACATCGTTGTTGGATATAAAGGTGGCAGGTAAAAATATACACATTTTGTGATCTCTTACAAATTTTTAACAGTTCGGATATAGCGAACCACCGGAAATAGCGAACAAAACTTACCGTCCTTTGAAGTTCGTTATAACGGGGTTCGACTGTACTGTATGTTTTATTATAGTTAAATTTTGTTATACATACATAAAATCATTTGCCGACAAAATTTAAGGACAATTTATTCTTTCCTCAGGTATAACTATTGTGGAAATCTAAAAAATAGTTTAAAAACATTTCTAAATTTCTCAATAATTAGTATTATCAAAAAATTCCAATATACCTTCAGATATTAAAGAAGATAATTATTAAGGTGGATCGATTTCTTGATAAAATAATTCAGTAGATAAAGGGTTAGAGATTCTTTGTTGGCATTTTTTCAGTTTTGGAAGTGGTTTCTTTTAAAAAAAAAGGAAAATAATCGGAAAAAAGCTCTTAAAATTATGTATTTAAATATTTTTAATAAAATAGATTTTAGTCAAGAAAATGTATTTCTCTTGCAATAGTGTGCATTTATTCATTCAGACATCGTAATAGCTGTAATAAATACTCAGTTACTCAGAAAGAACTGAATATTGTTGAAGAATGTGAAATTAGTTGAAAAATTATTCAATCTAGATTATAACTTTATTTAATAATTTCATTCGAGATTTTATTAAAAATATTTTATAATCATAAATAATTTGGGTTATCATCTGTAGTAAACAGAAATATAAATCTATTACTGTAGTTCAGAAAGGTGTGTATTTTTATTATTATTTCTTCTTTTCATTTATTCTCAAATTTTTTATTCTACATTGCTGGATCAAAATAAACTTTTTTCTTTCCCAACCAGCTACCGGTTCCAATAACGTTATACAAGTATAGGTAAATGGTTTATTTTAGCAATGTTTAAATTTTATAATATTATAACTGTTAACCCGTAACTGGGGATGAGAGTCAAAATGACTATGCGTTATTCATTGGCTCGATTATTACGTGGTTTTATTTTTGCCATTGAATAAAATCGCCTCAGTACCGTCGCGTAATTCTTTTATCACTACATGATTTCTAGAACATATTGCTTTTGCAAAATAAATTCCAATGCTGTTTAAAAAAGACAAAAAAGCAATAATAATAATAAAATTTAAATCTTTTTGACCATGTCTCTGTCTGCGTAAGAAAACCCATGTCTACAGTTTCGGATTAAGTCATTTTGCAAAATAATTTTTTTAATGACAATCCCATTAAGATTTAATTTATAAACGATAAAGATTTTTATAAACCGAGACAGATCACGTATATAAATATATTTTTTTTTATAATCAATATTTTACTTTACCTATAACTTCTATCAAGATCAACTACTGTTACTCATAATGTCAAAATGTTAAATTATCACAAGATGCCTCATTTTAGATTTTGCAAAATTTTGATTTGTAAATCCTTGTGGGGCAGCACCATTGAACTTTATTTTCATTCACCGTGGTGTAAAGGGATATTTTTGTCTGCCCCTGTAAACAAACTATAAATGCTACACAGATTCTTTTCAATATAGATTGTGCTATAGTACCATAGTAAAAGTTACTCACATGAAAATTACACCGCAGTTACGAGAGTAAGAGCACGAACAGACGGATTCACAATACTTGTCAACTTCGTTGAAAAGTATTAAGAATAATCAATAGTCTTCATTAATTATAGATTTCGTAATTCAGTATCAAACTTCAGTCAGATTTTTCTCATTTTCAATATTTCTGGTTTCTTAGAGAATGTAAAAAACTTTATATGAATCCCCATTCTCTATTCAAACAGAAAATTTATATCTTAAGTCTGGTCCATGTTTACAGTTTCGGGTTAAGTCATTTTGCAAAATAATTTTTTAATGGCAATCCCATTAAGATTTAATTTATAAACGATAAAGATTTTTATAAACCGAGACAGATCACGTATATAAATATTTTTTTTCATAATCAATATTTTACTTTACCTATAACTTCTATCAAGATCAACTACTGTTACTCATAATGTCAAAATGTTAAATTATCACAAGATGCCTCATTTTAGATTTTGCAAAATTTTGATTTGTAAATCCTTGTGGGGCAGCACCATTGAACTTTATTCTCATTCACCGTGGTGTAAAGAGATATTTTTGTCTGCCCCTGTAAACAAACTATAAATGCTACCCAGATTCTTTTCAATATAGATTGTGCTATAGTACCATAGTAAAAGTTACTCACATGAAAATTACACCGCAATTACGAGAGTAAGAGCACGAACAGACGGATTCACAATACTTGTCAACTTCGTTGAAAAGTATTAAGAAGAATTAATAGTCTTCATTAATTATAGATTTCGTAATTCAGTATCAAACTTCAGTCAGATTTTTCTCATTTTCAATATTTCTGGTTTCTTAGAGAATGTAAAAAACTTTATATGAATCCCCATTCTCTATTCAAACAGAAAATTTATATATTAAGTCTGGTTTTTACATTTTATTACTACCTTAAGATGATATATAGGTTGTATTTAAAAGTACTTTATCATCATCTATAAATACTAGGAAATGATGATGAATCTTTTACTCAACGATAAATCATTTTATCATGTCCTGGTGACAACCACAAAGAACTAGGCCCAGATAAAAGACCTACATTTTATCAATATTTCGTAAACTATTTCTAATTTATCGCTACTATTAAGCCATTATGGTATTTTGGAGTAGATGGATAAATGAATTCAAAATAGTTATAATAAAATCGCCAAATTAATATTTTACTACCCATTATATTCATTAGATTAAATAAGAAATTTTGTTTCGACACAAAAATACATAGATTAACAAATTACACTATATGAACATTAAAAAGTCACTAAAAGTCACTATTATTGTTTAGGTAAGCATTTAAAAATGAAAGTGACGTATAAGAAAAAAAGTTAATTAAAAAAAATGTCGTCTTGGCCTATAGGCGGGGGTAGATTTCGAAGGTACGTGCTCATTTCGACAACAAAAAATTAAACATGATTAAAGATAAACCCTGTTTAACAAGTTTAGTAGGCCGCTTTTGAAGAACTTTTAATTTCATTTTTCTGTAAGAGCTGCTTTTATCAGAATCATCTTAAGCGATGTTCGGCATAAATGTCCATTTTGACAGCATTTTTTGAAATATATTCTGACTTTAAGGAAAAACTGACCAATAAGGCACATTATATAGTTCCTAAATAACAGAAACTACCAGTTGAATGTATTTGAGAGCAAAATTGAATTTATAAATGAGTCATAAAAAAGGCAATTTTAAATAGATTTCGTATGAAATACTACCTATTGTGGTCGCTCCTATGTTAGAATTTCTGAAAAATTTTTGCAATTAAAACCAATCAGAACAACTAGACCCCAAAACTACCATCAGTAAAAAAGTTTATATAATATATATATATCATTATACAGATTTCACTTTTTTCTAGAAACGATAACTTTCATAATTATGCTCAGATGTTCTTCAAACTTTTATATAAAATGAAGGGGCATAAAATCTCGGTCAAGTTCGTTAATGGCCAAAATCGGACCAAGGGGTGGGAATATGGAGGGGTTTTGTGAAAACCAAAAAAAAAAAAAAACGCGATAACTTCTTAATTAAAATAGATATCGAATCAGTTTAAAGTTTATATTACTTCTAAATAAATGGGTCAAAAGTTTATGCATGACAGAGTTTTTATAAAATTAAAAATAGGCTCTAGAAATGAACAAAACAGAGGTTTTGGGAGAAAAAAAAATCATAACTTCGTCAATTCTCAAAATATCAAATCCAACTAAATTTTTTATAAATGTTCTCAAAATTATCTAAAACTTTTGTACTTACAAGTTTTTGATAGGACCAACTTTTACCGATGAAAAAATTTATAAAAGAAAAGAAAATGGGGGGGGGGTGGTTGGAAAAAGAAAAAAAATCCATAACTTCGTCAATTCTTAAGCTATCAAATCTAATAAATTTATTTTACATCTTCTCAGTAATATCTACAACTTTTATATTAACAAGTTTTTCATAGGACCAATTCTTATAGCAAAAATAAATTAAACAAAAATAGGAATTAGAGAAAAAACCTCACATTCAAACTGCTTATAATCTGATTCATTTTAAAATTCATTTTTGATTTTAAACGCATCCAAATGGCAGATCCTCTTATTTAGAAACTATAATGTGATATATTGGCCAGCGTTTTGATAAAGGTACATTATATTTCAAAAAAAGTTGCCAAAAATTGTATTTTGAACACAATTTCCCGAAGTGATCGTGATTGAAAAATTGAGGAAGAATAACAAATTGCGTTTTTTCTGACTCGTTTTTAAATCCATTTTTGTTCTCAAACGCATCCAATTTACATGTACTCTTATTTAAGAACTATATAATGTGACGGATTGTCCAGTTTTTTTATGGCGGCAGAATATATTTCAAAAAAAGCTGTCAAAATGGGTACTTTGAACAAAATATCCCGAAGCGATCGTGATTGAAAAAAATGGAGGTATTCAAATAACAAAATTGCTTTTTTCTGACTTATTTTTAAATTCAGTTTTGCTCTTAAACGCAAGTAGTTGACAAGGTCCCTTATTTAGGAACTATGTAATGTGCCGTATTGGTCAATTTTTTGATGAAGGATTTTGATTAAGATGATTCGGACAAAACCAGTTCTTACAGAAAAATGAAATTAAAAATTATTCAAAAGCGGCCAGACAAATTTGTTAAACTGGGTCTACCTCTAATCATATTTTATTTTAGGTAGCTTTCATTACAAAAAGTATAAAGTTACCGTCCGGAGGCAAGCACTTCCAGAAAATTTTGGTATATTTTCACCGACCATGACCCCCAGACCCTGATTTTTGTCATGCGATAACTAATGTATTTATGATCCGATTTGAATGAAACTTGGTATGTAAATAGTACATACAAATATCTCAACCGAGTTCGTTGGCCAGCATCATCCGCCACCTTGTTTCAAAATGGCAACCATTTAAAATTTAAAAAAATTAAAATTTAAAATTAAATGCGAAAAAATTAAAAGTTGAAAAATATTTTTATTTCATGTGTTAGATCTTAAAACACTAATTCCAGAACACCTTTTACTTTGTCTATATCTTAAAAAAATGATTGAGTTATAGCAATTTAAATTTTTCTTATGGCTGACATTTTGAAATGATCTGATTTTTGTCATGCTATAACTAACATCTTTAAGAACCGATTTGAATGCAACTTGGTATGTACATATTACATACAAATATCTCGACCGAGTTTGTTGGCCAGCATCATCCGTTATCTTGTTTCAAAATGGCGACCATCTAAAAAATTTAAAAAAATTTAAATTTAAAATTAAATGCAAAAAAATTAAAAGTTGAAAAATATTTTTATTTTATGTGTTAGATTTTAAAACACCAATTCCAGAACACTTTTTACTTTGTCTTTATCTTAAAGAATGATTGAGTTATAGCACTTTGAATTTTTCTTATGTTTGACATTTTGAAACGATCTGATTTTTGTCATGCTATAACTAACGTATTTATGTACCGATTTGAATAAAACTTGGTATGTACAAAGTACATACAAATATCTCAACCGAGTTCGTTGGCCAGTATCATCCGCTATCTTGTTTCAAAATGGCGGCCATTTAAAAATTAAAAAAAAAATTAAATTTAAAATTAAATGCGAAAAAATTAAAAGTTGAAAAATATTTTTATTTTATGTTTTAGATTCTAAAACACCGATTCTAGAACACTTATTACTTTGTCTATATCTTAAAAAATGATTGAGTTATAGCGTTTTGAATTTTTCTTATGGCTGACTTTTGAAACAATCTCATTTTTTTCACGTAATAACACTCGTATTTATAAATCGATTTGGGTGTAACTTCGTGTGTTCATAGTACATAATAAAGCCTGGCCCGAGTTCGTTAACCAGTTCCATCTGCCAACTTGTTTCAAAATGGTGGCCATTTAAATTTTTTTTAAATTTTAAAAATTTGAAATTAGGTACAAGAAACTGAGAAATTGAAAAAGATTTTTTTACGCATTTGACCTTCATACAAAGATTCCAAAGCATTTTTTTCTTTCATCTGTATCTTAGAAAAGGTCTGATTTATAGTACTTTCAATTTCTAGTGTTGCTCACATTTTGGAATGATCTGCTTTTCGTCATGTGATAACAGGCGTATTTATACACCGATTTGGATGAAACTTGGTGTGTAGATAGGACATACTGCTGCCTGTACCGAGTTCGTTGGCCAGTTCCAACCGCCGTCTTGTTTCAAAATGGAGGAATATTAATTTTTTTAATTTAAATTTTAAAATTAGGTGTAAAAAAGTAAGAAATTGAAAAAGATTTTTCTTTTGTGTTTTGACCTTGATACAAAGATTCCAAAACATTTTTTGTTTCATCTTTATCTTGAAAAATGGCTGAGTTTTAGCACTTTCAATTTCCAGTGTGATTGAAATTTTGAAACGGTCTGAAATTTGTCACGCGTTAATACGCATATTTATAAACTGATTTCGATATAACTCCGTGTGTTCATGGTACATACCAAAATGTCTTGAGCGAGTTCACGGGCCAACTTTATCCTCCATCTTGTTCCAAAATGGCGGCCATTCAAATATGTCAAAAATCTTTTAAATGTATAATGATATATAAACAAAAAATTGGAAATTGAAAAAAGGTTCTTTCTAAACTATTTATCTTAATAATGAATTCCGGAGTATTTTTTGCTTTGTCTTTACCTTGAAAATCATCTGGGATATAGCAGTTTGAATTTCTAATGTGGGTGACATTTAAAAAAAAAAAGTCAATTTGCCCGCGACAGCACTCGTATATATTAATCGATTTCGAAGTGAATGTGCATGTTCACATGAATTAAGATTTCGATCAAGCTCATTGTTTTTTTTTATCCATTATGCTGTTTTAAAATGGATATCGTGGAATTTGGCGACCCTATAAATCGCTTAAAATAAAACCAGGTTGAATAAAAGATGTCTAATTTCTAAAAATTTCTATTAATATTCAGTATTGACAAAAACTAGTATTCAATCTAATATAATCGCGTTCCACTATTTTGAGCTTCGTATATTTGATTTATATAACTTACGATAAAAAGTTTATTAAATCCAATAGATTTTATAAATCACCAGATTTTAAAAGATTCACCTTTTGTTATTATTATTTATTATTATTATTATTATTATTTATTTTATTATCATATATTAGTAGTTTGATAGATAGTTCAGAAAAGTATAGTGACAATATAAAAAATACACTGAAAAGTGGATTATAGTTGATCACAAATGATAATTTCTTTATGTTTGATGGGAAAATTTATGAGCAATAGATGGGGGTTCCAACTGGTTCTCCCATTTCGGGCTTTCTCGCGGAATTCAAGATGAGACCCTATGAAAAAAGAATTTTTGAAAATTTTGATAAAGTTCCTATATTTTGGAAAGGGTATGTTGATGATGTTTTTTTTTTTGGGGGGGGGGTTGAATGGGGGGTGGATTCTTTCCTTAATTTTGTTGATAAAGTTCATAGATTAGATAAAAATATTCAATTTACATATGAATTAGAAGTGAATTGTAGTTTACCGTTTTTAGACACTTTTTTAATTGGTGAGGGGGATTCATTGAAAAGATAAATTTATAGAAAGAAAATTAATAGCCAACATATTATTCCAAATTCCGCTTGTTCGCCTTCTTGTTATAGATTATATACTTTCCGTTTCATGGGTGACTGAGCGTTTAAAGTCTGTTCTGAAGAATTTTTAAATAAGGAGTTGTGTAATATCCGTGAGATTGCAGGTTCTAATGGGCATAAAGTAAGTAGCATCAATAAATTAATAAATTATTATAAAAAAAGGAAGCCTAAACAAGAAAATCCAGAGTTAATTAAAAGATTCAATAAAGGAGGGGATCCTATAAAACTTAAGAGTTTCTTTTTCATATCTGAAAGGCAGTTTTGAGAAATTAAAATTAAAATTTAAAAAGTTTAATATTGAATTGATTGCAACGCTTCCTCCAAAATTAAGGCGTTTACTTAATTAGCAAGTGAATCCTATAGAACATAATGATCTTGCTGGAGTTTATAAAATACCTTATATTACAGAAAATGGTGACTTAAATTATTACATAGGCATGACTGGGAGAAAGCTTGGAATTAGAAAAGGGGAGCATGAATCTGATATTAAATTTGGATATACTAACACAGCCTTATCTAGAACATATTTAAATGAGGGGATAAAAATATTATTTAGAGCAGAGGTTCCCAAAGTGTGCTCCGCGGAGCCCTTGGGGCTCCGCCAGAACTTTCCAGGGGCTCCGTGGCGTTCAAGAAAAATAAAACATGAAAGAAATTAGCATATTGCAAGTGAAAGAAAGTGGCTGAAAAAAAAAATACACTTCAAAAGTATTCAAGCATTTGCATTATACATGTATCTATTTTCAGTATAATATTTGTGGTTTGAATTGTTTTATTTTATGCTTCTGCATTTAATCCCTTCGCGACGGGAGCATTTTACGAAATTTTTAATGTTTTGGCACCGTTTTTAATAAACAGAAATTTATGGCTTATTAAATAGAGAAAATGTTCCGATTAAATAAGGAAAATTTTGCTGTAAAATTTTACTGGTTGGGATAAACAACGATTCTTAAGCTTTTTTGTGACACGTATATGTGTCACTCGATTTCAAGAAGTCAGTTAATGTGTTTTAAAAATTCGATTTAAAATATGCTACAAGAAATAGTATTCTGAATAGAATGCACAACGTAAAACGAAAAACAAAAGGCCAGCCACTCTACTTGCCGAACAAACAGGAGAATATTTTGTTTCTTTGGAGCTTCGCCTATTCATATGTTTATACTTAATTCTATTTTGCTTAGTAACAAAGTTTCTGAAAAAAAAATTCAGAAAAGTATTCAAGCTTATTTCGAAACTCTGATAGATTTATTTGAGTATTACTTTCCAGCTGCTCAAAATAAGATGCTAGACGATTTTAAATGGGTACTAAATGCATTCAGCGTAATTCAGCCAGGGGCCTTGCTAAGGGGGGGGGGGGGGTAAATAAAATTTTAATAAAAATTGTGGTACATTTTCTGTTTTTGATAGAATTTGCAAAAGTTACAACTCTAATTGGAAATTTTATTAAACTTTTTACAAATAAGAATTGTATTACATTTTCTAAGTGTGGTGACTTGGCAAAATTATAAAACGAGTTGGCAAATACGAAAATTTGACTTGGCAATTTAAGGTCTTCTCTCCCACCAACAAAAAGTCTTAGCGATGGCCCTGAACACAGCTTAAGGTCTCAGGAATACGAAGCTCTCATTGATTTAACATCTCAAAGCGATCTAGTAATCTTTTTTCAAAGCAAGCGTATTACTGAATTTTGGTGTCATTTGACAGATGAATACAAAATCTTTTTAGACGATGCAATATTAATTTTACTCCCATTTTCAACGACTTATTTGCGTGAAGCATATTCTTCATTTACTCAAATATCAAAACAATATACAGTAACCGATTAAATGCATAACCAGACATTCGCATACAAATGTCGAAAATACACCATATATAAAAAAACTGTGCAAAACAATTCAAGCACATTTTTCATACTAAACTTTTATATATTATTGCTCGTCAAACTTTATGCAGAATAGAAAAAAATATCGGAATTTAATATTTGTATATATTCCATATTGTATTATTTTTATTTTTGGAGTTTTAATTTCCTTAAACTGTTTATTTCATTTTTATTAAATTTTACTTATTTAAATCTTCTTTCCTAGTTTTCAAAATTTGTTTAATTTTTAAAACTATCTCTGTCGCTTAAAACGTCTTTTTTAAAAGATCTTGTAGCATTTAAGATCCCTCACTAGATTCATTTGTGTGTAATGTTTGCATATATTTCTTTTTTTTTTTCATATATATCTTTGATATTTTTTAAATCTGTTTTTGTTATTTGTAATAATTTTTAATTATTTAAATTTTTTATACTTTTTTCATAGTAAAATAGTTTGTCGCTAAAAACATATTTTTTATTGCATCTTATATCATTTAAACTTAAAGTCCCTCTTTAAATTCATAAGACATTTGTGTAAATAGTGTATATATAATTCTTTTTTTATATATATAAATTTAAATACTTTATAATCTGTTTGTGTTATTTGTATATTTATATTTTCTATACTTTTTTTATTGTACAACATTGTTTGTCGATTAAAACGCCCATTTTTTGTAATATCTTGTATCTTTTAATAAACTTCTTATTAGATTCATCTAATAGTTATATACGTTGTGTATATAGTTTCTTTTCTTTTCGTAACTTTAAATACTTTAATCTGTTTATTTTATTTTATTTTTATAATTTCTGAGTTTATTTAAATTTTCTATGTTTTTTTTTTTTTTTTTTTTTTTTTTTTTTTTTTTTTTTTTACATAATTGTGCTTAATTTTATAAGTAATTTATATTGTTGGAAACACATTTTTTAGCATCTTCTATCACTTTACAGCCCTTCTTTAAAATTTTCTTTTAATTGGTCTCTGCCAGATTTTCCAATCAGAAATAAGTTTGTGGCAATTTAACCCTTCGGTCTCCAGTGCCTCTTACACAAATTTTATTCGATTAGCACCACTTTTTTAAAAGAACTTTCCTTGAAGTAGACAATTTCAAAAATTCTCTGATTAGATAAGGAAATTTTTATTTTCCTTTATTACTGGTGCCAAAAATAAATTTTGGAAGGAAAGATGATGTCTCCGCAGCGAAGAGAACGGAGTGCCAAGGGTTAAAAAATATTTTCTTTACATTTATCATCACACTAAGAATTAAAAATTTTGCTCAGATCCACCCCTTGCTTAGACTTTTTGTCAATGAGTACTCGCCGTGATGTAAATTTAATCCCACACATATATCCCATTGGATTAGTAAAGCTATTCTACTAGTTAAAGTTCGTTTAACATGTGCAATTTTTAATTGCATATCTGTTTTGAGGCTAAAACAGTGACGAAATATTTTTTTTTAAACTATAATTAATATCCAAATATTTTAAATAAAATATCCAAAAAAAATTGACAATTCTGCATTTAACAATACAGCTTATAGATTTTGCTATTTTTTTTTCTTTTTTTTTTTTAAAGGCTCAAAAAAGTGGCTGAGAGACAATTCATTTTCGTTGAATGTTTAGAAGTACTAGAAATTTAAAGAAGAAAGAAAAAATATTCCATAATCGCATAAATCTATTACGGGTAGGCGGGACTAGCGAAAACGTGTTACAATATCACCCATGAGTGACTGGAACTAGGCATTTTCTCCTTTTTTTACGAATAGCCAATTGGAATTATACAGAAGTATCTCTCAGCAAACGAAAACTGTACAACTTACCTTTTTTTCTGTGTGTGTGTGGTTTTACCGATAAATAATATTTTTACGGCAGACCAAATGCAATGCATAATCCAAACATGGTTACCATTTCGATCTTTAATTTCGAGTTTTTACTGGAAATCCGGAAAGAATATTTCTTATTTTAAAACTGGATATCATTAACCCCTTTACAGTATTACTTGAACATCGCTCGGATAAAAAAGTTTGTTTTCCTGGTTAAAAACTGGCTTTCAGAAATCAAACATTTTTTTAACAATAATTTTTGCTGTATTTGAAGGAAATTTCCCGATTATACAAGTTAGATATTTGAATACAAAAAAGAGTGCGCTTTAATCGTTATTTTTATTTTATTGCATCCAATAATAATAATTTTAAATAAAAGTGTTAAAGCGTTATGTAATCGTAAATCTGATTTTTAAAATTTCTATTAGGAATTCAGAATTTCTGTATCAGGAAAGAGCCAAATTCATAAGTTTGGTCCAATGTTGGATATTGCTGGCTCGAATTTTTATCCAGCAGGTTTTTCTCTGTTCCGTAGGCATAAAAAAACATTAATTTGTAAACCACAGAATATCGCTAAGTTCAGGGGCTCCGCGGTAGAAATTCTTCCCAAAAAGGGCTCCGCGAGTTCAAAAGTTTGGGAACCGCTGATTTAGAGAAAGCAAATTATGTTTCATTTCAAATTGTTGTAGTAAATCTATTATAAGAGAGTCCATTGAAATTTATACTCGTAAAAATCTGGTTTGCAATGATACCGTTTCTTTTATTATTCCTAAGTTATGGTTAGAATTAATGAATAAATTCCTCCTAAGAGCTTGAATGGGATGAACCATGTTGGAAATTTCTTTTAGATCATGGTCTATTTTAATTTCTTACAATAGAGAGCGTGATTTTTGCTTTTTGTTGTTTATATCTCATTGTCGCGTGGCACTTGTATTGACCGTGAAATGTTTTGAAATTTAATTTTTATTATGACTAGCATACCCAGCCCGCTTCGCCGGGCTTAATTTGAAGGTTTATTTAATAATTTATGTGTATGGTACGCTTCTCTCTCAGCTGGCGACGGATCCCCCGGTGACTCTACGCTTCTCTCTCAGCTGGCGACGGATCCCCCGGTGACTCTCCCCGGACCATCGGCACTCCACGTGCGTCGGGTGAGCGTCAGAACAAACTTTCAGCATATACATATGGGTGGTTGTACTTGAATGCACAGACCTGCGCGTTTTTTTCTATCTTGCTTTTATACCTCTGGACCGAGTTGGCGCATTGCCAAGATTTGCTTCCTCTGGACCGAGTTGGCGCATTGCCAAGATTTGCTTTCCCCTGTGCCTCAATTAATTAATTATCCTCAGAATTCCTTTTATTTATAGAGATTATGGATCTTATTAGACGAATCCGAAACATGTCAATGTCATTTATTTTTAATTATTATAACACCTTTTTTAAGTAAAATAAAATTTTTATTAAAATGTTTATATAACTTAATTTAAAATAAATATATAAGTATATGAAAGCTACCTCTTCCTCCCGGCACTGCCGGAAGGACTTTTTTGTTGTTGAAATGAGAACTCTTCGAAATCTACCTCCGCCTGTAGGCCAAACCGACAGGGACTTTTTTATTTGAATACATCCTCAATTCTTCAATCTTGATCGAATCCGAAAATTTTGTTCGAATTTCCCACTTTTGCAGCATTTTTCTTTTTATCTGCTTTTATCGAAAACCTAAACAATAAGGCACATTATACAGTTCCTAAATAAGGGAACGTGTGCATTGAAAGCGCTTGAGAGCAAAAATGGATTTAAACATGAGTCATTAAAATAAGTAATTTGTTATTTCAATACAATTTTTAAATCACGATCACTTCTGGAAACTCTGTTCATAATGCCATTTTGAAGGCAGTTTTTTGAAATATATTCTGCCTTTGTGGCATTAAAAATAGGCCACATTATGTAGTTCAGAAATAAGAGAACCTGCCAATTGGATGAGTTTGAGAGCAAAATGAGTGAGAATATAAGCAATTTGGAATTGAGATTTTTTCTACAACTCATATTAATGTTTAATTTATTTTTGATATAAGAATTTGTCTTATGAAAACTTATCAATATAAAAATTGTAGATATTATTGAGAAGATGTATCATAAATTTAATCGGATTTGATATCTTAAGAATTGAAGAAGTTATAGATTGTTTTCTTTTTTCAAACCCTTTTTTGTTTTCGTTTTTATTTATTTATTTATTTATTTATTTATTTGCAATTAAGAGTTGTTCCTATCAAAAACTTGTCAATACAAAAATTTTAGATAATATTTAGAGCTTCTATAAAAAAATTAGTTAGATTTGATATCTTGAGAATTTACAAAGTTTTGAATTTTTAACTCCCGAAAACCCTATTTTTTGCGCCTCTTGAGCCCATTTTTAATTTTATCACAAATCTGTTAGGTAGAAACTTTTGGGCTATTTTTTAGAAGTAATATAAACTATAAACTGATTCGATATCTTTTTTAATAAATAAGTTGTGAGGTTTTTTTCGGTTTTTACAAAAACCCTCGCTATTTCTACCCCCCTTGGACCGATTTTGCCCATTAACGAACTCGACCGAGTTTTATGCCGATTGATTTTATGTATCAGTTTGGAAGAGATCTGAGCAGAATTAAAGAAGTTATCTTGTCCATAAAAAAGTGATATATATATAGAGAGAGATGGATAGATAGATAGATAAACTTTTTTACTAATGGTAGTTTTGGGGTGTAAAGGTCATGATCGGTGTAGATCTGCAAAAATTTTTCAGAAATTCCAACTTAGGAACGATCGCAATAGGTAATATTTCATACGAAATCTACCTAATATTTTATGCGAAATCTACCTAAAACGGAACAGTAGTTAAATATATTTTTCCCTACATACGTCTAATCCAGGGCACTGCTACTTCTATTTTCACCTTTCCAAATATTATAAACTCATTTACTTTTAAACGAAATTTGGTATTTGCATGAACGGGAAAGCAATTAATAACAAAAATATTGTCTGGTGATGGCTTTGGAACATTTGAGGTCAAACGTGCAAAGAAATTTTATATAAACTGTGCATTTTTTACTTGCAACATTAATTTTATTATTTTTGTCCCCTTTAAGTAAAAAGGTGAGCCTGTTAAAATTTATTTTGTATATTTTGGATTCAGTCAAACATGAATATCGCATTTCATGTTATAATTCTATTTACAAAGGTTAAATTAGTGAAATATTTTTCTCCGATGAAGTAATCATTATTTCTTTTTTTCATATTTCTTAGCTCTTCAGTAACATAAATATTTTCTTTTTTTAGAACGTTTCTTGAACAAACACTAACGTTTGGTAGTGGCGTGGACATAAAATATAGCCTATGTTTGAACAGGAACAAACACCATCATTTTGATACCATTATTTTTGAAATTGGTTCGGTAGTTCCAGAGATTAGCCCCTACACAGAAGGAAACACACTTTAGCTCTTTATAATATTACTATAGATTTGATTCATAGTATAATTATTTTTCTTATTATATTTTTTAGAACTTCAGTCAATCAGTTCTTTTAAACATTTTCATACATCGAATTTGACGAATTTCGACTCGTTTAATTACTTAGCCCTCTCATGCATAAATTATTTTTCATTATTTTTCATTGTTCATAAAAAAATCTTTTTATGTGCTAAATGAAAACTCATTATAAAATAATTTAATTATTGTGCAGCATGCTAGCTAATATTTGTCCACAAATCAGACCTCCATAAATAAATGCTCAACATTTTTTTGCTTAATAATGTAATAATTATCTGTCCTCGTATGAAACCCATATGCATGAGCTGATTAAAGATAGCATATCATTTTCATTGTGTGTCAGTAGTTATTATTAAATCTATGTTCTTAGCAATATTACTGAGATTGATTTTTTTTTAATGGAAGACCTAGTTATATGGTCATCTTTAAAGAATTTGATCTCCTAATTTATGCTTTAGAAAAATTAGGTAAGTCCCTTTAATTACACTCAATACATACCTTTTAATGATGCTAGAGAAATTTTCTTAAAAAATTAAATACAATTAAAATACAATAAATCATGTTATACCTTCACATTTATAACTTGCATCAGAATACTGCCAATCACTTGAATCTCAAATTGTGCGACTTAGCTTATCTTATTTTTAACCCACTTTTATTAGCTTCACCTGTATGTATGTAGCGGAATATTTGAACGTTATTTTCACCCACTCTAAGACATCAGATTAAACTGAAACTTTGCACACTTATTAAAAACCGATGACAATTCAACAATTTAAAAAATCGCCGCTTAAAAGAATCAAAATCAATAACGCCGGATAAACGGATCAAAAGCAATTTGAGAAGTTAATAGTTACCTGGCACTCTAGATACATGATAATCACTAAAACACATATGAAAACCGTAACTATGCAACCAAAAACACATTTTAAACTTTTTAGTCCGAGCTGATATAATGCGTGTGTTTTAGTTTTTAAAACTGTTTAGCAATTATTTAAACTAGTTCATGCGTGAATATTCTTATCCAATACAGCCCAGATTAAATTAATAAAATAACAGAGTAAAGCATTTTTAATCATTTAGAAAATTAAATAATAAAATTTCGTGGCCGTGGCACAACTGGCATCTTTGAAATTTTCTAGACCGAAGAGAAGTAAAGTAAAATTTTATCCATTCATATGAAGTTTAATAAGGTTATTAAATTGATTTTGTGCATTATTTTTCAAGTACGTCGAGATTCAATTCCTATAGGAACACTCAAATGTTTAACTAAATGTAGATAATTCTGATAAGTTTTAATAAGGTTATTCAATAAAGCTATGCAGTATATGATACTTATTTTTTTTTCATTCATTTTATTTTTGAAAGAATATCTCTATTCAATCAAATGTCAATTTCATTCAACTAAAATTTCAATTTAATTCAATCAAATGTCAACTTAATTCATTCAATTGTAATTATTAAATTGATTTTCGCAAATATTGCTTTTGTTTTATTAGAAGTTATTATCGATCAGTATCACTCAAAAACCTCCAGCATAAGGAAACAATATTTTCAGTACTACTGTATATCCTGTACTAGCTCTTATACATTTAATACTGTATTTTCAAATTTATTACATCCAACTCCACGACGAGAGTAATTGAACATTACTTTTGGTTTTTGAAAGAAGAGTTGCGATTTTTTTTCTAAAATAAATAGCAACTTAATATGAGGAGTAGGGTAGTCACAAGAAAACAATTTTTGAATTTTTTTTTTTTTTTTTTTTTTTTTTAGAGGGAGCCTCCAAAAACGTTGCCAATTGGCTAGAAAATTAGATTGGAAAAGTTTCAGCTCATTTGGATAATCTTAAACCGTGCCTCATTGAGGTGAAAGTTTGAAAAAAAATGTGATTTTTCGCAAAAGAATCTTCTAGAAATGAATACAGTTGAAGCTAAAAACATAATGCTGGTTTCATTTGATGAAAAATGTTTTTGCTTTGAAGAACCACACATCCTTTTTTTTGTAAAAAATTATGAATTTAAAGATAAGCGTATTTTTCAGGACCAGATTCGATCTGAATCCTAACAAGTAACTTTTTATGAAAATGCGAAAAAACATTGTAACGTTCAATCTTATCTTTTTTTCACCTTTTTGTTTTCATTTAGTACATAATAAAGTGTTAAATTAAAATAATAAAAAAAATCAAAATAAATTTTAAAAAAATCAAAAAAAATGAAAAAAATCGAAATTGAAAGAATTATAACAAAAATAAGAACGAAGAAAGAATAAAAATGATAATAAATAATGTTCAAGTGTTCAAATTATTATTAAACTTGTGTTACATGAAAAAAAAGAATTGTAAAGAAAAAAATGATTATTCCTTAATAATTGTCACAGTAAGATGGTAATAGTTAAGGGGGCTTTTGAAGAGTCTTGAAAAGTTTTTCTATTTTCAGATACAACTTTTAGAATAGAAGCTGATTTTATTTTTCATTTTTTGTTTGTTTCATCGCATATAGATTTTCTTCCCTTTTAAATTATTTCATTAATAACCATTTCCTTTTTTTTTTCAATTAATGTTTATTTTCATATATGAGCAGCGACGTTATTTAAAATTTTAACATTAGTATAATTTAAAAAAAAATACAGTTTAAAATGAAACAAAAGCATTGAATTCTTTGTTTAATAATTAATCCACTTTTTTTAAACATATTGTTGTTCTTATGTTCCTATCATCACTATTATTTTTTTCTTCAAATGACATTGACTTTAAAGCCATGCTTACTTTGACTTTTTTTCAGGTATCATCTAAAAATGAAAATGCTACTTGGTCCGAGTTATGACAACAAAGAGAGTTTATCTTTTTAGAAGAGTCCTTTGTCTGCAATCTAATTATTAAATTTTCTACAGTCAACATGTTATTTTAATAATTACAGATCTTGATTGGGGTCCAAAGTGATAAAGAGAGCATTGAATCAGGCTTTGACAATAAATATTGATTATATATAAGCAAATGCCTCTAATACCTCCGTTTTCAAAATTTGTTATTAAGAGCTGATTCTTGAAGAAGCATATTTTGAGAGAATAAATCATCTATCTCATCTACCTGTTATGATAAATAGCACCAAGCGCTCTGAAAAAATGTCTTTAGGAGGAAGACGTGTTATGAATATTACACAAAGTTGGATAAACTCTTCCTAAACTTCCCCGGGCTATTCATTTTTTAAATGTTCTTTAAGAAAACTTGAAGTTTCCTCCGATTTAAATATTTTATATCTAATATAGCATCTTCAATAGCATTTTCATACTTACTCTGATCCAACGTAGATCACCCAATCTGAAAATTTAGAAAAGATATCTAGCTTAGGATTAATGACTGTGCCTACTTTAAAATCAAAAACATTTTTTAAGATAATTTCTAAATTATGGTGGGGAAATAGTAAATGCAGAAGATATATTTTTTAATAATTGCTATAGCAAAATGCAGATTCCTCTGAGGCGACAGGCTTTTAAAGTAGTGATATCAAAATACATTGCGTGGATTTTACCAACTTCCCTCCACTCTTCAAATACTGAAAATACTGAAAATACAGCCTTTTTCAGTTATTACGATACTATTTTCAAACTGAGGATCTCCTATTAGCTATTATTTCTCTCCACAGATAAATAAAACTGCTATCCCATCTACATTTTCTTTATTCAAAAATGAGGAAGCAGTTTTCCATCCCAGTAAACAACAGTTCTATATCTGAATTTTAAATCTGTTTTTCATTAGCTTATCTCTTTATTTTCAAAATTAGTGTTTGCACAATCGTATTACTCTTCTATTTAAAATTAAAGTCTGTGGTTATGGTTAATTAGTGGGTGTACTGTTAGTCTAGAAGCTTCTCTAGTGTTATTTTCACTTGGACATTATTATAAAATACATAAAAGTTGACAATTGCATTTTTTCCATCATATCGATAAGGCGGAGGGAGATGCCAGAATATTTTATCAATTCTAAAAATAGATAGTAGGTCAGAAAAACAGCCTTGTAATAAAAAGAGAAATTCTGTTGTTACTTTTAAACGCACTTCAACTGCAATACCAAATCGACGAGCTCGTTCTTTTCAGGCATAGAGCTAGATAACTAATAATTAACCATAATTCATGAAATATTTTTAAATTACACAAAATCATTCAATTTCTTTGGCCCTTTAATGCAAATAACACTGAAAAATTATCAAAAGTAATAAAAATTATTCATTTGTCATTTTTCACTTTCTTAAAAAATATGCAAATTTTGAGAGTATAGTTGACGAGATGACCTGAAAAATACTGTATGTCATTAAATATAAGTTTTTAAGAGAACGACATTTTTTATGAAATAAAATAAAAACCATATTTCTAAGACAAATAATTTTACCTTCATGAAAAAAAAGCAACAATTTGTTGCCAAAAATCGCAACTTTTCAAGAATACAATCTCGATGCGACACGGATTAATGTTATTCATTTGAGCTGAAAATTTCCCTATCTCATTTTTTAACTAACTGGCAACTTTTAGGAGGGTCCCCTCGAAGATAAAGTTAAAATAAATTTTCCCCATATATCTTGTCACCATCCTAATGAGGAATGAATAAAAAGTTATAGGTAATATACAGGTCTGTACTTATTCAATATTAGTCGAGTACAATTCCGTCCATTTGTGGAATTTGCTGAAAGTGCATGTACGATTATCTTATTCTTTATGCAGCTAAGCTACAGTGCCAGCAATATATATATATATTGAGTTTGTGACTGATGGTCTTTACTGATACGTTCATTAGTACTGCTTCTTTTTTTATTTCTGCAGTTATAGTTGGTATTAACAGTACGTCATCTTTTAAAAAATTACCTGACCTGGCTCAAGTCTTTCTCGATCTTTTTAAAACAATTTTTCGTTTTGGCATACTTAACTGTCATATCGTACATCGGCCTTGACATTTTTACGACATAAATAATTTACCCTGATGCTTTTAAATATAAGGCTTTACGATTTATAGGAATATTTTGTTCTAATAAAATCGCAGCATGAATTTATTCAATAATTTTCAGCTTTTTACACTGATTATGTGCACCAGAAGAGTTTCTTTTTGTAGGGAAAGAAATTTAAAAAATCCCTCTTTTAAAAACATTACCAACTCAAAACCATTTTGAGCTGCAAAGACCACCTCTACACATTACCAACGCATGACAGAAACTCTCACCAGCCTCTTCTATTTAAAACTGGAAAAAAGTAAAATTAAACATTGGAATATTGAAGCACTGAGATTGTGGCTTGAGTGTCAAGAAATGTTTTGCTGGACTGTAAGTTTCAGCATACTATGTAGTGTACATACCGATCTATAGCTCATATGCAGGTATATTTAAAATAATTCAAGTTGCTTTCCGGGGAAACTGCTGTGATTTAAAATGATGAAGTTCCTTTGAAGTATTCTGGAAAGGTTGGAAAATGCTTCATAATATATAATTAGTGAATGATTATTTCTCCTAGTTTCTACTCTTACTTCGAAAAAGTAATTTCCAGATAGCATTCAAAATGTACAGTCATAGAAAAAAAATAACACACCCTACTAACTCTTTCACAAACTGTTGTGGAAAGAGTTTACTGGCACATAGAAGTTGGTAATAAAATATATTTATTTGGTAATAAAATAATTATGAATGATGTATATAAAATTTGATTAGGGGGCAATCTACATTTCAAAATGAGCTTAAAATTCGTTTTTTCAATTGCATTACCCAAGTTTGAAACCATATATCAATTCTACACCCTGCAATTAGGCTGATAAATTTTCATCAAATTCGTACGATTATTTTCAGGAAATTAATTAATTTAAAATGAGCATATTTTAGGGGATGTATCTATGTAGAAGTTCGGTGCTCGATTGTTGAAATGCTACAGAATGACTATGTCGCTTTTATTAACCCTTTCAGGGGCAAGGTATTTCTGCTCCGAAAATGGTCAAATAATTGATTCACACCACAATTAAAGAACAGATTTATTTGAAAATAATCAAGAGCTGTTTTTCGCGAATATTATAAAATCGAATTTGCACTAAAATTATACTGGTGCCAGTTCGAAATTGGAACAGTAATATTATGTGTTTGCAGACTGCAAACACCGCCCCTGAAAGGGTTAATGTACTATTTCTTACCAAATGACAATTTCAGTTGGTTAGTTTCAATTATTCCAGATCAAATGTTTGAATAAAATGAGTAATATATATATATATATATATATAATTTTTATTATCCTATATTAAGATAATGAGTTTATACAATGTAAAGTCACAATAAATGTTACTGATTAAAGTAACAAAATGGTATTTTAAGTTATAAGTTAATATGAATGTTATAACCTAATTCTAATTTTAATTATTTTATTAATTTATTTTTATATAAATATCGATCATTAATTATTTTCTCCGGTTCAATTATATTTCCATTCAGCTTTATCTTTTTTGTTCGTTATGGATAAATCATAGCAAGTTTTTTTTCTTCTTTTTCAAATCATTTATTTCGCCATTTGGCGCGCATGACATTCTAATTTAAAAAAAGAGCAACCCTGCTGTTCCTGCTAAGATCCGTTGCTTGAATTATTAACAAACTGGTTTTTCTACGCGATACTGTTTTAGCTCGTATAGTAAACTATTGCTTCCTGCTTTTATAATTTATTAACAATTTTATAGTGCTGTCCTCTACATTCATGGTGATAACCAGATAAGTTTCTTTTTTTTTCTCAATATCTTGTTTTCTTACTTTTTATCGAAATTACATATGAATGTGATGTTTATCATTTCCACGTGCATAAATAGGGTTAATTTGTACTCTTGTTACTGACATTATTTGCTGCACGCTATTGTTTTAATATATGTATATTTTCATTTTTCAACTATTTATTTCTATGTTCCTTGTTTAATAATATGGTTTTTGTGTGCTGGTAGCCCCAATTACGTATTATTTTGCTATTTCCTGGCTAAGACGTGGATGAAACCGCACACTTCATTTGTAGTTCCAGAGCATTTGGGGCCTGACGATTCTGCTCTGTGGCCTACAAATTTCCTTTGCATTCATTTTATTTTATTTATTTATTTATTCAGATATACTCGTTTCACTATTTTTTTTTTAATTTATTTTTTTTAATTCAATTCTATTCAAATTCTTCGTTTTGGTTTATTGTTTTATTGCTAAAATTTATTAGTGAATTTTGTCTACTTTTAATGGTATTATATATATATATATATATATATATATATATATATGTATGTATGTATGTATGTATATATATGTATGTATGTATGTATGTATATATATGTATGTATGTATGTATTCAAATTATGCTTTTCTGCACACCATGTACTGCTCCATAACCACAAAAATCATGATTTGCCCGTACCATGTACGGGCAAAGAATCTCAAATCATCATATATTATTCTCACCAGTAAAATGTTATGATAAATTTTGCATTATTTCATACGAACATTTTTCTGATTCAATTAGATAAAAATTTCTTTTTTGAAAAACCTGTGATAAAGATTAAAAATTCTGTAAAAAACGCAAAAAAATAATTATTGGAATGTTTTTTCAAAATTATTGATCAGTCAAGTGATTAAATCAGCGTTTTGATGTTATTTAATCATAATTAAAAAACTACTTGAAAGAAAATTTTTTAATTGGAAATTCGCATAAAGCAGGACATAATAATTACAAATGTTTAAAAAAATTGTAAATTCTAATTCATATTTTCTTCAAATATTAATTTCATAATTCATATTATAAATTTTTTAAATTTACAAATTTAGTGTCTTTCTGTTTGGGTTTTTTTATTATAGCTACAGAAAAAACTACCACATTCAGATTATAACTTAAGGAGATATTAATTATAATACAAACATGTAATTTAACATTAGAAGCTCCAAATTTTGATTGTTTTTAATACAAAACTTTATTTTTCAGATAACTTGAAATTTTTTTCTAGAAATAGTTCGAAACGAAGATTTAAAACATAGTGTTAAAATCGGATTTTGCCATTAAAAATCTAAGTTTAAAAGTTTTTTTTTTTTTTTTTTTTTGTAGATGATCCGCTAAGCAAATTTTATAAAGTTTATTTAAAAGTAAACTTTATTTCTAATCGTTTGGAACCAGTAACATTGTTCTATTACAATGTTTTGCAGAGTTAATAAGGGAGGGGGATACTTGTTTCCCCATGACTACACAATTCTGTCACAGTAATCCTCTGCAGTGTTAAAATTGATTGACTGACTGTTTTACAAAGTATTCAATCAAAGTTTTATTTGTGCATCAACACTTATTAGTCTGAAATTTTCCTATTTCCCGGTACAATTCTTATTAGTTTATTCTGTAGGAAAATGCCACGTAAAAAAGATTCATCACAACACAATGGAATACTCAACAGAAGAACTTGTCTCATAAATGTATGCATATTTATGGGTACAGTGCTCAGAAAAAGTTTAGGCACTGGCGTTTTTTAACCTTTAAATTATAAATACGAACACTTGAGTTTTACAAATGGATATACTTATTTTTAAATATATTTCAAACAATGTAGGATGAAAATAATGGTTATAATATAAGATGATATTTAATTTAACTGAAAAAAGTAAAATTTGCATATTGCAAAAGTTTAGACACTTTATTGATTTTTTGCCAACTGTTCATGAAAAAATGCAAATTTCTAAGTTATGATTTCACAGTTCTGAAGTATTTAAGTATGCTTCGATATAGCATCAGTTAGTGAAGGTGCCGTGAGCTAAAAATGTTTAGTTAGATGAGGTAATGTAAGTTGAAAGCTGAAATGGAAAGGGAAGTCTAGCAGAAATTTCAGCGGCATTGAATCGTCCAAAGTGGTCTGCCTATAAAGTATAGTCTAAGGATGACTCTTTTAAAACAAAACATAAAACTGGAAGACCTTCTGTCACAAGAAAATGAGATGGCAAAGAATCCATAAACTGACATTTACACAAATGATGATTGCTAATCACATTAAAAGTAAGTCAAGACTTTCTGTGTCGACGGACATGATTCATAGATGAATTAAAGAAACAGGTAAATCAATTTACATGGAAATGATAAAGCAATCAGCTTTAAAATTTCGCTTCAACTTGGTGAAGATGCAAAGAACTTGCAAACATACGTCATATGAACCCAAATTTTACGCTGTGATATTCAGTAACGAAAAAAAGTGGAATTTGAATGGCCCAAACGGGTGGGCATGCTATTAGCCAGAATTGCGTAATGAACCGAGACTTTCTTAAATCGACTTCAAGGAGGTGATACCTCCTTGAAGACCTCCCTTCTAATCATTTGGTCCTCACTTTGCTTTAATGCTCGAGTATCTCTGGAGTTATTCAATGGTTGCCAAGCAACACAAGACTACAAACATACATTGGAGATCAATGTATAGTCATTTGGCGAGCTTTTAGCTGATCCAAAGTATGGATTTTAGCAAGATAATGCGTCTATTCATGTTGCATACAACACAAGAACTTCGTTTAACTCTGAAAGTACTATTGATCTTAACTGGCCGGCGTGTAGCTCTGATCTGGACCCAGTCGAAAACTCCTGTAACATCATATGTCATAAGATTTATGCAAATTTTTGCTATACTTTTCTGTTAATGAGCTTCGAGCTGCTGCTGAACATGTTTGGTACAAAATAGACCCCCAAATGACTCAGCATTTAGTTTCTTCAATGAAAAGTCACATTCTTGCACTGATTGCTGAGAATGTGGGTGCAATTCGATTTTAATTTATAGTCATTTTTCTGTAAATATACAAATTGTCTATACTTTTGCCACAATGTTAATTTCGTTTTTTTGTCATTATGTATTATGTAAAATGTAAAATTTATTGTTTGTGAATAAAGGATAAGTCACAAGTAATGTATGACAGATGTATTACAAAAATCCGGTACATACTTCTGAATATAGAAGCGTAATCGATCATTGTCTAAACTTTTGCTGAGCACTGTATCTGCCTGCTACAGCATAGCAGCATTAATGTAAGGGCATCTGAAGCGTGTAATTACGGCCTTGAAAGTGGTTGTGTAATGAGATGTAAGCACTTTTTAATAAATATCTTATTTCCATGTGTGTTTATCAGCTCGTATCTAATGTTTGGGAGTTATGATGCTTCTCATCACTTGAAAAAAATCTACTAAAGAAAAAAAGAGAAAATAATATGAAAACGAAATCCTGTCTTAAAAGCAAAAAATTCATGGTCCTTACGAAAGGACCACATAATTATGCGTACTAAGATAAAAATCTGTCTAAAAGGGGATGTATCTCCGTCATTTTTAATTCTGTCTTAGTAGATTTTATTGTATTGAATAAACACAATAACTAATCGAGTACGGTGAAATCAAGAAAAATGGATGCGCTATGAAACGAAATAAATTCTGTTTTGTAAAGGTTCCATTGCACAATTATAATTTTGTGGTATTCTTTCCATAGATACTATGAATTGTTTTGCATTTTAAATGAGATTCGTTATAAATAAATTCTGTTTTCATTTGTTTTATAAAGAAAAGCCCCAAAATGTTTTTGACCTCTTTGGTCCCTGAATCCCTATTTGGGGACCTCTCTTTTTTTTTTTCTTTATAAAAATTTAAAAAACAGATTTTTTTTACATTTTCGCACAACTTTTCAATAGTTGAATATTTTTTGCAGAGCAAATGGATAAATGGCAACATGGACTGATTAGCTCTTAAAATAAATGTTATTTTCATATGAGTTAGTAAAATGTTTTCAAGACAGTGTGATAAAGAATGTAAGAAAGTTTATATTTAACTTAATTTTTCTTCAATAAGAAGTTTTGAGCATTTGTAGATTATTTACATGTTTAAAGCTCTTAAATTTGGGATTGCGTTAATTTAGGTTAATGGCTATTAAATTGATGTTTTAAGAGGGTTTGTAATTTTAGATCCATATTTTTTTAACTTAAATTACTAGGTACTTAAACGATCGATTGCCGAAAAGATATTTTTTGTCATGTACAATGTCCTTTTGTTTGGAAAAAACAATGAATAATTATTTGTATTATTATTTTAGCTTGGGAACTGAAAAGAGTAAATACAGAACTGATAGGACCGCAAAAATCGACAATCTTCACAGGCACAGTATTCCTTTCGAAAAATCATAAAACAAAGTCCATTACAAGCAGGTTCTGCCTTCACGGGTTTGCTGTATTAAGTTCTACTGAATGCAGAGTAACGAATAGTATGGAACAAGAAAAAAAATTAAAACAAGAAACAGAACATCATGCGCATCAAGCATAGATTATAAAATATTTTCTAATACTTCCAGAATACTTTAACGAAACTTAGTCTTTTAATAAGGTGATAAAGATACACTTTAGAAAAACTAACTTTTTAAAAAACAAGTTTTAACATTTACCATTTATAGACAGAAAGGTACTTGAATTCTTTTGTGCAGCTCTGTATATTATCTAAAGATTTTTACAGATTCTGCTTACTATGCTACAATTTAGTTTAGTAAGAAAACGCATAAAACAGTTGAAAACACCTTCAGAAATGTCTGCAAGTAGGCGGAAATGTACTTGAATTCTTTTGCACAATTACGTTTATTATAGACAATCTTTTTTAAACACTCCGCACACTCTAATTTAATTCAGAATTAAACCCGTTTAAACTACTGAATTTATACTTAAAATAAATGCAACCCATAGGTCATGTATCTACTTCTTTTCCATAGCCCTGTATGTGATTTAATTTATATATTACAAGCATGTATTTGTATATTAAATATAGTTGAGCTTGAAAATGCATAACTCTAATTAAAAAACACCTTTAAGGAATTAACGCTCATTTTCAGTAATGTTTACGGATTCTTTGTTGTAGCCCTGTATATGGTCTACAATTTATAGTAAAAAATGCAGCCACATCACGTAGCATGTAAAAAAAATTAATTAATTTTAAAAATATATGCCTTTACAGAAAATGCACTTTTCAGCAAACACTTCGGATACGGTATTGCATTCGAAATGTTTTGTATCCCGTGTAAAGGAACGATAAATACAATGCCCATTATATTCAACTACAGGCATATCTTAATAAACCTTAGTAATGTATAGCTATTTCTTCATGTTTAAAATCATGCGACATAATTCAAATGCGCTGCGACTAACCTTTTCCCGTAAACCATTTTTCGGATGGTATAATTTTATTTGAATCTTCTTTTCTACTCATTTCATTGTGAATTTCTAATTATTTCAATTTTTAGAACGATTGATTAACCGAGCTATTTCTCGTAAAAATTTGCCAGCACCTATATAAAACCTTTTTTTTTTTTTTTTTTTTTTTTACTTTGGTCGCAGAAAACATTTTACTCCTCGGCATATTCAGATGTATCGTAAATAATACTATCTAAACTTGCTCCTTTGCTTTTCGGAAATACATTCATGATACACAAATGCTTACTTTATATATTGGTTCTGACGTGACGTATGCTATGCATATTTCCTTATGGGATCTTAATTTCTTACCAGTCTTCTTATTGAGATTTTAAAAAATTTAGACGATTTTAATAAAATGTAACTTAAATTTCAATGTAGCAATTATAACAGAAAACGTTCTGCGGGAAATTTTAAATGCACACGCTAAAAATTAGCATATCGCGTCTTCTTCGGCATGAGTGCACCAATTCATTTGTGGTCTTATAATTACTTCCGCACTGTAAATCAAAACATCCCACACACACCGCGTAAATCCGTCCACTTGACAACAATATTCTGTAGATTAGAAATGTAAGCTGAAAAAAGTCATGTAATCTTGTATTTCCGATAGAAATACAGCAGTAGACAGTATCATGGTTTTATTGCGCTTTTTCCAAGTTACTTGGAAAAAAAATAGATGAGTTTACTTATGATAAATCTACACGAAACTGCTACACATCTTGGAGCACTTTCTTATATATATATAACTAGATAACCCTTCCAGAGATGCTCTGGCCGTGGTACTATTTTAAAATTTACATATTTAACTCAATTTTGTCTAAAATACGTATCATACGCTCATTGTATAAAAATGGAGAAAAGGCTGCTAATTGTTGAGATTTGCTATATAAATGTTTTCCAAGATTTAAAAAAATTTGTATGGGATAGTTCTAAACAAATTAAAACTTTAAAATATCTCCTATTGATGTAAAAATGAGTTAAGACGAGAAGAGTTGGTGCTTATTAATGTACAGACCAAAAGCTTTAAAACGATGTGTAACATGAAAAAAGTTAATTTTTGTCTCCCCCCCCCCACACACACACACACGGAGAAACGTTCCTTAATAGTCAGGAGTCAAAAATAAATCTCATCAATCGAAGGCCAATGAAGAGTTTTACCCTCAATCAAGTCTTCAAATGAGATCAAACTTATTGTATCTTAATTAAAATCTGAGTTAAAAAATTGTACCCCCAAGGGGGGGGGGATTGATTCAAGTGAGGGGGTAGAAAGGTTCGTAATATCAAAGAGTTGTCAAGGGGATTCTCACGATTTATCACAAGAAGGCTTAGCAGGTGTATTGAATAGGCACTGTAAATTCTTGCACAACAATTGATCGCGAATCTTTTAAATCCACATTCCACCATATCATTAACTCCATTTTTAACAGAACTGTTTCGGAACAGAAATCAATTAAACATCCTGCCCGTAAATATATTAGTCAAGGGAGTGGTAATCTTAAGGAAGAATTTAAGAAATTTGCTGAAATTCAAAAATAATTGTAAGTATACTTCGAAATTTTACATTAAATATGTAATATTTATTTCGGAGCTCCGTTGAAAAACTGTATTTAAAACGAATGAAAACTGTACGGTTCTAAATTTTGATTGCCTCCCATTCTCCCCCAAAATATAGTCCTCCTTTCCTCCTTTCCCCAAATTTGATCCCCCTACTTTTTAAAACCTGTATTATGTGTTATAAACTACCTCGAAGTTCCAAATAGATTGGTTCGTCAATTTTCTAATTTTAAACTACCCATGGATATATGTTCGCATTTCAATAAAGCATTTTCCCTTTTTAGAAATTGAATTGTTTATAAAACAAAACTTGTCGATCGATTTTTATAAAATTTAGGTATTATTAAACAGCGTTTCAAGACAGGACTAGATGCATAATTTTAAAACTCTAAATGGTGTATTTAAAAAATATTGGCATTACCAAATAATCCTACAATCGAAATCATTTTCGGTTTGAAGTTTTTGTTGCACAATCAGTCTTCTGCGATGCAAATATCTGCTCTATTTTTTTAATTCAGAAATCTGTGTTTCTTTGAACGGATATAAAAGAGATTTTATAAAAGAATTATTAATAGATTTTTCAACTGTTTACAGGAGTATAAAAATAATTGTTCAAATTTCTGAAAGGGAAGTTTTTTCCGTGTCTGGCTGTGCAATTTTCAAGTTTTTAGACGCAGTAGAATAACGCCCTTTATGAAAAAAAAAAGAAAAAAGAAAACAATACATTTATCTTTCTGGCAGAGTTGTAATTCTACCTCTCCCTCCCTTCAACTATTCGAAGAAATATTCTGCGTTTAGATAAAAATCTATGCTTTTGTTTAATTATGAAAATTTTTCATTAGTTTAATTTGGGGTTTTTAATTTTTTTCTCAACTACTTAATAGAATTTTAAAATTCTAAATTTCAAGTACATCGTAAGACTCTTTGGGTTACTTTCACAAATATTGTGACCCTCATACGAAACCGTAGACTTTACTAGCCATCGTGAGCACACACACACACACACACACATAAAGCGAAACATTTTTTATTACTGAAGATAAACGATATAAACTTGAAATCAATTGAGTTCAATATTTCTTTTTATCAAAACCATGGCGAACGACATTTTCAAATGTGCCGCACCCTTGCTAAACAAGTGCCATCATAACTCAAAAAACTTCGTTTTTCAGGACATGCGAAAAAGTGTTTCAGGCTGTAATAGATTCAATGGGTACGTTGCAAACATGACTGCTACCTAGTTCCTCGATTTTAAGTGTGCTATCTTCTACTTTAGGAAATTGGCAGAGGAATGAAAACCACTTTGAATGGCAGTCATACATATTTCAAGAATGAATGCACGGAATTTAATAAATTTTAGATTCACCTATATCTTGATATAAATGGGTACTGATTAATTTTTGGTGTAAAACGCTTAACAGGTGGGACTGCTATATGCTGCATTTTCGCGAGATCAGCAAAAGTTCTATCTCTAAAACTAAAGCACAGATTTTCATCAAATTTTAAATTTATTTATACCTTGATATTAGTGGGTGCTGATTATTATTTTGTATGAATCGCCTAAATAGGTAGCGCTGCTATGCTGAATTTTAAATGGATACCGCAGTAGCTCGCTAAAAAAAACTAATACAAAGATATTAATCAAACTTGAGTTGCCGTTAGAAAATGACATAAGTTATCATTGTTTAGGTTTGAGTGTAAATTACCCAATAAATAGCGATGCTTTGCTGCATTTTTCACGCTTTCTACAAAAGCTCAACCACAAAACTAAAGCAAAAATTTTTGCAAAACTTCATATTAAGTTATAGGATCACATAATGATGTACGTCCAACTGGCGCTGTTATTTTGCATTTTTCAGGCTTTACACAATTTTAATGATAGTCGTATCGTAAGAGAAAGTACACGGAATTTCCTCAAACTTCAAGTTCTATTAGACTCTGACATAATTTGGTGCTAAATAGGTTTTCGATTATATCATATAACAGGTGGCTCTCCTAGGCTGCATTTTTCACGATTTTCGCGATAAATATATCTCAAAAATTAAAGCATGGAATTCAGTAAAATTTCATATTCTATTGAAAATTTCTAATTTCATATTCATTCTTCTATTTCATATTCTATTCATATTCTGTTTTTCATATTCTATCCTTATAGAGGCTTAGGTATATACTGCCCAAAAGGTGTCGCTTTTATGTTCTTTGGGTTGGAAATCTTGGTTGCAAACATCAGAGGATGAGTACCAAAAATTCAATGATTTATCTAAAAAAAATAGATTCTTCTTTCTGTGTTTTATATACATACAATTTAACGAATCTATGTCTTTAGACTTTTAATGCTGGCACTGTGATAAAACAAAATTATGAAGTATCATTATGACGACGAAAAATAAAGTTTTAAAATTGGCAGATGCAATGTTTCCCAACCCCCCTGCCAATTATGATATCTGGACAGTGAGGAATATAATATATATTTCTTTAATCTGCAGTAATGAACCTAGGATTGACATAAGAGATTGATCCCCGCCCCCCAGCCCCCCGAAAAATTCCATATTTTGTGTTCTCATTCGTGGTCAAAAAGAGCAATCCCTCCCCCTCCTGCCCGAAGATAAAGAAATCCCTCCCAGAAAAATGTGTCTGTTTCAAACAGTGATAATATGTGTGGAAGACTGGGGCACATGTAAACAGGTCACATAAATATAGCTTTTCTCATAAGTAAATTAATTTTTTTAAACAAAAGCTACTCAAGATAGTAAACCAAACTTTCTTTTATACATGGTATTTTTTTAAATCATTCATATAGTTCTTACATCTTTTAAATATTTTTAGAAATTCAAGAAGTGTTCACATGTGCCCCCCCCCCCCCCAATGGGGTAGTTGTGAACACATTTATTGAATTGAAATATACATAAAATAAGATGCTGCACACAATATTGATAACACTCATAATATAAAACGAGTTTTTTTTCTTAAAATCTACTTACAAAAACAGTAAAAAAGGAATACTTTGAAACTGCTTATTAAAATCAGTTTGTTACAGTTCTTTATATATTATTCCTCAATACTATTGGATCTTAAACCCATCAAAGCAACTTACTGTTGACGCTCGCAGCTATGGAGCCAGCTGAACAGTTCTCATATTTTGTAACAACAAACTAAAGTGATGATTTAACGCTGCTATCTGGTGGCATGTTCTAGAAACGAAAGGGACATTCTCAAACAGTTATACTATAAAAACTTCGAAAACGTTTCCGACAATCATTATTAACAGGAGTTTAGTCGTAAAAATAACAGAGGATATACGCTGTAAGCAGAGGGTATACTCTAGAGTGTGTATACTATACTTTTCTTGAGGAACAGAGGGTATACGGTGTTCCTTTAAACAATCCAGAAGGTATACGGCGTATACCTCCGTATACCCTCCACTGCATCCCGAATTATTAATAAAAGAAACATTTTTAAAAAAAAAATCTTCTTTAGATATAGAAAATCTCTTGATTTCAGAGGTTCCTAAAAATAAAGAACTCTTTTCAAAATCGTGGGTAGATTATTGTATATTTTCAGTCATCCTTACTATACTCTTCTGGATTTCTAAAGAAAATCAAAAGATTCTCTAAAGAAACATTACCCTTTTTTGCAGAGTAAGATTTACAAAATGTTTCGTAAAACCTATACCTCATAGCATTTAAAATTAATTAAGTCAATGCACAACTAGGAAAATCATTTATCAAACACATCAAAGAAGCATTTAACCGGCTGCTTAGATTAGAATTTAAATGGGTAATTTATCATCTTTAGTCTTCAAACAATTTTTCATTGAAAGATATACATAGTTGTTCCAAAATATCCGAACATTTTTCTGTTCTGCTTTTAGATATCAACTTCTCTTTCCTGAAAGAACTAGGCTCTAAATGAAATATTATCAGCAGCAAATGCAGAAAAAAATACTTGGTTAGGGAATCAATTAGCAAATTAATTTTTACGGAAAATAGCGTAACATTACTAGAGAAAATGAAGTTAGTAAAATGTACAATCGCATTTAAGTCATTTGGGATAATAAATATTGGTAAATAACATGTATTGGTTAACTAATTACTTTTGATTATTAACTAAACCAGTTATGTTTGTTTTTATAGACATATTAGAAAATTTTATTTGTCAAAAACAAACTTCTTATAGGATTAAAATAACTAAACATTTTCAACTTCTGATATCCAAAATACAAAGATTAAAAAATATATTACCATTCATCAGTAATATATTTTTTACACACAAGTAAAAAATTACATAATACACAATTCAAAATGCAAAAATAAAGTTGTTGTTTTTTTTTTTGGGGGGGGGGTTGTTCATTTGACGAAGCCCTATTCGACTCTGTCCTCTATCTATCCATTGGTCTCAGAGTCCGTACACAAAGAGTGTATAGGTCAGAGACTTCAAATTTCGGGTACTTAAATTGGAATACCTCGTGTCACAGGAGAAATCATAAAAATTTTGAAAAAGTCAATTAATTTAATTAAATACTTTTTTCAATGCATTCCGTTCATTTTTTATTTTTAAATTTCAGAAGAGAGCCTTAATTCCAACATTTTTGTGGAGACATTACAGCATGGAAGTAAAACGTCTCGCTAGTAAACAGAAGGTTTTTAGTTCGAATCCTGAACTTGACGGTTTCTTATTAAGATGGATTTGACAAAAAGTTTCATATTTTACGCCATTTTACGAGTTTAAATTATTAGGGTTTCGTTCATCTGACATTCATAATATTTTTTTTAATTCCATTTTCTTTTTATTTTAAAAACTTTTGCGATTTTTTAATGATTCAGAGTTTTAAATTTAATTTTAAAGAGTTTTTTGTTTCGATTTTAGATATTAAAAATTTTATTTATATCTCCGGTATTTTGTTTTTTTTTTAATTTCGGATTTTCAAAAAATTTACAATTTTGGATTTTATTTGAATATTTTGATTTGATCATTTTTAATTTGATTAAAATAAATAACTTCTTTTTATAATTAATTTTAAATTAAATTTATTAGTGCTACCATCTATGTGAGAATATAATAATTAAAAATTAACAATTTGGATTTATTAATTAAAGGATAAGTTCTTTTGAAAGAAATGTTAAACGAAAACCAACGTAAGATATGCGATTACATTTACTCACTTGTCTAAGTTTAGTTCACTCGTAAGCGAATTTCGCTGATTAATCAATCATGTGCAGATCTACCTGAATACATAACATTGCTTCCATTTGGTCTTTTGTACTTTCTTTGATTTAAACAATTACAATTATTAACTGTAAACTTGATGTATCATTTTTATGGTCATGTAAATGTTATTGCACTGGTGAAGGACTAAAATTTAGCCTGAAACGTTTGCATTTTTATCTGTACATGTTTTTATGTAGTTTCTTACTTGTATGTCTGATGAAATGTAATACATTTTTTTATTATAATGTTTTCAATTTATGTTTCAGTGCTTATAAATAATTAGAAAAATGTATACTTATGTATTTCTACATTCATCTCCCTTTTTTATAAGTTAAGAACGAAAATAAAATAATAATGTATTTTGACATATTAATTAGTGATTTATAGATAGAGAATACAAAGATAAATCTGTTACATGTATTTTTGGTTTATGTCACAAAGATACAATTCCTCTCAAAAGTTTAAGAGTACGCAAAATTAGTGTATATATATATACATATATATATATACAATATGTATGTATATTACAAATTTAATTTTTTCGCCAAAATTAACTTTTATACTATATTAATTTCCTTATAACAATATTCCGTACTTAAACTTATTAAATTAAAATCTTGTTTCTAGATCTAATCCATTAATCTTTATGGAAACGATATAAATTCTTAATTCGCCTTAAAAAACATTCATTCCAATACGCGTAAATTTAAAAGATGGCTCTAAATTAAAAATATTCTTAATTAAACTTTATTCCTTAATATTCCAAATAAAACTCATTTTTTCTATGTTTTTATCAACCCTTTTTAGGAAAGTCTCATTAAATTTATTCCAAAACCATACCTTTAAAAATATCATTATTTTTATTTATCTATTTATTTATTTTCTCTCCTTCAACATTCGATATGTGTGCATATTAATAAATTCATTTCTTTTCTTTTTCTCTTAAAATTAATCGTCTGCAAAAATACTTTGTTTGATATTTGAAATTCTGAGTCGATTATAAATTAGTTAAATAATATTTTTTTTTTAAATTATTGTCTGTGGAATAAAAATCTCGACTCCAGACATGAGTTATGTTTACATGGGAAAATGATGGTTAGAGAGTAGAGAATTTTCTAGAACTTTGCTTTTAGATTTAAGAAAGGAAGCCTGGAGCTGAGAAGGGAGATTCTTAGTTTTTTCTTCGATGAGTACGGCTTGTTGAAATGAAGATGGAATATTCTTTTTGATGTTTCGGTTAAAGACGGCTTGCAAAGGGAGCCTTTCCCTCTCTTATGACTACAGTTTAATAAATTAACTTGCAGCAGCCAATGAGTAATTTATTGGATCTTCTACATTTATTTATTTATTTTGTTTTTCCCTCGCTTGCCAATACTGTGTGTGTTTTTTTACACCAGTGAACCAGTGAAAATAATTCGAGTTTCTCCTTAAAATCGGCATATATATTACATGTGTGTGTGTGTATATATATATACACTATATAGCCAAAGATAACGGTCCACTTGCGATTTTACACCTTTTGTTAAATATATAGAAAAATATGTGAGGAAATATCCTAAAACTCTAACAAATTGAAAAGGAACGAATAACTTTTGGATAACCCTGTCAAACCTAATATAACAAAAGCGCTATAACTGTAGATTTTGATTAAGTGGCTTATTGTAATATACCGTGTTCATTTTTATGTAGATAGCATGTATACTCGTGGAGAAATTAAGGTTTTTATAAAAACAGTCCCAAAATTTTCCAAACTTTTTTCTTATAATTTGCAGAGATTTTAATATAAAATAATGTTCTTTCTTGAAAATGTGAAAAACAACATTGTACACTATACCCTGTCATCAGAGTTAAAAAATAATAATAATTGTATGAAAAATGAGCAGGTTAGCTAAATAATTTTTCATTGCGCATGCGTCAACGATATCAAAATTTCATTTGTATATTGTGTTAGCTGAATGTGTAGAGCAACTTCTGTAAATATTTTAAAAACATAGCTTGAAAATTCTGAAAGTGATCGTCTATAGGATCAGCTCAAATTCCGTTATTCCCAAAGTGAGGCAAAAAGAGGAGGGGTTGTATCCAATATATCTGTTACAGGCAAAACCCTATTTTAGGCTAAACTAGATTAGCTTAGGCTAAACAAGTCTATCCTAACGCCCAACGGATAAACTAATTTTTCCTAGGGCAAACTAGTCTATCCGAACGCCCATCGGATAAACTAGTTTTTCCTAGGACAAACTAGTCTATCCGAACGCCCATCGGATAAACTAGTTTATCCTAGGACAAACTAGTCTGTCCGAACTCCTATCGGATAAACTAGATTTTCCTAGGCCAATCTAGTTTGGTCGAACGGTCATTAGGATAAACTAGTTTAGCCTGCTACTTATTGGTCTGAACTAGTTTATCCTAGGCAAATTGAATTTGGTGTGTTTTTATTGATCCCAAAGACCCGCTTCGGCGCCAATCTTCTGGTTTAGCCTAGTCCAATCTAGTTTATCCTAGGACAATCTAGTTTATGCTAGGCCAATTCAATTTGACGTGCTGTAATTGATGCCAACCACTGTTTGGCATGCTCGCAAAAAAAAAAAAGAATTATTTCAAACTCAAATTTGATTTCTCAAAAATTAATCAAGTTTAAGCTCAAATTCAAAATATTTCAAACGAATCCGCTCAGCTCAAACACATCTATTGAAATTATCGAAGTTCATGTAAAATTCATTCTATTATTTATTTTACTTTCTTCTGTCTTTACAATAAGTGTTTAATTCGTTAAATTTTTTAGCGCCTGTTTTTGACGCATTTACACGTTTTAGGGGTCAGAGATTCCAAAAAACATGTTTTTTGCAAATTGTGAGTTTATGCATGTGTCTGACTGTCTGTAGATAAATTTTGTAGATGCTGTATCTGAAGAACTAATGCACGAAATTTAATAAAAATTTATATTCAGGTAGTGTCTGATCGAAATTGATGCTGATTAGTTTTTGGTGTAAATCGCTCATCAGGTGTAGTTGCTGTTTTCTATTTTTTAGGATTTATGCATCATCTTTATCTTAATAACTTATACACAAATTTCCATCAAATTTCAGAATCAGTAAATCCGTGATATGAACTCATTCTGTTTACAATTTGGAGTCAATCACACAATAGGTGGCGCTGTTGTGCTCAATTTTCACGATTCCTGAAATAGCTCTGTCGCAAGAATTAATGCACGAATTTTCATCTAACTTTAGATTCAGAAAATCACTGACATAAATTAGTATTCTGTAGTTTTTGGAGTAAATCTCTCGAAAGGTGGCGCTGCCATACGTTATTATTCGTGATTATTGCAATAGCTCTATCTCTGGATCTAATGCATGAATTTTTATCAAACTCCAGATTCAGTTAGTCCTTGATATAAATAAGTACATTTTAGTTTTTGGAGTAAATTGTACAACAGGGGGCGTTGCTATGCGGCATTATTCATGATTATCGCAATAGTTCTATCTCAAGAACTAATGCACGGATTTTCATCAAACTTCAAATTTAGTTAGTCCCTGATATAAATTAATATTATTTTGTTTTTAGAGTTAATATTTAACATCATGTTTTATTTTTTTCTAAAAGTTTCAAACAATGGTAATATTTAATTAGCAGCTAAAACGTTAAAAAAAACTAAGCTTATTAAAAAAATTCTAGCGTCCCCTTACTCTACCCACCACCTCAGACCCTGAATTTCAAGTGCCATGCTTTATTTAAGTTTTTTCTTATTTTTTAAAAAGAGTCGGATATTTAATTTTTTAATATTAACAATTTAACGTGAAGTGATGTGTGCGAAAACCAATATTAGTTACGAATAAAAATCTTTTCACAAAACCAAAAGTTTTTATCTCAATTGAAAAAATAATCCATTCTCCCTTTAAATTTATCCTCAGAATCCCCAAAATTAATCAGGTAAACGCCTTATCAGAAGGAACCTACATCCAAACTTTGAAATAAATCGGTAAAAAACCTATTTACATAAATTAAGGGAGTTATCCCCCATTTTTCCTTTCTTCATACGTAAACAATAAACACCCACAACTAATCATAGAGGTGCCTTATCAAAATGATCTTATACCTAAAATTTTAATAAAATCTGATAATTTTGCATAAAAAACTGACTGAACTAAATTAAGGAAGGGAGTGCGGATTAGCCTTTTGTTCCAATCCCCGTATTCTTTTCCAATGAACTCCTGAAACTAATCAGGGAAGTTCGTTATCAGGATAAATCTATATCCAAAATTTGAAGCAAATTGGATATTTCTATCAGGAGTTATCGCATTACATACATACGTACATACATACGTACATACATACGTACATACATACGTACATGGTTACATACACACACACTGAATCTGCGAACACATTAGTTCGCAGGCTTTGATAGTCTGTGACTAAAATCGCGTCAAATTGCATCGGCCTAGGTTAAATTAGATCAAAACTAGAAAGTTGACGACGTGGGGTCTTTAAAGTCAATAAAATCACGCCAAACTGAATTGGCCTAGGACAATCTAGATCGGCCTACGATAAACTAGTTCAAATCAATGAATAGCAGGCGGAACTAATTTATCCTATTGGCCGTTTAGCCGTACTAGTTTAGCCTAGAAAAAACTAGTTTATCCGATGGGCGTTACGATAGACTAGTTTGGCCTAAAATCGAGTCTGGCCTGTAACATATCCATTACATTACTGGCAATACAGAATACACAATATGGCACGTACTACTACATTTGGATAAAACACCTGATTTTTTTACATCATTTTGGGAATAACGGATTTTGAGTTGATTCTATAGACGATCACTTTCAAATTTTCACGCTATGTTTTTGAAACTTTTATAGAAGTTGCTAACACAATATACATTTAGCTAACACAATATGCAAATGAAATTTTGATATCGGTGACACATGCGCAATGAAAAAGTATTTACTAAACTTGCTCATTTTTCATACAATTTTTATTATTTTTTAATTCTGAAGACAGAGTGTTCTGTATAATGTTGTTTGTCATATTTTCAAAAAGAACATTATTTTATATTAAGAACTCTTCAAATTATAAACAAAAAAAACTTGGAAAAATTTGAGACTGTTTTTATAAAACCCTTAATTTCTGTACAAGTATAAATGCTATTTACATAAAAATAAACATAGTATATTACAATAAGAAACTTCATCATAATCTACAGTTTGAACGCCTTTGCTACATTACCCTTGATAGGGTTATCCAAAAGATATTCGTTCTTTTTCAATTTGTTGATGATCCCCTACAGAGTTTCGGAAAAAAAACTTCACAGAAATGTATGACCTGTGTTATTATCTTTACACGCTTAGAGTTTCAGGATAATTGCTCATGTATTTTTCTAGACATTTAATAATATCTCTAAAGTCGCAGAGAACAAAGCCTTTTTTCAGCAAAGCAGTCAATCTGTTATAAACTGGGAGGCGGCAGCATAGACAATACTCTCATGGAGTTCACGAGAAATCTAGGATTAGTTAAATCTCTATTCGCTTATTAAAACGCGATCGGTCTGCCAAGTCATATCTTGGTTTAAAAAAAAAGCCTAAAAAAACCAATTTTAGATTATATAAAAGTTTGGAAACCGATTTTAGCGGTAGTTTCATAGATGTACCATTGTGATTTCTTTTACCCAAAAGAATGAAAACATGGTGGACTCGGAGCAGGAAAACATAATGGTAAACCTGGTCAACCGAGTCAACTGCTAAAATCGGGTTTTTAGATGTTTTCCACCAAGATAGGACTTTTCTGACCGATTCCGTTTTAATTTCGAATTGATATTTAGTTGAACCTAGATTTTCATCCGTGAATTCGATGAGATATTTGTCTGTACATCCGCCTCCCATTCTTCTTCTTTTTTTTTTTTTTTTTGAGGGAGGGGGGAGGGGGAGAGGGTGTATTCTGCTTCAACGGTGAGATCACTCTGATTTTTATGAAATTAAGAAAAAAGAAGGGATTACCGCCGGGAGGGATTTCTGTGGCCCCCGGAGAATAAGGATAGATATAGCCCGGAGGTAAGATGTCGCTGAATCAAAATTAAGGCATTTTTGGAATCCCAAATGTTTGAACTTTAATTCAAATGATACAATATAATCGAAAATGTTCACAAAACCAGCGATCTAAGCATAGGCTTATCCCGTATTATGATTAACAAATGTATGAATTATAATGGCAATAGAATTAACTTTGAAAATTAAAAAAAAATATCCCCGTAGCAATTCATTTGCTGTCCTTTTATTATTATTATTATTATTATTATTATTATTATTATTATTATTATTATTATTAATGTTGTTGTTCAAATGTTAAAAAGATAAACACTGTCTAAAATCCTCTTATTTCTACTTATTAAAAATAATTTTAAGTAGTGGAAACGTCAGGTATCAAATATTTTTATTAAATCAAGAATGAAGTGTTAAATTAAAAATTATTCTTTAAAAATCTCTAATTAAACTATCTAAATATTATAGCAAAAATTATGTAATTATATTCTATTTTGATTACATTAAAAATGAAATAAAATTGAATGATGTTTGCGTACCATGCTAATATTGATTCAAAAGAAACTAAATCTTTTTATAAAAGAAATGCAAATGATTATATATAGATACTTTGATAAAAGCTTGGATTAACTTTAAATATTTGCTTAATTTTTCTTTTGGTAATACTTAATTCAAATTAATTTTTTTTTCTCCTATACAAAATGACTATTTCTCAATATTAGTTACTGAAATAGAAAATTATCTAAAAAAAGCACTGATTGCGAAAAAATGTTAACAGCTTTAAATATTTTACTTCATTGACACTTAGATTTTGTGTAATTGAAAGGCAGTAGAAATAAGAAAGATTGCTTCACTTACCTGAATTTTTCAGTTAAATCAGAAATATTTAAAAATATATATATTTGCTACAAAATGCTTGATCAGTAGTTTAAAAAAATTGTCAGTAGTTAAAAAATATTTAGTAAGATTTAAAAGATAAATTGCATTGCATTATGTATAGTATAGAATATAATCAATCACGGAAATGTATTTTTAGAAATCTATACACAAGGTGTTATAATATATGTCTATTTTGGAGCTGCCTGCAGCTTTTGCGATGTAACTGGAATGAAACCAAAATCGGTGTACTTACTAAAAAAGGGGGAAGAAGAATGAAACAATAAAAAATAGTTTCAATAACCGCCAAAGGACAACGCTACGAGTCTTGTCAGTGCAAAGGCCGTTGAAATCATCAGAAAAATAAGAAAGTAGTCATTTCTGCCTGTCATTTTTCTCATTACGTAGAATAGTTTTTAAATTAAAGAACTGTATAGCGAATTTAAAAGCATTTCATTCAATTGGTTGCAGTAAAAAACTATTCTTGATTCGCTGATGATTACGTTGGCTTTTAAACCGACACTACCATTAGCGACATCTGTTGACTTTTATTATTGATAATTTTTAATGATTCCATACTTCTTCCCCGTTCTCGAATAGTAAGATCATTTTGGTTGCATTCGAATTATTCATTCGAGCTACAGATTGCTCCAAATAAATATACTTATATGACAACCATCAGACATAAACTGTCTATGAGCATAGTTGTACAAATTCACTACAAAAGAAAACATATTTTTATAATATACTAGCTGACCCGCCCGGCGTTGCCCGGGTCCGTATTAACAATATTAAACGAACTTGAAATTTGTATGATTTTATCATTAATTCGAAGCATGCAGAAATGCATTGTCTGAAATACGTGGCAGCTGACCGCGTGAAAACTCGGTTTAAAAAACAACTAATATTAAGCTCTAAAAATACTTAAAATGAGCAATGAGAAACGCGGGAGGGAACATGTATCCAACGATTGCGTTATTTTCGTGTTAAAGTGTTGATATAATTCACCCGTAAAAATCACTGTTAAGTCACGTAACTAATTATTTTTTTCACATAGAAATCCCAAGTGAAATATTTTGAATTTAAAACTAATTATATCACTCTTAAAACCGACTACACCGTGAATGAAATCGATACTCGATGATAAAAGGTTGGTATATAGTATTATAATTTCAGAGCCATTTAACAAAAGTAAGTGTGTATTTTTAATCAAAACATGCGTAATGTTCACTCTGTGGACAAATTCCTAACCGTAAACTTTTGTACCGTAACCATAACCTGTCTGTAACCTAACTGCGACTTAACAGTGCTCTCCCGAAACTTAAATATAACATAAATGTAACCTAGCCGTCACTTTATTGCAACCTATCCTTATTCGAACCATAACATAAATGCAATTTAACTTTAAACTAACTTTAAATTAACCGTGATCTAACTGTAACCTAACGTGATATTAAATAAAATCAGACTGAAGGTAATGTAATTGCAACCTAATCGCAACCCAAATGTTACCTAACCATATATTGGGTCCATGTCCATGGAAATTATTTTGTCTTGTTCGGATCTTGGTTATGATTCATTAGAATATTTTCGTCGGGTTCAGATTTGGTTCGATTCAGATTTCAGGTATTTTATGAAATTCGATTTAAATGTTCGGGTCAGATTCAGGCTCATGGAAATTATTTTTCCTTGCTCGGATCCAGTTCTGGTTCTGTGAAATATTTTTGTTGGGAACAGATTTGGTTCAATTCAGATTTCGGCGTTTTCTTCAAATGGAATTTTTGAGGTCAGATCTTCCTGCGTGTCCACGGAAATTATTCTGCCTTGTTCGAATAAGAACATGCTTCACTGGAATATTTTTTGTCAAGCTCAGATTTGGTTCATTTCAGATTTCGAGTTTTTCTCAAAGAAATTTTTTAGGTTCAGATTCGGTTCATGTGCATGGAAATTTTTTGTCTTATTCGGATCCGGTTACGGTTCTTTGGAATATTTTTGTCAGGTTCAGATTTGGTTCGCTTCAAATTTCAGGTATTTTTTGCAAATAGAATTTTTAGGTTCGGATCTCGTTCATGTCCACGGAAATTATTTTATCATACTCGAGTCCGGTTATGAGTCTTTCGAATATTTTGATCGGATTCAGATGTAGTTTGGGTCAAATTTCAGTTTTTTTTAAATCGGATTTTTTAGGTTTGAGTCAGGTTTATATACATGGGAATTATTTCGTCTTGCTCGGATCGGGTTATAATTCTTTGGAATATTTTTATCGGGTTCAGATTTGGTACAATTTAGATTTCGGGTTTTTCTTCAAAAAGAACTTTTGGGTTCGGGTCTTCTTGCGTGTTCACGAAAATTATTCTGGCTTGTTCGAATAAAGACATGCTTCACTGGAATATTTTTGCCAAGTTCAGATTTGGTTTTGTCCAGATTTCGCGATTTTTTCAAAGAAATTTTTTGGGTTCGGACTGGGTTCATGTGCATGAAAATATTTTATCTTGTTCGGATCCGGTTGCGGTTATTTGAAATAGTTTTGTCAGATTCAGATTTGGTTCGATTCAAATTTTAGGTATTTTTCCGAATGGAAGTTTTAGGTTCGTATCGAGTTCATGTCCACGGAAATTATTTTGTCTTACTCGAATCCAGTTATGGTTATTTTGAATATTTTAGTGGAATTTAGATGTGTTTTGGTCAAATTTCAGGATTTTTCAAATGGAGTTCTTTAAGTTTGAGTCGGGTCTATGACCACGGAAAGTATTTTGTCTTGCTGGGATCGGGTTATAGTTCTCTGGAATATTTTTATTGGTTTCAGATTTTGTGATATTTCGAGTTTTTTTTAAAGAAAATATTTAGGTTCGGGTCAGGTTTTATTTTTCCCACTAAAATTATTTTTCCTTGTTTGGATCGGGTTATGCTTCATTTGAACATTTTTACCGGATTGAGATTTGGTTCGGGTCAGTTATCAAATCCATAGTTTTTTTTTTTTTCAAACAGTATTTTTAGGTTCGGGTCGGGTTTATACTCAAGAAAATTTTGTCTATCAAGGATCGGAGTGTGGTCTGTTTTCTTCTGGTTGGGATTGGGTTATGTGTTAATTAGTCTAAACATTAAGGTTACAATCAGTTTTGCTACTATTCTTTTTATGGCTATTTCTGAACACGTATTTACTTTGCAATATGATAATTTATTATGGTGTATAATTCATTTGCGGATTCGAAAAATTGTACGCCAAACTCCTAGAAACTCCAAAATAAATTCCTAGAAATCTGTTGTGTGATTTTTTTTTACTGCAACAAAGTTAATGACTCATACATTCTAATGTTCGAAATGCCAAAAATCTGCGTAACCATACAGTAAAAAGAAATTAATTGAGTGGAAGTATAATATCTGACGCCAAAAATGTAGCCCTAAAATCTGCTACATTAAGTCCAAATAAGCACCAACAAAACCATGTGCTTTGACACGCCGATCAATTCAGACTGGTTTAAACCCGTATTTCTTTGTTTTTTACCTTTTAAACTGTTATTGAATAGAAGACTAAAATTTCGTTTAAAAATTTACGTTTTGTGCCATTATTGACTGTAATACACGATCGGAATGCATAAAATATACAAATATATCAATAACAGACAAGAATTATTTTATTTATTTTTATCATATGACTTTGAAATATCAATATAGAAGCACCATTTAAGATTTTACTTGAAAAGTTAACGTTCTTTCGTTAATATCTTAAAATCGTCTGCACTCTGAAATCTAGATTTTAAATTAATATTTGTTATTTAAGTTTTCATGCATGATTTTAAAAGAATGTTATCATCAATCCTTATATATATTATAAATGTGAAAGTGTGTCCGAAAATTGGACTGAACTTGGCCTCAAAACGGATACATTAATGTCTTTGAATTTTTGTATATAGATAGATTATTGACTTGAAAGGAACATAGGCTAATTTTTATTTATTTTATTCAAATGTTTTTCTTAATAATTCAAAATTTCACTATTTTTCACACAGAATAAATTGAAAAATTTTCCATAATATTTAATCATCTTTCTTTTTTCGTTGCCAAAAAATAAAAAAACCGGAATAATTATTTATCTTCTGTAATTAATTTTCAACTGAAAGATTTTCACGTGATAAAACAAAATGAATTAAATAAATGGACCCTATTCTGTTTTTCGGTTCGAGGTTAAAACCGCAATTTTACCAATTGTGACGTCAGAGGAATACTGTTTTTCTTCTTATATCAGGCAGACGATTATGTAAAATTTCTTTTACACTTAGAAGACTTCACAAGAATATAACTTCACACTTTACAAGAAAATAAATATTTTAGTAGTTTTCCAGATATTAATCCGTAATCAAAATGAACCTTTTTCTTTCTTTCGGTTCGAGGCTATACAATTCAATTTTTTACCAATTGTGACGTCACAGGACTACTTTCCATTAAGAATTTTAAACTTATCAATGTAACGTCATATCTGAAACAAAGTATAAGTTTTCAAGTTTTCATTTTAATAACACAATGTAATTTAGAGTAAGTGCTAAAAAGAGACGACTGTGACGTCACATATTAAAAATAAAATAAATATGTTCTGATATTGTAATGAAATGAGATTGAATTATGATATCAAAAGTTATTATTTAAAGAAAATTAAATTTATCGTCTGAGCGTGGTTAGTATAAATATTTAATTTTAAAATGTAATAAGTTTTTTAAAGATTAAGTATTAAATGATTAGAAAATGTTAATAATTTATACATATCGTAAATAACGTAATGATCAATGAAAAATACTTTTTACCATTTTTAGAAAGTAAGAAAAACTCAACTAATAATTAAAAAATATATTTTTGTGTGTTAATTCTTAAAATTGTTCAATTCTTCAAATATAAATAAAAATCACTTTAAAAATGTACTATCAGGCTTAAAATTTAAAGATTTAATGTAATTGTGAGAAAATACATTCCCTCAGTCAATATCTCAATTTCGCATAATGCGCTTGAAGTGTGCTGGAAACAGATTTGTAAATGGATATTCCACTTTTTTTTAGCTCTTAAAAAGTAAAAATATGTTGTCACTTTTAAGAATATATTTTTACAATAAATTTCTATAAATTTTTATGGTATGCAAAACATATATGTACAAATTATACAAAAATGCCACCTAAAACACAGTTTTGAAGTAGATTTTTCCTAACACTGTTTTTTTTTTTTTTTTTTTTTTTTTTTTTTTTTTTTTTTCCCGTTTTACGGAAACTACTTCCATTTTGACACTTTCTAACATGGTCTAAAAGTGTTTACGACTTCAGCCTGTCTGTATACCGGATGCCGAGTGCTGGGGTCTGCCGTCTGTTTGTCCGTGTTTCAACTTGAGTAAATATAGTAGGATTCATACGAAAATAACTTACGTTATTGAGTTTTGCCATAGCATGTGCGGCATTGAAAATGCGCCAGGTAGCAATTATAGCTGAATCACAGGAGCACTCATAAGGAGACTTTACATTATGGTTTAAGGAGGAAAAATCATTTTTGGTGTATTTTGATAATGTTACATAATTTTAAATGTAATGAAATTTACATGCATTTTTAAGGTTCACAAGAACATGGTTACCACTGAATATGTTAAGTGTAGTACTTATAGTGTGCGTACAGGAAGCTCAAAAGTATTTCAATATATAATGGTCTGTGAAGAAAAACCATTTGCAGCGCATTTTAATAATGTTATTTTATTAAGGTTATTTTAATAATATTGAAATTGATATCAGTTTCTGAAATGCACTAAAACAGGATTTCTATAGAAAATGGGGTGAAAAGATTTAACATTCATTTACAAGATCACAGAAAAATGTTCGGTAATATAATAGTCCACGGGGAAAAATATTCTCAGCGTATTTTAATTGCGTTGCATTATTTCAAACATGATGAAATTAATATACTGAGATTAATCAATACAATGATAAATACTGAAATTTACTACAATATGCTTGCAGTTAAGTATGATTTGCATCACATTTGTTGTTCATTTACACAGACGCATAAAAGATTTTGGACCTGTGTCCAGATCTCAGATATTGTATCCAAAGTATGGTCTATTAGAAAAGAATGCTGAAGAGCTTTTACAATTATCGTATGTATTTTAAGGAAAACTAATGCATCCTGAAGTTCAGCTACATTTAGTATAATAAGAGATGTTTGTAGAATTTGAATAAATCATCTATCGGATTATACAATAAAGTGAATTTTAATCTTCGTTACACTTTTTCTAACTAAGCAAAATTTTAACATTTTATTTAGAATATTTACAAACACATAGATCATATACACAGCTGAAGAAAAGAATGGGCCGGCGAAGTTATGTATTATGGAAATGTTGGATTTTTTTTATTACCTAGATTAGACATATGATTTTTCTTTCTTTGATATGGAATTCTGAAATACACTACAACATGATTTGTGTACAATTGGGGTGCGTTACAGTTGTTCTACAGTATAAGTGGTTGCAATTTCATTTTCGCGATTGCTCATATTATCTAACACATTTCCATTTTATTTGACCGAATTCTTTAAGTCCCCCATAAAAAAACTACTGCATAGCCTCCTATAAGATATGTGTTATATATATTTTAAATTATTATTAATGAAACGTTTTGTTTAACTAAAGCGTTTATCTTTTTTTTAATGCTACGTGAACGACGTCACGGGTAACAGCTAGTATATTTTATAAAATGACATTGAATTATTAATATGTTGTTAAATCATAAGCATTTTTCATTTACGTTATAAAGTATTAAAAAAGATCTGAAAAAAAAAGAAAATTTAGTAATACTATTTTTAGTTTAAATCAAATTTTTCAATATTTTAATTAATTTTTTTTGACATTTAATTATTTCTAATTTTTCAATTTCAATTATTTTAAAAGCAAACATTTTTTAAAATAAATATTATAATAGAAAAAAGACCATTTTAAAATATTACTATTTCTTCGTAAAATATGCTTCAGCTGTAATTCATTTCTTTCAATTCATCTTATTAATACAAAATCCTTTCCACATGCTTTTGTTTGGGAGATTAAAATTTGAGCGATAAATGATTTCATATTGCAAATCTTTTTTGCGGTTTGTTCACCTCCACTTATCTTTTTCCTCCATGATGTACAACAGTTGTGATAAAAAGTCATCATTTAAACTGATATGACAGTTTGCGTCTATGAATTTTAAAGGTCTGTCTCAGATTTTTTTATTATTTTTGCGAACATTTTATGCAACCAACCAATCATAAGCAAATAAAGAGAAAAAAGGAAGAAAGGCGATTTTCTATGAGAGTGAGCTTTAGAATTAATTAATTACTCAGTTAATAAATAGAATTTCGAAATTTTGAAGATCAGGTACATCAGTAGAGATTTGGAGCTACTCTCAAAAAATTTTTGAACCTCGTACATGCTGTAGATTTTGCTAGCCATCACAGACACACAGACAGAGCGTTTTGTTCTTTTATTAGTATAGATTTTAACGCTTTGTGATTTGGTGACTCTAATACAAATTTTATTCGATTGGTACATTTTTTTATCAGATTATGTTATTACATAGATCCGAAAATACTCTAATTAAATTGAGCAACTACTTTTATTTGTCCTTTTTACTGGTACCAAAAGAAAATTTTGCAATCAAACATTATCCTGAGTTACACTGGGGCTTGAACAGCAAAGTGTTAAATAAAATCAGACTTTTTTTTAATGACCTTTATTTTTTTAGCACTTAAAAAAAGACCTTGTACATAAAAAGGTTAATTTTCCTTTCGATGTTTTTTTCCAGATTAAAAGCAGTATTCCAACAAAAAAAATACATTATGCACAAGATTTCATTATCGAGTGTAAATAAACCGAGTTCTGCTCTTGTAAAAACATTTTAATTTAACACAATTAAAAAAAGGTCTCTGTTACACAAGTTATTTTAATTGAACACGATCCATCCAAATTGGATAAAAATATTATACTGTCGAAAAACAGTTGTCGAACGCTCAAAAAAATTTATCCTGTTGCAAGAAACAGAAGCGAAATTTCCTTCAGTTCCCAAACGGAAAATCGTATTTCAAACAATAAGAATATTACAAAAAAATCAATTTAATAATAATTTGAAAAATATCGCAAAATAAAAGAAATTCTTATTTGTTATGATAACCACAACACATAGAATACAGTAATTGTAGCGTTGACGAAATGCAGGTACATAGAGATTCTGTATAGTAAGGTTGTGGCGGAATTTTTACTTTGCTTATCCCCCTTTAGTGAAAAAACACCGTAAACACTGGCGATAATTAATAAATAAAGTAAAACACGTTGTAAAATCATTATAAAATGAAAAATAAAGTAGGACGCGTTTCGAGCTACAACAATAACAGCTCGTCATCAGCTAAACCAACACGTGTCTGTATAGGTCTGTAAAATCGAGATAAAGTAAAAGAAAGAGGGAGGAGATTAAAAAGAGTGCGACATGTGGCGCTAGCTGAAAGAGCACAGGTGGAAGAGAAAAGTGATGCCAAAAAATAAAAGAGAGAGAGAAAAGTGGAAAAACAATAAAAATAATAACGAAAAGAAATAAAATAAAATAAAATAAATAAATAAGTAAAGTAATAATATTAATAATAATGATGATAATAATAATAATAACAATAACAATAATAAATGAATAAATAAATAAATAAGTAAAATTAAATAAATAAATAAAAAATAATAAATAAATAAATAAATAAATAAAAATAATAAATAAATAAATTAAAACAAGAAATTAATAAATATATTAAAATAGTAAGAAAAAAACCTACAAGAGTACTTTTCAAGCAGGAGAAAGGGAGGGGGATGGTGAAAGATCTTTGACAAAAGTATTAGAATTTTTACAAATAAAATAAGCTTCGTGAACATTTAAGTGAGAAGGAGAGGCAAGATTAGAAATAATTCTGGCCATGGAAAAATTGAAACAATGACCGGAAGACCAACAGAGAGAAGGAATTGAAGTCCTGGATAATTCCTGATTTTTAATATACCTCTGATGCTCGCCCAATCTTTTCTTAACGTTTTTCTGGTCTGACCAATATAACCCGAATTGCAAGAACAAGGAAAAAAATAAATACCCCACCGGTTCTCAATAAGAATAGGATCTTTCAAAGACCAGAATTTAATTTTATTAATGGGTTTAAAGATAACTTTAAAATTGAAACGGGAAAGGATTTTAGCAATTTTGAAACCGAGAGTAGAGTAAAAAGTTAGAACTACAGAGTTAATATTAGGAGAATTATTAGAATCAGTAAGAAGACGTTTAGGCTTATTAAATTTATACAGAACTTTGCCAATCAAAAAGGGATTATAACCACGAGCAAGAGATTATAAAAATACTGAGTTCTTGATTTGTCAGCACAGATGTCATATATGCAACACATTGGCGCGTTATTTTTCTGAGACCGATTTGGCGAAAAATTCATTTTCAAATACCAGTTACATACATAATTTTAAACTAATAATTTCTATTATTTTTAAAAGGAACTAATAATAAATAAAAAGAGTTTAGATAATAATTATACAATAAAACAATTTATATCATTTTAAAAAGAAATTAAAAATAAACAGAAAGTTTATTAAGAAGTAAATCACAATAGCCGGGTTACCATGTGAGGCACATATAATTGCCATTTGGTTGTAATCGCGCCAATGTTGTACATATATGACATCTGTGTTTATTTCTCTAGCAGAATCTTCTAATTTGGCAAAAAGATTGAGCTATTAAAATAAATTATGAATAAAAGCAATATGATTTTAATGATTAGTATACATTCAAGGGAAACCAACCTGGTCACTAAGGGCGGCTAGTAAATAAATAAAAACAGTAAAACGTTCGATCAGAATGCTGATGACTTTGGTCATGCTTTTAAAATAACATATCGATAGTTTTGCATGAAAATTATATGCAAAGAATGTTATATGGAATGTTTCTAAATTCGGGATTTCGATGAATGGCAAAATTTATTATACGAAATAGAAAATTATAATTGACACATAAAATGAAAGAACAACTGAAACAGTTTTCGCTACAAGCTTACAAGTGTTTAATGTGAGCATCATTTGTCACACGGCACACATCAAACCGATAACTCAGTTCTTCCCAAATGTTGATTAGCAAAGAATTTCTTTTGAGACATTTACCTCTCTAACGTCATGTTATTTAAATCCGAGGCTAACGAGAAAGACATGCTACCACGGTGGTATCTTTTTTAAAAGACTGCTGGAGTCACCTGATGCTCGAATTCACCAATGCAGGTGCACGAATAGAGCACTACGTCATTCTAGCGGTTTGTAAAAAAATATACTTGAGATGCATCGTGATAGCCTGTCTTTTTCGTTAGCCTCGATTTAAACTCATGGGAGTTCATAAAACATCCTGTCTGTGTGCCTTCAATACCAGCTGACCATTAAAGCTGTTGTAACAATAACCCCACAAAAACTAATCAACGCTTGGGAAGAACTGAGCTATCGGCTTGATGTGCGCCGAGTTGTGAAAGGTGATCACATTGAATACTTGTAATCTCGTGGGTAAAACTTTTTGAGTTGCTCTTTCATTTCATGTATTAATTAAAATTTTAAGCTACATGCAATAAACACTACCAAGCGTTAAAACCCCTATATTAATTTAGAAACGCCATATGTATAACTCATAAAAATTTCAAAGATTTCAGACGCTACGAACAATTTTGTTTTTAATATTAAATGGTAGGGAATGAAATAAAATTAAAAAGAAAGCGCTTCATTTCAAGCCATTAGACTTTTTTTTTTGAAAGATTTTATTTTAAGTATATAAATTCCTTAAGTGCTGATTTGAATTGCAGTTAAAGTTGTTTTCACGGACCCGCGCTACACCGATTTTTCTTTTTAAAATATAAAATGTAAACAGATCTGAGCGTATACATCTCGCCTGGTGTACGCTGCCAAAAGCAATAGTGTCCATAACTCTAATGTTATTTGGATAGATTTTCGTTTTTTTTATATATATATTTCTGTTTAAATATATAAAATTATTCCACATTTTCTTTAAAGGTGTTTGTTCTTATTATCATGTTCTCTAAGCATCGCCAAGCTGGACAGCTAGTGTACAACAACATTAGTTTGAGCTGGACTCCGTGGCATTCAGAAATCTGAATAACGTGAAAAGATCCAGATCGATTCCTTCTTAAACTGAAATTAGTATAAGTGAATTGAGTGATTAATATCCAGAATATTCGGTATTAGTTACGTACTTTACGCGTAAATTGGACGAATCTGTGTTGTGTGGGAAAATATTCATTGTTTTCTTTATTTATTCACAATCTTTTCATACTAAAATGTCAAAGAAATGCTTTCAATGGATAATTATTATTAACCCTTTGCACTCGAAAAGTAATTCTTACTGACTACTAGTGTCCCGCATAAAAAAAGGTGCTCCAAATTCTCTGGACATCAGCATTTTAATCTAATTTTCTTCGGGGTACAGTCAAACCTCGTTAACATGAACACATTTAACGCGAATTACTTTTAACATGAATCCTTTTCACAGTCACTATCATAAAAGATATCCAATATAATACTGGTCTCCAGCGTCACTCTATTTATTTACTTCCATAATCGCAGCAGTTAAAGGAACACTGGATCTTTTTCTATCTTTTTAGATGTGTTTTCTCTAAATAGACACGCGTGTATTACTACGTACTATATTAGTACTATATTAGTTGATAGTAGAAGTCTATTTCTCCACATACATAATAACATGATCGATAGATAAATAAGATGTATACTAATTTCTTTATTAATTAATTCGATAATCGTTGCTAATAACTAGCAGAATCGAAATTTTTATTAATGCATGCTATCTTCCATTTGTGTCTGTTAGAAGTTTTTCCTTTTTTCAAGTAAAATCGCGAATCCTTTTAGGATTATTAGCGAAGTTATTGTGGAATGTCAGAAGTGAGGAAGCGTTAAAATTGACCTAAAAAAATACATACATTAAAATTATTATTAAAAAAAAGAAGAAGAAGAATTACACTCTATAAATTTTTTAACAGATAAAAATTTATACAAACTTTTAGAATTATTTATGTTTAGAAAAATACTAACACTGCAATATGTTATATATGCAAAGATTATAAATGAATTCTCACAAGGAATTCCTAATATTAAGCCTGCATAATTCCTAAACTATCGTACTGAATAGCTTCTTGTTAAGTAACCAACGATAAAACTTACCGAAGAATTCAAATATTATATCATAATTGGGTATCAGTACTGAATTTTTTTAAGTTTTTTACAATTTTTAAATGTAATCAACCCTTAAGAATGTAAGCAACCCTTTCTTCAAGAAAAGTTCTGAAATTCTTTTAAATCGATGCTTTCGTAGTGGTTAATGTCTAAAGAAAACGCCAAAGATTTCACCACTTAGAGTAGTAGATTTCAGTGTTTAACAATTATTTCAGCATAAATACGCTCTAATGGAGGAAAAAATAATATTTTTTATTTTTATTTTTAGGAAGAAGAGGGTAAACACACTGAAAAACTAATAGTTCCACTATGTTTTTTATTCCTTCAAGTTAAAAAAAAAATATTTTATTAAATTTAGTTCTATGCTATGCTGGAAACTTAGCATCTGCGTTGACCCACACCAACATATCCGGATTCGATGTGCGTCAGTATAACTTCCAGTAGAAACAAAAAAATAAGTTGAATGTAGATTCTGCCATTGCAGAATTCAGTTTCGCCTCCAATTAGGAAAAAAAATCGATAGAGGTCTTTTAGAAAGGCGACCCCGTTCAGAATGCAATGAACTAACTTCATTTTTCTTGTGTTTATCAATATAATAGCAAACAGAACGGCATGAAATACCCATTTGATAAGCAATTTCTCTCTGAGATATTGAAATTGCGGAATAATAAAGAGATACAATTTGACGTGCTACTTCTTCATTGACTAGATTCATCAAAAACGAATTTTTTCTTTAGTTTAAACGCTTTTTATAGACTCTGAGAAAAAGGAAATGCATTTTAACAATAAAACGAGTGGAATCCTGTCGAATTCGACGAATGAAATGTTTAAAAGACCCGATCGATTTGTTTTTAAAAAAGCAAAAATAATTACATTATTGAATCAATATATAATAAATATATTTCCAAACTTAATGTCAAGTTTGCCAGTTACAATTTTGCATGCAAATATTCGCACATCTTTAGTTAAAATTGTAATCTGAGTGCCGGCGAAATCCAGAAATTTTATTTTATATGCGCTCACAGAAAAATAGTTTTATTTATAAAAAAACTAATTTCATTTTTACTATGACATTATTTTCATTAACTGAAGTCATCTGAAAGTAAAATCCCAATCTCAGTGTCCATAATGAATAGAAATATTGAAATGTAATATCGTTATGAGTAAAAATGCGATGTTTTAAATAGTGACGTCATTTTCTCTTCAAATGTTTTTTAAAAGTTACTGTTATTAGTAATATGAAAAAGGCATCCGTAATAATATTGTAATTCCCATTTATCTGGTTGCTGAATAACATCATCTTCCTCATTTGAAATTTTTCTTATTTTGCTTTAGACATTAATTTTTATCATAAATTATTTTCTGTTATTTCATTTACATTATTAATACTATTTCTCAGTAAATATATATATTTTTACCTCAATTAGTGCATAATTATACGCAATCATTTTATCGTGGTTAAATTTTACGAAAGCAATTAACTTTTTTATTTTAAATGCGAGGACATGTTCACTGATGAAATAAAGCTTCTGACTGGTGGAAAGTGATAATGAAAAAAAAATTATTATCGAGAGAAGAGCTAAACTAAGTTGCCACCATTTTGAAGAAATATCGTAAAAAGCATTTAAAATTAAAAATAAAATATAAAAACGGAAATAAATTAAAAATTAGCTAAAATGGGCACAAATACAAATAAATAGCTTTCATTTAAAAAAATAATTATCAAAATCGGTTGAGAAGAAAATTCAGGGCTGATGACTAAAAAAACAGCCAGGTCTTTTAAATATGTAGATTGTATGAATGTCTCGTTTTAACGGCCAGATTATAAAAAAATGGGACACAATTTTTGACACGACACTCTTTAGCTTGTCTGAAAAAAATAGCATCGGAGGCTAAATATATAGATACGCCAGTTTTTTTCTTATAAAAAAAGGCTGTTGCTAACGACCATGGGCTTAATTTTTCTTAATATGTCAAAAACATAAAAAATGTTCTCGTTTAAATACTACTCTTGTTGAAAAATGCCGTTTTGAGAAAATTGCATTTAATCGTTCACAGCACCGTACCTAAAAACGCTATAATTTTCATCGATTAATAGGATGCGCTTGATTTCTACAATAAATATTAGAGTTTTATGAGAAGGATATTAGTGAGGCAGTGTTTGTTTCGTTTTTTTTTTTCTTTTTGTGGGTTGCACACCAATATTTCCTTCAATCATGTTTCAAATAATGTTGTTTTAATATTCGAAATCGTTAAATAATAAGTAACTCAATGTGTGTTAAAATTGTATTTTCGTATTCTCTTAATTACGAAACCGATAACTTGCGGCCTTTACCAGGCATTCAACAAACTGATTAAATGCTTTCAAATTAAAATTTTATTAACCATATTGCATACATTTTTCTGAGTGTTCTGCAATCAGAATCTACTTAAAACAACATGTTAAATTAACTTTAAATTAAACTTTACTTTTAACACAGTTTAATTATAATTGAAATTTCTGCTTTGATATACTTATGTTCTAGTGCCGTAATTTCTCTATTCTCTACATTCAAACTTGAAGTTAATTTATAATTTTAATAACTTTGCAGAGAAATGCATCTTAAGTCGACGCATGAAAGACTTTGAATATTCATATTTAAAAGAAAAAGATAAAACTCAATGAAAGGCACTAAAATTTTAAAGACGATAGAGTAAATTAAATTATAATTTTACCAAATGTTATTTATTCTCCTATTCTTTATATTCTATATTCAAAATTACAGGTTACTTACACATAATTTAAAAATTAATTATTAAAATTAATAAAATGTCGTTTGAAACAAAAATCTGCTTTGAAATACGGGGTGTTTCTAAATGAATATCCGGATTTTAACGCTTGGTAGTATTTGTTACATAAAATTTAAAATTGTAATTAATGCATAAAATGAAAGAACAACTCAAACAATTTTACTTACAAGCAAACTTGCAACAACCTATAACCTTATATGTGCTTAACGTGAGCACCTCTCGTCACACGGCACACATTAAGTCGATAGCTCAGTTCTTCCTAAACGTTGATTAGTGTTTGTGGAGTCATTGTTGCAGCAGCTGCAAAGGTCAGTTGGTATTGCAGGCACACAGACACGATGCTTTATAAACTCCCACGGGTAGAAATCACATGACGTCAGATCGTGTAAGCATCTGAACAGAAATTCTTTGCTAATCAACATTTGGGAAGAAGTGAGTTATCGATTTTATCTGTGCCGCGTGACAAAAGATGCTCACATTGAACACTTGTAAGCTTGTAGGTAAAACTGTTTCAGTTGTTCATTCATTTTATGCATTAAAATAATTCTAAGTTTTATGTAATAAATACTATCAGCTGTTAAAATCCCAATAGTCATATAGAAACTGTCCATATTTCAACACTTTGACAGTAAAAATGTGGTTTTTTTTTTTAAATTTCCTATGCACAGTGAAGTCACGAAACTTAAACAAAAGGAGAAATGATTACCTTTCTGACAAATGTGCATTGCAGCTGACGATGAGAAATTTGAACATCTCAAATAACATCTCAATTAGTATTATAACCAATTGCTTTTTTTTTTTTTTTTTTTTTTTTTTTTTTTTTTTTTTTTTAAGAATGTTTTGGTATGCCGCAGTAAAGGAAAACCATATTGCACGTTTTAACCGCTCTATTCTTCGCATTAATGTCCACACGGTGTCTTTTCATGCTAAAATGATGCTTCATTTATTCTATCAAAATATGTCTTTAAAAGATCTGTTCTCAAGAACAAATTTTGAAAAAAAAAATGGCATTAGAAGCATTTGCTTTTTTATAAACAATATTTGATTTAAAAAAATGTTCTTTTTTTCATAAAATCTGAACTCAATATTTATGTTAAAAGCATGGTTCAACGCTCTCGTTTACAAAACTGACCCCTAACCAAGCCCTTAAATTATTAAAACCATTTTTCGAGTACAGAAAAACTGATAAACAGGTTGCAGACAAAGCACGCGTAAATGATAAACCACTTTTGGCAACTTATTCTTTTGAGGTTGCATTTTCATTTTTTGGAAATAATTTAAAAAAAAAAAATAATGATGGCTGTAAATTTAATCTCATTTGAAGAAGATAATGATGATGATGATGATGATAGGAATATAAGAGGAACAATAAGTTTCAATCAAGTTTTGGATTACATATATGTTACGGCCAAAACTCGAAACTGGCCAATTCAAGAATTGGCCGGTCGATTCGAGAACTGGCACGATGTGATTGGCCAATTCGCGAACTGGCCAAATGTGATTGGCCAGTTCACAAAATAGATATAGGCACTCGTCTTAATCCTCTCTAACATAGTTGAAAGTGACCATGTATCTATTGCTATGTGTGATCCTGCATATCATTTTATCTATGTTCTACAAATATTTCTTAGTAAACTGAATGCAGTTCAGCGTAAAAATGCATAAATTATTAAAAATACCTCTATTAAAGAAAATTATATTCATATTTAGTGACATTTAGGAGCTCTTTTGTGAGCCCTATATATCAAGTATACCATTTATTCATACCAAATAAGTACAAATTTATTGAAACTTAAGAGTGAATACTGTAACTAAAATTACATTTAATCCATTCATCAGCCATTATCGACATTATACAGTTTGTCGGATATTATATATTATTCGAAATCTTTCGTGTTTCCCTGTAAATGCTATGGACTACATATTTTGCGTGAAATAAGTTATATTAATCTTCAGCGAATTATATCACCTTTTTTATGCATGAAATAGTTTAATATAATTAACATATGTCGCAAACAATTCCCCTTTTCACCATTATATAATGGAATTCTTTTGTGAGGCCAAGTATATGAATAATAACCATTATTTTCAACTTATATTTTAAAGAACGGATATTTTAGTGCAATTCGTAAATGCACATAAATTTTAATATTTTTGACAGGGTGTAACATCTTTAAAATTCCTTCGAAAGGATTTTTCCCCCATAGGTCCTAATAGAAAACTTTTGACTATCCCTGTAAATGATAAATAACGGAAGAAACTTCATTTGGAATAGAGTTTGCGTTAGGGTAAATGCCAATAACTTCCTAAAATTTCAAGCAATCCGAGTATGTTTGCGAGAGTTAGAGCGCGGACAGACGGACAAATGGCCAGACGGACTGATGGACAGACAAGCCGAGATCATAAACACTATTCGAAAAGTGTTCAAAACAAGAAATTTCCATATTGTTGTACTTTGGAAGTATAGCGCTATGTAAGCTTTAAATGAGTACCATTCCTTTAATATTGGATATTTTTTGACCCGACCTTCGAAAGACACATACCTTAATTAAAAGCTTTCGAACAAGCATATTATTCATTGCTGAATGCTTCCTAGTTCGAGTTGTAATTAAATTGATGTCCTTTCATATTATTTTATTCAGGAAAAGGTGACAAAACAGGGGGACTGGATTCTATACTTAATCGGTGAATCTGCACGAAACTTTGTAAACGTTGAGGTACAGAGTAGGATACTACGCTTTTCAATTTCATCGTGATCCGATAACTAGGGTCAAAGTTATTAAATGGCAAATTTGGGGCTTTAACTGTAGCAAAGTTGAACCCGTCGAATTTCGACGAAAGAAAATATTTAAGAAGACACTGTTTCATTGATTTACAATACTCCAACAAAATCAGTTACAATAAAAAATGCACCTTTCATTGGTAAGTCTAACTTTTAAATAAATGATGTTTAAACTAAAGTTAACAAAACACTATTTTCATAAAACTCAGTTATAGAAATTATTAAAATTAAACTTTAATCGTAATGTAAACAATTAAATATAATAAAGATCTTTTTTATGTCAAAATCATCAACTAACTGTATAATTAATTATGCCTGGTATACCAAAATGAAAAATAGCAATACGAATTTTTTCCCGTGAAATCTAAATTCAAAATCATTTTCATCATCTCAAAATTTACATATACACCTCTTATATCCGTATTCACCTTTACAAAACAAAGGTATTCTAATTTGATCAATTTAAATTCATTGAAATATCAAACTTGATGTCTTGATTGCTATTAGCTGGAAATAGATACTAAACTATTTATATTCTTTTATGTGTTAATGAAAATTTCTGAAATAATCTGCATGCAATAAATAAGGTAGTATAATATAAAGAGCAAACAGACAAATAGACAATATAAGGAACAAACTGCGTATCTAATGATTCATATGCTTTCATTTGTTTGGTTTTAATCATTCCATGTTTTATCGGAGATCATTCATTGATATTTTTTGAAATTTCGGAAAAAGATTTTACACACGGTTAATAAATTTGCATTATTACAGCTGTTTGTTACGAATTAAGTGAAAGCGGAGAAAATAACTTACACAACTAATCTTTTAAGATACATGTTTGTAAAGAGAAAGTGTTGTATCGATTTAAAGTAAATTTATAATGAAATAAAAATTATTTAATTAATAACTAAAAACGAAATAAAACCAAAATTCATCGATTTTATAACAGATGATATTGTTGTCATACCACGCATTTTAATTTCAATTTTTTTTCACCTTTTATAAGAAAATGGCATCGAAAAGGTACAATAATTTGCTTTTTCTGCTCAATTTTAATGGAACGAAGTGGTTTTGTTGCCATCATTACAAAAAGTGGTATTAAAATCTACAAAAAAATTAATATCTCAAAAATAATTTAAGATGCTGTTTTTAAACAAATTGCATTTAAAAGCACATTTTTTCCTATACGATGGTGAAACATTGAGAAAGTGGGATGATTAGAAGTTTTAAAATTTACAGTTGAAAAACTGCAAAACCGAAATTTCATTTCAAATTTAAAGTGTTGCCATTAGCAAAATAATATATGCGTTACGCATAAATAAGTTCAGCTTTTACAATATAGAAGATGCGTCTGCGCTTTCAAAACAGCACTATCGTGCTGTTTGATAAACAATGAAGGAATGCGTTGTCAAAAATTTAAGAAGTTTTAGATTAAGAACTCGAATAAAACAATAATTAATATACGCGTTATAGTTTTAAGAAATTAGATTGGAATAAAGATTAGATATTATTAAAAAATAATGAAATAATGAATATACTGTATATTTAGAATAATTTAAAGGAGTATTTACAACGTAAAAAAGTATCTATCACATATATGCTATCTGTAATGCAATATACAAATATCAGTGCAATAAATATTAAACAATCCCTCAAAGTATACTTTATTTGTTTGTTCTACAAATATTTGTTTTCCGATATTAATCTTATTTTGAAGTAAAGAGAAATACATTTAAGAGATCTATGAAAAGGTGAAAAATTTCTTCAATATATCCGAGATAAAAAATTTATTCTTAGAATCGATTAATAAATAATAGGATAGATTAATCAAACATTTGCCTCTTTATAAGTTAAAATCAAAGTAAGAAATGTGAGTAAAGAATTATTCCATTCAAAGTCTTCAAATGACAAAAAATAGCGAAAGACGAAGTTGGCAAATTTTTCGGAAAATTTTATTTGTTCATTATTAGTTATTTGTAAAATAAATCTTCTGTTCTTATAGCCTCATTATTTTGTTTGTTTAAAACTTTCAACAATACTTTATGTAATTTATTATGAGCACTTTTGACAAAGATAAAAACTATATGAAATAGAAAACAAAGGAAGAACTTTAATACATTTTTCAATCCTTTCAAAAAACCTAGATTCTTTAGAAAAATTATTTATAAAGTATACAAAAAATAGTCTTACGTATTTATATAACCACCGTTTTAAAAGTTGTAATGCGAAATTTTTCTTTACAAAGATATATATATATATATTCGTTAATTCTTTGTTTAACATTTGCTTTGTAAAATTATGTATTGTTTAATAGTTAATATTTTTTACTTTAAATAAGAACAGAAATTACTAAAAATAAACAATTAAAGATTTTTTTTTCACACAAAGAAAACTGTTTAAAAAAAGTCTAAATCGCTTTTTATGTGTCGGAAAGATTGTAATTATTTTTGTTTTTAAAAACTTTATTTTAAAACTTAATAGTAATGTACAGGTGTCGCTGATGTTTTAAGTATCTTCATTTATTTTCAAAATATCTTATAACGAATCGGTATGTGAGTTTCGACGTGCGAGACATAAATTTTGATTGGTTGAGGCAATTATATACAAATGTGAATCACCAAGCACCTTGGACAGCCTGACGTCAGCCCCAGCCTAATATTTGCTAACTTATCTTATTAAAAAACGAATTCGTCCTGACGAATGTAAGAAAATTCTCGATACCTAATATTTGCTATAATTTTGAAGAATGTGTCTGTCTCATCAGAGTCTGAACATGGTATGTCGCCACACTCTTATAAGCATTATAAAAATTGGGTTCTCAAAATTGAGTAAAAAGTGCTCAATTTCAAGTACTTCACATATTCAAAATAGCTCCGATCCAAAAATATTCAAAACTGAGAAACACATGCACTTATTTTTGATCACATGGTTGGATTCAAATATAAATCACTTTGAACTGCCCCCTGATGTTACAAATTAAAGTAAAAATATACTGACATTTATTTCTTGATCAAAATAATTTAACCCTTTCCGGCGCACTACTCTTTAAAGTTGGAATTTAAAGAAAAAAAATATTAGGCAATCTATTTAGGCCGAGAGGAGTACACAGATATTGTTTTGTAAAGATTTCACTAACCATTTTAATTATACAGCTGTTGCCGAAGTGGTAACCTCCCATAAGTAAAGCATTGATAAGCGCAGTGAGAAGAGCATTGCTGTGGAGCGCGTATTACAGTAAAACATTTTACCTATTATTTAAAAACAGTAGAGTTTGATCTGTGTGGTGCTACCATCTAGGACTCATAAGAAAGATTTAAAGTGGCTATTAGAGTAGTTTTTAAAATATTCACGGAGTTTTTGTGTCTCTAAACAAGGGGAAGTTTAGGTGTTGCCGACCCGGCAACACTGCGCGTTAAGGGGTTAAAATAAACGTACAATTGATTATTTATAGATAAAAATAGCAAAATTCTTAGCAAAATACCTAAATTGAATATTTGTATGACAAGAGCATTATTTGCAAGCATTTTTAACTTATTTTAAAATACATGTGCAGGATTTAATATATAGATTAATAAACATCTTTTATGCCCCCATGAATGAAATAAACCAATACAGGTTACAAAATTATCGTTTGTTTATATTTGATAACATGTGATGGTTCAAAATTGAGAAAGCGATATGTTCATTTTTAATCCAAACATACTCAATTCGATATCAGTACATCTTTTTACACATTTTTGAGTACTTCATTTTTTTTTTCAGAGTACGTGCCCTTAATGATTCTGATGTTAAACTCGAAAAAATCGAAAAGGTATTATAAAAATTGCTAATTTGATAACATACAACTTTTGTAGTAAATATAGTGCTAGTTCTCATGTGTTTAAAATTATATAATATATAGCTATATCCATCACAATGCTTGGTGAAATATCACGGAATTTGGCAACAATAATAGGTAGCCATAAATGACGCCAACTCACATTCAATATTGACGAAAAATCTCTATAATTGGGTTGCACGCATTTTACTTTGAACGTTTGAGGAAAGATAGTACAATTCTTAAAAGAAATGGATAAAGTACTTTCAAAGACTGGTTAGAAATACTTAAAATGTTTATAATTCGCAAACGGTGTTACTGTCAGTAGATTTGTAAAAGGAATTTTATAACACATTTTTTAATTGCTTGCTATATATAGTGGACTCTCTCTGTTTTGAATACTTACTGGACAGACCAAAAATGTTCAGATTATGAGGGTATTCATTATAGAGAGAGATCGGATTACTACAACTACTATATAGATGATCGAGCCTGTAGTTGATCAAATAAGGTCACTGCTACTGTTATGTGGTTTTTATTGTATTTCCTTCCTTTTAAGTTTTATAAGTAAACTAAAATGGTTGTTTCAAACCTTAATGAATATTCTATCAACTATAAATATTAAATCTGATAAAATTAAATTAGCAACAAATTTATAAGCAAACACTTTCGTTAATTGCCATTTTCTCAGTAGTTTATTATTCGAAGAAATTAGTCAAAAATTCTACAATTAATCTTTTAAATATCGTATCAGTGTTGTTTCTGGCAGAAAGTATGAATGCAATCGAAAAGAATGCGTGTCACGGTTTTTTTATGGGTTCACAATGCTTCGAGTAGAAAGAGTAGTTTAGTAAAGGGGACAAGATGACCCCCGCACGCCATTCTAGGAATGCATGCCAATATTTCGAAAACAACTAACAAAATCAGACTGCTGATTTTTTCTTTAGAAATATGCTATTTATTTAGCAAAAGTCAAAAATTTTCAAATGATTTCTTCCGTTCAAATAAAAGTAATCGGTTGACAAAAGTACTCAGATGTCAAAATGACCCCTACTGCTGTTCTGATGATAAGCTGTGATTAACAATAAATCATTAAAAATTAAAATCTATTAAAATCCGACTCTATGTATCTTGTATGTTGTATGCATGTGACTCTATCTCCACCGAACCCGGTAACGGAGAAACATCGCGTTTATTTTGAATTGAAGGGAAAAGGATACCGAGTTGCCCATCCCATCCGGAAATTCCAATTAGTTGGTACGTTATTAATTAAAAACGTTAAAATTTTAATTATTTTACCACTGTATGTTTGCACAGTGCTCGCACAGGTCGAAAAAGATCCCTCCCGAAGTCAACCGACAATGAATGGCAAAAGGAGAAATGCATTTTTGAATTCCCATTCTGAGAGTTCTAAGAAAATCTAACATAAAACGATGCCGGATTCTAAATTCTCATTCCTTTGTGAGAGTAATAGTGTATTCTTTTTTTCGATTTCTTCAATTTTCTTCAATTTGTTTTCTAAAGATTGTTATTATAGAGTTATATATTTTTTTTTCATAACAATCTTACAAACTACAAATGCTACAAACTAATTTTTAAAACTGAACCTTCTGTAATAAATCTCTATAACATTTATAAAATACATGATAATTTTTGCATATTTACGCGAGTAGATCAATGAGAGATAAATGGTCAAATCAACTACCACAGAGAGCAAAACAGTCAGAAAAACCGGACTTATAAACATTCTTCAGTTATGTTGGAACATATTTTAAAAAAAGCATACGATTAAAAAAATAAGTTTAAAAATAAAACTATAGGAAAGAGAAATTTTACTTTTCTAACTTCTATAATCACATTATATATATATATATATATATATAATGTGTTTAACTATTTATTTTAAGCATATTATTTACAAAATAGGGTTACGTGGGGCAACTGAAGATGATTTTACAATGCGGATATGGAGATTCTGGCATATCAGCTTCCAATCGCTAATGTTCATTTAAATTTAAGGTATCCAATCACCTTTAAAACATTACTTTCAGTCAAAATATAAATTTTTCATTTATGCAATAATATCGACTCTTTTATCCGTCGAATTTTGCTTAAACTGCGTCTGTATCTCAATTATAACCAAAGTTACAGCCGTTTAAAGTTACGTCTATTACAGCTTAAGAATTCTGCTTAAAAGTCATTTTTAGCTTTTTCTCAAAATAATGTTTTTCAGATTTTTAGTATACGCAAAACATCCTGTGACAAAAAAATTATCCATAAAATGCCACGAAATTTTCTATACTTCTTTTACAAATGTCTTTAAAGAGACTACACTCATGAAATTATATTAAATAGTTTTCTATTTACACTGATATAAATGACAAACTTGAGACAAATTTTGCAAATTTTTCAATACATTATTACTTTAACTGCCATATCATCCAAAATAGAGATGCGATTATAATATGTGTAGTCAAAGTACTAGAAAAAATTATTATGTTTATTACGCAGTTTACAAAATGTCGATACATTGTTTTATTTTTGTATCACCATGTTTTGGAAAAAGTGTCAATTTCTGATATACTTTTAACTATTTTTCTCTTAAAAAACGTTTTTTTCTGGGTAATTGCTAAAATTTTTGTATTTTTTTTTTCAAAGTTTTAACGTAAATGTCATTATTAAAAATGGACAAATAGAGAAAATTAAAAAAAAAAATCAAAAAATCCCTTCCAAAGGTGTGCGGATAAATTAAAGTTCGGACGGCTGTAAATGTATTCAGTTATGATCACTCAATCAAACAGAAATTTTAAAAATTAAATTTTAAGGTTTAAAATACATATATATATATATATGTATGTGTGTGTGTATTTAATTTCTCCCGTCGTGGGTCCAGCTACCCAATTTTTATGGGGTATTTGAATCAGGAGGTCCTGTGATCCATACACGTTTGTGTTGTTTAATATACTGCATCAGGTCCTGTTTGAAAAAGTGTAAACAATTTTTTTTAATTAAATCAGGAAGATCATGTAAATTATACATCAACTAAAGAGTTTTTGTTACAAGGGAAAGATTTGGTGTCAAGGTATCTAAAAAAAGCACCAAATGTGAAATCAATCGATTTATTTATACCAAAAGCATAGGAATGAAGTGTAGTTTAATTTTAGTAAAACGTACTAAAGTTACATGGATATTTTCGGGAGGAAAGATAACAAAATAAATCTATGAACAAACGGCTGCATGAGTACGCAAGTATCTCAGTCTCATTTTTATTAACATAATTGAAGTGCGATATGTCCAATAAACGTGTGGAGAATGTAACCATGTTTTTATATAGAACAGAATTATCTTTTATTGGTTTCGATATTTTTCTATTAACGTTACATTGTAAAAATCTTCATTTGTATCACAAAATTTGAAAGTTTTGCTACCTTACTTAAGAAATTTGGTTTGATACCCATAATATGTTTTTTATTTAAATTTTATTATTTAATTTTAATATGATTTTATGTAGTTTTCTTTATTGTAAAAAAATTCAGAAATTAATTTTCCGCATAAACAGAAAATTAAAAAAATTATCTACAATTATTTGGGTAATTAGACTCAATTGGGTCTAGTTACCCTTGATACCTATCCCAGTTACCCCATTCTTGAATTATTGATGGAGTAACTTGGACACCGGATTTACATTTAAAACATGAAATAAATATGTATAGATATCTAATAATATTAACGAAGTTACATAGCTATTGTTTAAAAAACAAATGATCGTTTAATAAAAGTACCTACAGTGTTTTAATGAAAAGCCAATAAAATTACACAAAACTTTTAAAAAGACCAAAAAACAAAAGAAAAGAAATTTCAGCAACCTATTATAGTATATACAGAGTTGTGATTGATTTGACACACATTATTTTAAGAAATGTAGATTAGGGGGTATTGCTCGCAAAACTAAAACTTAAAAGGCATCAATGATTTTTATAACCTATGGTCCCAGTTACGTCGTGGGTCCAGTTGCGCCAGCTAACCTTATATTAAAAAAATATCAAAAATGCAGAAATTTTAATAAAACAGCTTATGGCCCAGTTACCTCGCGGATCCAGCTTCCCCACCTAGCCTTATATTAAAAAAATATCAAAAATGCAGAATTTTTTTAATAAAACAGCCTATGGCTCAGTTACCTCGTGGATCCAGCTACCCCAGCGAACCTTATATAAAAAAATATCAAAAATGCAAAAATTTTTATAAAACAACCTATGGCCCAGATACATCGTGGGTCTAGTTGCCCCAGCTAACCTTATATAAAAAAAAAATCAAAAATGCAGAATTTTTTTTTTATAAAAAAAAGCCTATGGCCCAGTTACTTCGTGGGTCCAGTTGTCCCTGCTAACCTTATATAATAGAAAAGTATCCCACTGTTAAATAATTAAAAACTTTCTTTGGAGTATTTTATCATTTTCCTTTAATAAGAACTTTTTGTAATTGATCGTAAATTATTGTAATAAATTACATAAAATGATATTGAAAGTTTTAAATAAACATAATAAACACAAAATAAACATCTCAACTTTATGTAACAGATAATAAAACATGAAACACCACAGAAATTTACTAAAGACCAATAGTTTTGTTCATCGCATGAGAAAATTAAATATTTTTCCATTATGAAACCTGAGATAAATTTTTATCGTTATAGCGTCAATTCTAGATGACAAGACGGATATTCGATTGTTTTCTTTTTTATAGATTTTAGTTGAAAAGAAAAATGTGTAGTAAAGAACAATCCCATTACACGTCTTCAAATAATAAAAAAAAAGGAAGACAGAATAAATTGGTCTTTTGGAAAATTCTGTGGTGGTCATGTTTTATTATCTGAAACATAAATCTGCCACTTTTTGCTGAGTTGTTTATTTTGTTTGTTTAAAACTTTGAACACTTTTTTATATCATTTTTTTACAACGACTTATAAAATATTACAAAAAGTTCTTATTAAATAGGAAGAATAAAATACTTAAAAGAAGATTTTTAAATATTTCAAAGCGTGATAAATTTTTATAATACAATGTGTAAAAAAAATATGCGCAAATTAAATAATAAGATATTTTATACATAAGATTCAATTTTAGAAGTTAGAAACGTAAATTTTTCTTTGCTTACATTTTTATTTTTTAACTTGTTATTTATGCCACATGCTTTTTTAATATTTTCCAACATAGTTAAAAAGTGTTTGTGTCTTCAATTTTTATGGTTGCATAATCCTCTGTATATGTTGGGGAGAGAGGGGCGCCTTTGAAAATTTTTTTCAGAAAATCAATATATTTCTTACTAGCATTATATTTATTTAGTTTAAGACATTTTATAATAAAAACAACACATTTCTTCACCATATGATCCATATACTAAATATTTTCCAAAGAAATTATATAAGTTGTGAGGATTTAAAAAGTTAAAAGATTTTTGTTCAAACCTGCCCCATGTAGGGGTACCTTTGAACAAGCAAGGGGCACCTTTGAACAAATGAATAAAATATGAAAACATTGAGAGTTTTTATAAAAAATTGCATATGTTACAGAAATATAAAGTAATATGAATAAAATTAAATAACTACATTTTGTTGAAATTACATTTTTTTTTTTTTTTTTTTTTTTGGTTATTTAACCAAACTTAAATCCATGAGTTTTGACATCAAAGTTGATGTTAAAACTCATTGTTGATAAAGCTCAAAGTGTCCCTCTAGTTGTGTTTGGTTGTAAAAACTTTTTTACAATGTCCTTGAAATACACCAATGTGATATCTGATGCTTCTGGAAAATTAAAATTTTTCATTCGCTATTTTTTTAAAAGACCTGATATAAAATTCCGTTTTATCCATTACGGAAACCAGAAATAATGTACCTATTAAATCATGAATCATTATTTTGCATCCAGGATTTGCAATTATCCAATAAATGAATTTAGATTTGAAACTTCCCATCACTGATACATACAGAGGTTGGAACCTATGTGTGCAGTAAAGGGAATTGTTAGCAGTATAAGTCCATGTTCTTTGACATTCTTAATTAACCTCTTTTCGCATTTAAATAAAACAGAAATAATAATATTTAGATATATTAACCACTGTGTACTTCATAGTTTTAAATGTTCTCTTTAAATTATTTAAATTATTATTTATCACCATTTTATTCAATGTTTCTTCGCTATTCAATGGTGCCCCAACTTTTTGTTCAATGGTGGCCCATCACATGGTGGCCCATCACATTACAACGGTTTACTCAATTCGGCTGAAGAATTTGAACAAAACAAAGCTTATAAACTCATGATAACAGCTTTGTTTAAGCATTGAACAATAAATTAAAATTTTAGGGGTAGAATTTTGTAAACAAAAATCTTACAACTTTATTTTCTTAAGTTTAGATTCAAGAGGGAGAAAAATACATATCTTGTTTAGACAGTACTGTTCATACAAAATGGAACAGCTTTGTATAATTATTCCCTTGAAGCAGCAGTAATGTATTACCATATGCATTTTTTTAAAATAATTTATTTGAAGGAAAATATTTAGAGTGTTCAAAGGTGCCCCCTCTCTCCCCTTCATTGATGATTTGGCCATCTGTCTCTGACCGAATTCAAATAAATATATTCAAACTGTCATGTGTTTAATACACGTTATTAAAATGTTGAGAGTGCCTAACATGAGCACTTGTGCAACATTATCAAGTAGGTAAGTAAGATTGCAAATCGCAGAAAGGCTTTCGTTTAATTTTTTTTCGAAACAACTCGTACTTTAATTAATAAATTCGAATCATTAATTTATAATTAATAAATTCAGAACTAGATGATAGCACCCACAAATTTCATTTTAAAATAATTATAAAAAAAGTTATTTATTTTAATCAAAATTAAAATGTTTAAATAAAATTATTTTTTAAAAAATCCAAAATTCGAAATGTTTTAAAAATCTAAAATGGAAAAGTTTCAGCGGAGATATAAATAAAATTTTAAATTTCAAAAAGCAAAAACAATTAAACGAAATTTAAATGCTGAATCATTAATAAATCAGAAATAAGGTACCCTGGGGTAATAACGCCAGGCGGGGTAATGACGCCAAGTGCTTATATTTTGCATAATTATGAAATAATCAGGTAAATAACACCCATGTGCTCTGCGCAAAAGGGTTTCGAGTCATATAAATCGCAAAAAACAGCTTCAAGTTAATTTGTTTCATTTTTAGGTCTTATTGATTTTACAAACAACTAAAATTAACGCTTGATCTAAAATTTTCGAGATACGTTTTGTGATGTGAAAAACTATCTTTTTATTCGGAAATACTTTGTTAATTACATAAATTTGTAGTGCATTTCATGTACTTTTAAAATGTTGTTGAAGATTTTGGATATTTTTTCGAGATAATTTGTAATTTAAAATGTACTGCGCAATAACTATAATGGGGTAATAACGCCAATCCTTGACATTAATACCCCGGTTGATTCCCTACAGTGGCCGAGCTACATCCTAAATACTGATTCAAATAAACACAGTTAAAACTGTGCAATGTTTCTCATATTTCTATTTAAGCGGTCCTTTTTAAGGAAAAAGAAGCTCACGGTCTGATATTCTTTTGCCTCACCCCCCCCCCCCCTCCCACACACCTTTATTTTTCTTACACTTTCACAAAAAAATGAACATTTTCAATAGCTTAGAATGCAATTTGTCAATTTCTAAGTTTGTAGAGTTTGTATTTTTAGAATTGGGCTATCTACATACAATTATTCCATCTTATTTCATAGTTTTGTTTGCATGGCGTTATTACCCATATAGGTGGGTAATAACGCCAAATAGCATTGGTCAAGAAAAAACGCCATTATATTTTATGAATACATATCTGCTAAATTATTTTATTTTATATAGATAGTCAATGAGTTGCTGTATCAGATCCTTTATTTGTTTTAAAAATACAATCTAAAACTAAGCTGTGAAAATTGGTAGAACCTTAACGTGGCGTTATTACCCCAGGGTACCTTATTTTTAAAACAAAAAGAAAATTTAATTGCTAAAATTATTATGAATGTAAGATGAACGGAATCTTAGTAATATAAACCCTTAAATTGGCAAAAAATACGATTTTTTTTTTTCAATTAAATCCATCTTAATATGAAAATTTTCAACTTGCAGCACCGGGTATCGAATTAACATCGTTTACTGGGGTATCGTTTACAGGCGAGACGCTTTTGCTCCAAACTACGATGTCTTCACGCAAAACGTTCAAATTGAGGTTTTGTTTTAAATAAAAATAAATTGCAAAAATGAATGGATGACATTGATAAAATTAATTTAATTGAAATAATAGACTTTTTCAAATTTTTATGATTTTTCGCATGACACGCGATATTTACAGTGTGTCCAGCAAATAACACCCTGATTTCAAAATTCAATTTCTCAAAAACAAAGATCAGTAGAATTATGCAGTAAACGGTTTGTTTATCATGTAAGCTGTAAAAATCTTATACAAAAGTTTCGAACGGTAAATATTTTGAAAAGATTGTGTTCTGATTGCAAAGAATGCTTTGATTTGACATTTTTCTTGCTTTAGATTGCTGCCAGAGACTGTGTTTTTCGGCTTAAAGTGCCATATTTCATAGTTTTTTGAAAATAAATTTTTGAAATTTCGAAATTCTAAAAATTTACTTCGAAAAAGCTTTAAAATATTGCACTGTAAGCTGAAAAATTATTTCTTTGCAGGCAATCTAAAATAAGAAAAATGTCAAATCAAAGCATTCTATGCAATCAGAACGCAATTTTTTCAAAATATTCGCTGGTTGAAATTTCTGTATAAAATTTTTACAGCTTACCTAATGAAAAAATCGTTTACCGCATATTACTATCGATCTTTGTTTTTGAGAAATTTAATTTTGAAATCAGGGTATTATTTGCTGGACACCCTATATCTATAAATACACAAAATTTAAAGTCTCTGACTTATACAGTTTTTTGTATACGGACTCGTTGATAGACAGATAGTGGGCAACGGCAAATGTGGTGTCGTAAGATGAACGAAACCCTAAAAATTAAGCTAAAAATCTATGGGCTATAGATAAAAGTTGTTTGAAAGGTATAAAAATATTGTTAAATATTTTCAGACAAATAAAAGTTGATGGATAGAACTATGGCGCAATAAAAAAAGGGTTGTGTAGATTGTACTATGCATATCATTTACAGTTCATTTATAGGGACATTCAAAATTATTTGGATACAGTAGTGTTTACTAACGAAAATCGTTGGATTTGCACCAGATTGCATTCTAATATACTTTTTTAAATGTAACTTTTTTTTCTTTTAACATATTACTTTGTATATGCTGTATTTACTTTGTAATAAGTCATATGCTGGCCTGTACAAAATAATTTAAAAACTTTTCGTCATATTGACTACAGTAATGAACGGAAATTTTCCATTATGTTGTATGACTCCTATTTGTACTAAATTTTAATATACCATGTATTCTATACAAATCTTCTAAATCTTATATAGAGCTTCACAAAATGAACTTACACTGAAAGAAAAAAATAATTCTTTATTCATTTTTATTTTCAATATTATGTTTTTCTTTTTATGTTAAAATCTCATTAGGTAACTCTGCAGTTATAGCTCAAGCCCAGCAGATACAGTCACATTTTTACAACATTTTTTTTTAAATTTCGCAAAGTACAAAAAGATCTCTATGAATGAGATGATCACGGTATGTATCAAATGACATATTAATTAGTATCTATAGTTGCTTAACCCTTTCATTACCATGATATAATGCGGTCTGGAAATTCAGTAACTCTCAGAATCTGAATTTACACCGGAAAATCTCAATAATAAATTTCGCCTTCTTTAAATATGGAATGTCTGTTATTAAATAAAATAAGTATTGCTATTTTAATTTTCTGGTGTGAATTTGAAATTTCCGAATTAAATATAGAGAAAAAAATAAGAAATGTCATGATGCCATTTGGACTCATTGGGAATGAAAGGGTTAATAGCTCTAAATAGAGCAGTAATAGGGGATTTAATGAAATTTAAACGCATATCGCCTTCAGGTTGTGACTCCTCTCCTGTAACTTGAGCTAAGCGTTGCTTTCAAACGGAGTTTCTGATTAGCGGTTAGAATAAAACATTCATATGTGTGTTTTTGCCCATGTATTAGAAGACGATTTTTCTTCCTTGAATAATGATCCATGGGATTCCCTATATAGTACTATAACCTGCAAATATAACACTTTGGGTCGCTTTTGAGTGAAGTCATTTGGAGCCGAATTAAAAGAGTTAAAAATAAAGATAATTTTTGGAAAAGGATTTGCCCTATTAAATGTTTAATAAAATAGAGCTTGTTTTTGATCGTCTGCATTGAAATCTTTTCGTTATGTTTCTGATTCACTATTTACTATTATAAATATATAGACCGAGAGGCGTTATAGTTTAATATATATATATATATACATATAGGGTAACATCCCCAGTAATTGGCACATTAAGAATTTGTCTTTAAACTTATTCTATTTTCATTACCAAAAATTAAAATATTTACTTGCAAATATTTTTAAATCAAAGAGTGCATATCTGAGCATCTATTTTGCCCACTAAAAGCAAAAATATTTGAAAAAGTATTTTTATAAAAATATATTTATAAAAAGTTGCTGTAATCACCAGTAATTGGTACTTAGACTTTTACAGAATTGAACTTTTCAACTAAACAAACCTTTTGTCAATTAAAACTTAAAATATACTATAAATCAGATAATCATAAGTTGAAATGCATGACTTTTTTAAGCCAGAGGAGAAGCATTTGCAACAAAAATGGCTAATTTGATGCAAGCCATAATTGTTTCTCTTTCCTAAGCACTATTGTCATCTAGTAGCATAAATCAAAGTTATAATCTTTAAAGTGAGCATATAACTGGTATATGGACTTGCATTTTTAAAAGACTGGATATAAATCTTATTTTAGGACATTTTCTAGGATGTGCCAATCACTGGTGCATGTCAATTACTGGGGGGGGGGGGTGTTACCCTATACTGGGTGAGTCATAAATATCGAAACAATAGGCTATCTCCTTAAATATTGCCCTTAGACCCATACTTCCAATTGCAAAAATTCATAAAAAAATGTAAAATTTTTGATAAGATAAATTGCGACTCCATGGGGGGTCTAGTTGAAAAGTTACGAAAATTAAATTTTTATACGGCCCTCGTAGGACAAAAATTCCAATTAGGAAAACTTTCCTTATTCAGTCCTGAATAAGACACAGAAAGTTGCATCTTCATATCTCCGAAATTCGCAAAGTTATAACCGTTTAAAAAATTCATCAGGTTTTAAGGGATTAGACACAAATTGAAATGCGCGCAATTCAAAAAACAATGTTACTTTAAAAGTTCCAGAAAACGCGTAAAAAATCTATTTCTTGAGTTAGAATTTTGATTTTTTTTTTCTTTTTTTGTGATGGTTAGCCTTAGAATTTGCTAAGAAAAATCACATTCTAAAATTTCTCATACAATTTATAAAAGTTCCATGTGGTTAGTACTGGTTTAAATACGACAATCAAAAATCGTTATAACTCGTAACATTATTTATCGGATTTCAATTTCTTTCCATTTAATTAAAGATGAAAATCTGATTTTAGTTTTGTTCTAAGGTTTTTTTTTATATTAATTTTAAAACTATTAAAAATATTTATTGAAAAAATAATATAACTTTAAAAAAATCATATTTCTAAAAGCAAACATTTTTTCAAAAATAAATTTTTTTTCAAATTTGCATAAACAAAACTAATGTAAAAAAATCAAAAATGACGTGTTTCAAGTTCTTTTTTCTTTTAAAAATTCTTAACATTTAATAATTTAAAGACAAGAAATAGAGAATAAAAAATTCATTTTGCAGAAAAACGAAATGTATTGTTTAAATGTCCGTCAGTTATTTTAAAAAATGCTTTTTCTAAGATTCAGATTAAGTCTTTTTTTTTTTTCTTTTTAAATTTACCTCTGATAACTTCAGGCTTTTTATCGTCCTCCAGAGGATGCTAAAAAATCTGTATTCTGGGCCCAGGTAGGGCCAGGATCGAGATGTTACTTTTTTCTGAAGACCCGTAAGGCCGGGTCTAGCGTACTTTTCATAAAGGAGGGGACTACTTCCTTCAACTTAGGTGCACTCTGGATGAAATTTTCAAACCCGGTCTCGACAAAACCCGTATTAAAATCACTATCTCTGACTGACTTAATATGTGCATAAAATAAATAAAATTCGGCTAAATCGAATTTTTTTACGAAAAACATATAAATTTTAAAATCTTTATTTTACAAAAAAAAAAAAAAAAAAAAAAAAAAAAAAAAAAAAAATATTAATTTTTTTTTTAAATAGATTATTCAAAGGCTAAAAAAATTAAATACAATAAAACCAGTGAAAAAAAATCTGCCTATGACGGAATTCTGTCTTAAACGGAAAATATGTTTATCCATGCAAAACAAATGCAATAGTACCTGAAAAGAAAATAAGCTCCAATTACATCTTCTAGGGAGAGGATCTGTCTATAACTTATTTTTTCTTTCCTATGTGATTCCGTCTTAAAAAGTTTTAGTGTATAACATTTTTCAGGGTCTCCAACGCATGGGATATGGATTAACGATATTAAAATATATGTAAAACATTTACATATAAATAGAGATTCATTGATAAAATAAATATATTACAGCCTTTGGCGCTTCTTTAAAAATAAAAAGTATAAATATAAAAAACGAAAAGCTATAAAAGAATTTTTTGGTCAGAACTCCTCCATATAAAACATTTTTTTCCCAAGCCGAATTAAAAAACTATGTAGAAATTTGTGACTGAACCGGGCTATGATTTAAACTATTTTCCAGACCGGTCCGGGTTATGATGTTGACATTTTTTCAGGCCACGCTGAACTTTTTCCCCTATGGGTCGGTTTGGGTTCTGACCTAGATATTTTGACCCGGGCAGACGTCTGGTATACCAATTTAGCGTAAAAACTATACGCTGCTATTTTATGTCCAAAGAAAAGCGCTATCTTAAACCGATTTTTATTAAATTGCAATTTGTGAATGTTCCCTAACAAGCGTTGAAATTGAGGCAAGAAAGCACAGTTTAGAGGCAGGGAAAAGTGGTGTAAGTCAGGAATTTTTGAGGATTTTGGGATTTAATATCTCTGTGGGATTTTTAGATACTTGGATGAAATTTGTTTTGTTCAATTTAAGAATGGATAAAAAATAATTACCTAATTGGTAATTTTGCCCTACGGGGGCCGTATAAAAAATTAATTTTCGTATTTTTTCAAATAGACCCCCCCCCATGACTTATCTTATCAGAAAATTCACCTTTTTTTATGAACTTTTGCAATTGGAAGTATGGGTCTAGGGGCAATATTTGAGGAGATAGCCTATTGTTTCGATATTTATGACTCACCCTGTATATAATAAAAAAATGCGCCATTTTTCTCTCTCTGAGTTTTTAATTCTAAAATTGTGGAGCCTATTTTTAATCTTAGTTTCGTAATATATAAATCTTTTAACAGTTAAAGTCCTTTTTCTTTTTTTATTTAACTTATCAATAATCTATTACTTGTTTCTCAAAAAAGCGGGAAATTATTTCGTAATCTTTCCTTTTTAGAATATTCTCGAGATTTTTAATTTAATTTTTTTTGATCACGTGATCTGTGTTAATACGCGAAGATGTTAAAAGACTTGTCTCTTTGCGAGACGTTAAGTAATTCCCACCCGAGGTTCGCGCCTCCTAGGCCAATCAGAGGTGATTATTTTTATTACGCAGATTCAGATTAATCCCGGTTGGATTTTTTAAATGATTGACGCGGAGTAGGAGGGGCTAGTTTGTTGTGAAAATGTGGATTTCTCATTTGGTTTTTTTCAGACAGCAGAATGCGATTGTAAGATAAAAACAAAAATTATTACTTATCAGCGTAAAAAACAATTTATTATAGATTAAAAATTCCTAACGTTTCGAACTCAATCTAATGAGTCATCTTCAGAGGTATATTTTTAAAGGAGAAATAATTTACATTAAAAACAGATTGGCATACTATAAATTGACAAAAATTATACTAAATAAACATTAAAGGCCAAGATTCAAAAATAAAAATATGTACCAGTTGCCATCACTCAGTAGACAATACAACAATGACAAAACCATGGAGGAAACTTACAAAAGTATTTCTTTTAAAATATTAAACCAGATATTAGGTATTTGAAAGGACATATTGTCTTATTATAAAATAAAGATTATTTCTCATTGTTCAAATCCGCAAAAAGCACTCATAAGGGAATCTATAGAAATTGGTTTCAGGAAGAATGAAGTCTGCAATGACAATATGTCCTTTCAAATACCTAATATCTGGTTTAATATTTTAAAAGAAATACTTTTGTAAGTTTCCTCCATGGTTTTGTCATTGTTGTATTGTCTACTGAGTGATGGCAACTGGTACATATTTTTATTTTTGAATCTTGGCCTTTAATGTTTATTTAGTATAATTTTTGTCAATTTATAGTATGCCAATCTGTTTTTAATGTAAATTATTTCTCCTTTAAAAATATACCTCTGAAGATGACTCATTAGATTGAGTTCGAAACGTTAGGAATTTTTAATCTATAATAAATTGTTTTTTACGCTGATAAGTAATAATTTTTGTTTTTATCTTATAATGTTTACAGCGTAAGTCCAAGATTTCATTAGAATGCGATTGACTTTTAAAATATTAGAATGCATCTTTCCTTTTAACTGCCTGGACGCCCGACAATTTTTTCCCGATAAATGATAAGATGGGATGACGTAACTTAATCACGAAATTGGTGAAGTCGAAGTTATTCGATGAGAATGCCAAGGTGATGGCGGGAAAGAACTTAACTCATTTATGAGTTCTAATAAAATTAATTTAAAGACTGCTTAATTGAACTTTCTTATGGGGAAATACCCCAATAAACTCATCCACTGCTGGACAAACTGCCGGAGCGACTGCTCAGCTCATTCCACCACTGTTGATTTTAGTGAGGAGAAGAATGTTCGCCGTCGTCATATCATGACATATGATTAGTCGACGGAATATTTGAAATGGCGCGTGCAGTTCTCTTGATGCAGTTGGAACGGGAATTGTAAGACAAAACACATTTCTTCGATTTGTGTTCGTCTGAAAACAAAAGAATCACAGTAGATGTTTCAGTGATCAATCTCCTAGAACATAGCGAGCACACACTCATCGCTGTGACTTACAGGTTTCTCTGACAGGAACAGTCTGCAGTTGGCAAACCACTAGAATTCAATATTTCTCCAGAGATGCACGCCGGCTCATTTCAAATATCCTGTCGACTAATCATATGTCATGATACGACGACCGCGAACATTCTTCTGCTCACTAAAAGTCAACAGTGGGATGAGCTGAGCAGTCACTCCGGCAGTTTGGCCAGTAGTGGATGAGTTTATTGGGGTATTTCCCCATAAGAAAGTTCAATCAAGCAGTCTTTAAATAAATTTTATTAGAATTCATAAATAAGTTAAGTTCTTTCCCGCCATCACCTTGGCACTCGCATCGAATAACTTCATAATAATAAAATATTATCATATAATATAATCATATGTCATGATACGACGACGGCGAACATTCTTCTACTCACTAAAAGTCAACAATGGAATGAGCTGAGCAGTCGCTCCGGCTGTTTGTCCAGCAGTGGATGAGTTTATTGGGGTATTTCCCCATAAAAAAGTTCAATCAAGCAGTCTTTAAATTAATTTTATTAGAACTCATAAATAAGTTGAGTTCTTTCTCGCCATCACCTTGGCACTCTCATCAAATAACTTCCACCTCACCAACTTCGTGATTAAGTTACGTCATCCCATCTTATAATTTATCGGGAAAAAATTGTCGGGCGTCCAGGCAGTTGAAAGGAAAGATGCATTCTAATATTTTAAAAGTCAATTTCTTTCTGCTCTCTGAAAAAACCAAATGAGAAATCCACATTTTCACGACAAACTAGCTACTCCTACTCCGCGTCAATCATTTTAAAAATCCAACCAGGATTAATCTGAATCTACGTAATAACAATGATTATTTCTGATTGACCTAGGAGGCGCGAACCTCGGGTGGGAATTATTTCACGTCTCGCAAAGAGACAAGCCTTTTAAAATCTTCGCACATTAACACACATCACGTGATCAACAAAAAATAAAATTAAAAATCGCGAGAATATTCTAAAAAGGAAAGATTACGAAATAATTTCCCGCTTTTTTGAGAAACAAGCAATAGATTATTAATAAGCTAAATAAAAAAAGAAAAAGGACTTTAGCTGTTAAAATATTAATATATTACGAAACTAAGATTAAAAATAGGTTCCACAATTTTAGAATTAAAAACTCAGAGAGAGCAAAATGGCTCAATTTTTTTTTTATTACATATATATATGAGAACCCCAGAAGCCAAGGAGTATAAGTGACAAAATTGAAAAAATTGAGTTAAGTGCACAGGGTATCTGGAAATTTGCTTCTTTCATTTCAGGTAAAGAAATATAGGTCATTTTTTTATTATTTGCTGAGTTATAGAGATAAACCACTTTTTTCGAAAAACAAACAATATTGATTAATTATACATTTAAAGAAACTTGTACTCTATTTTTTTTAACAGTTATTGAAATGAGAGTTCAAAGATTAGAATGCAACAAACAGATGTTTACTTTTAAATTTAGTCAATTGTTATTGATGTTCCAATTTAACATCAATTATCTTTAAATTCAATTTACTCCAAATCGATATTTTGTCACTTGTACCCCTTGGCTTCTGAGGTCGTCATAAATATATATATGTATTTATTTTTTTTCCTCGTGGGTTAAGTTACCCCTATAACAATCCGGCAGCTGGACCAGATAGGTCTGTGATCCACATGCGTTTTTGCTTTTAAATATGGGATAGATGTCCTATCTGAAAAGTGTGAAAAATAGTAAAAAATTTAAATCCGGCTGATCATGCAAATTATATATCAACTAAAGACCGTTGGAAGAGCAATCTTTGCTATCAAAGTGTCTAAAAAGCACTAAATGTGAAAATACTAAATTATAAAAAAAAAAAAAAAAAAAAAAAAAATACGTATGAAATTAGTACTTATGTATTTTAGTTTATATTATTATATGTATATAATAATATAAGCTAATTATATTAGTATACGTATTTTAGTTTATATTTTAGTAAATATTAAAATAATATGGATATTTTAGAGGAAAAAAATAATAATTTAAATCTATAAACAAATGACTATGTAAATACTTAAGTGTATCATTCTCTTTATTATTTACCTCAGTGAAAGTGCGATATGTCGAATAAATCTGTGGAAAATATAACTATGTTTTTTTTCTATTGAAGAGACTTATTTTTTGAATTTTTCGATAATTTTTCAATAATGTCACTTTGTTTCAAGCACACCTTTCCATCTGAAACGTAAAATCTCAAAGTCTAGATATCTCACTTAAGAAATTTGGTTCGATCTCCCCAATATGTTTAAAATTTTATAATTATTTTAAACATATAATTATAAAATTTATGTAATTATTTATGCATAAATTTTATATGCTTAAATAGTTACATATTTATACATATATGTAATATATGTATAATTACATATATGTATAAATATTATACATATATACATATACGTGTATATTATGTATTTTTTCCAAGGTATTATATAATTTTTTTATTGTTCCTGGAGTAAAATAAAATAAAAAAATGTATTTATAACTATTGAGGTAACTGAATACAACGTGGTCCAGCTACCCCATTCATGAAAAATTCATGGGGTAGATACGACGCACAGTGGGGTATTTGGCAAATCTGGACGGCCAAAATTATTTTTTTGTTTTAAACTAATTTAAACGGTTCAAAAACGTTTATGTAATAAATATTGTTTACTATTTTAAAAATCATTGATGTTTTACAACTCTGTGCTGGTTTTATTGAACAAAATTAGTATTATAAAATAAATAATAATTATGATAAATAGCATTATTAGTGTGGTAAGGAGATGTATTATTGGAGTATTATTGGTGTAGTAGTAGTGAGGCATGCAATAGGTTTTGCCAAATAGTTTTGTTGTTTATGTTGCAAAGTAATTGAAATGGAACTAATAAGCTCTGAATTATGGAAAGAGGAAAAGGAATCACTCTCAAATTTTTGTTTTTATTGTTTTTGTTGCGATCTATCACTGCCCCATTTACATATAAGAATTAATGCACATTTTTCCTCTTCATTTAAGTTTACCAAAAATTCTTTCAAATAAATGAATAATCGTGTCACTGTTAAATTAAGTTATTCTTAAGTATTGATTTATGCGCAAGTTTCGGTAATTTTAAAAGATTGCTTTTCTGGATACCAATGAATTTCAGCTTGTTGTAGAAAACTGTAACACGGGTATACATTTTTATTTATCATTTCTTATAATTTCATATTGGTTCCTGGAAAGATTAGTTTCGACAAATAATAATAATGTTTAAAAAGTTAATTTTTAAAAAAAGGGGATATTTGTGTTTTCTTTTCTGTTTGCTGAGTTCTCAAATATGTTTTTTTATATTTGGATGCTTGCTTTGGTGATTATGTTAATTCTTTTGACACATGGGCAGAATCTATCTTCTCTGAAATTTCTAATTTTAACTGAACGGCATGTGTAAGTACTTCCACATCTGTTAATCTCCTCAAACTTTCAAACATTCTCCGCTTTGTCCTATCATTTGATTCAGTGAAAATTTTTGCTGTCATCTCTGATCCATTTATTTTACTTGAAATTTCTACTGTAGCTTCAAGTCAGTCCTTATTATTTTTCATAAAAATATCTAATTTGTGAAGGGCTGCGATCCATTTGCTCTTGAATTTACCCTTAAATTGGGAAAAATTGTGCTTGAAGTTTTTTAATTCATCATCATCAAAAGTATTATTAAGAAGGTAATTTTCAAGAAAAGTCAGTCTATCATTTACATTTGATGGTTTTGCTTTTACATAATGTTAAAAAATTCATTTCTAGTCGTTACTTTGACATTCGAAGATCCTAAATTAAAATAAATAAGAAAAGTAGAAAACAGAATGCATAATAAATATATACGAGTTAGATAGATAACATTATTTTATCTCTGTTATCTAGATAACATTATTAACTAATTTTTAACAAAAATTTATGTAAAATTGATGCGACTTATTTTTTAGACAAAATTAATTAATAATAAGCAATAAATTCTTTTCATTTTCTGAAAAGTGCTTTACAAAAATAAAAGGGAATGAATACATTATTTTAAAGCATTTTTTTTTTTCAAATTAATATAAATTAATTTCAATAAGATTGACTGAAAAGTAAACAAATATGATCACTTTCTAATAAATCATAACAATATTTTTCATTTTAAAATTTATATCATAAATATGAGTTAAATATCTGTACATAGTGATTTCAGATGCTTACTCAGAATTTTAAAAGAGAATATTTATATTGCTTTCAATTTCAAAAGTCCTTCCGGCAATGCCGGGAGGAAGAGGTAGCTTTCATATACTTATTTATTTTTTTATATTAAGTTATATAAATCAAATATAGGAAGTTCAGAATAGTGGAACACGATTATATAACATTGAATACTAGTTTTTGTCAATACTGAATATTAATAGAAATTTTTAGAAATTAGTCATCTTTTATTCAACTTGGTTTTATTTTAAGCGATTTGTAGAGTCGCCAAATTCCACGATATCCATTTTAAAGCAGCATAATAGATTAAAAAAAAAAAAAAAAAAAAAAAAAAAAAAACAATGAGCTTGATCGAAATTTTAATTCATGTGAATATGCACACTCGCATCGAAATCCATTTATATGTATACGAGTGCTATCACGGACAAATTGACGTTTTAAAAAAAATGTCACCCACATTAGAAATTCAAACTGCTATATCCCAGGCGTTTTTCAAGGTGAAGACAAAGCAAAAAATACTCCGGAATTCATTATTAAGATAAATTGTTTAGAAAGAACCTTTTTTTTAATTTCTAATTTTTTTTTTTATTCATCATTATATATTTAAAGATTTTTGAGAAATTTAAATGGCCGCCATTTTGAAACAAGATGGCGGATAAAGTTGGACCGTGAACTCGGTCAAGACATTGGTATGTACCATGAACACACGGAGTTACATCGAAATCAGTTTATAAATATGCGTATTAACGCGTGACAAATTTTAGACCGTTTCAAAAAGTCAATCTCACTGGAAATTGAAAGTGCTAAAACTCGGCCATTTTTCAGGATATTGATGAAACAAAAAATGCTCTAGAATCTTTGTATTAAAGTCAAAACACAAAAGAAAAATCTTTTTCAATTTTTTACTTTTTTTCTCCTAATTTTAAAATTTAAATAAAAAAAATAATAATATTCCGCCATTTTGAAACATGACGGCGGTTGGAACTGGCCAACGAACTCGGTCCAGGCATGAGTATGTCCTATCTACGCATCAAGTTTCATCCAAATCGGTGTATAAATACGCGTGTTATCACGTGACGAAAACCAGATCATTTCAAAATGTGAGCAACACTAGAAATTAAAAGTACTATAACTCAGACATTTTTTAAGATACAGACGAAACAAAAAGTGCTTTGGAATCTTTGTATCAAGGTCAAATGCATAAAAGAAAAATCTCTTTCAATTTCTCACTTTTTTGTACCTAATTTGAAATTTTTAATTTCTTTAAAAAAATTTAAATGGCCGCCATTTTTAAACAAGATAGCGGATGGAACTCGTTAACGAACTCGGTCCAGGCTTTATTAAGTACTATGTACACACCAAGTTACATCCAAATCGATTGATAAATACGAGTATTATCAAGTGACAAAATCAGATCGTTTCAAAATGTCAGCCATAAGAAAAATTCAAAGTGCTATAACTCAATCATTTTTTAAGATATTGACAAAGTAAAAAGTGTTCTAGAATTGGTGTTTTAAGATCTAACCCATAAAATAAAAATACTTTTCAACTTTTAATTTTTTCGCATTTATTTTTAAATTTTAAATTTTTAAAATTTTTTAAATGGCCGCTATTTTGAAACAAGATGGCGGATGATGCTGGCCAACGAACTCGATCGAGATATTTGTATGTACTACGTACATATAAAGTTTCATTCAAATCGGTTCATAAATACGTTAGTTATAGCATGACAAAAATCAGATCGTTTCAAAATGTTAGCCATAAGAAAAATTCAAAGTGCTATAACTCATTCATTTTTTAAGATATAGACAAAGTAAAAAGTGTTCTGGATATGGCGTTTTAAGATCTTACACACAAAATAAAAATATATTTCAACTTTAAATTTTTTCGCATTTAATTTTAAATTTTAAATTTTTTAAAATTTTTTAAATGGCCGCCATTTTGAAACAAGATGGCGGATGATGCTGGCCAACGATCTCAGTCGAGATATTTGTATGTGCTATGTACATACCAAGTTTCATTCAAATCGGTTCATAAATTCGTTAGTTATAGCATGACAAAAATTAGATCGTTTCAAAATGTCAGCCATAAGAAAAATTCAAAGTACTATAACTCAATCATTTTTTAAGATATAGACAAAACAAAAAGTGTTCTGAAATTGGTGTTTTAAGATCTAGTACATAAAATAAAAATATTTTTCAACTTTTATTTTTTTCACATTTAATTTTAAATTTTAATTTTTTTAATTTTTTTTTAAATGGCCGCCATTTTGAAACAAAATGGCGGATGATGCTGGCCAACGAACTCGGTCGAGATATTTGTATGTATTATGTACATACCAAGTTTCATTCAAATCGGTTCATAAATACGTTAGTTATCGCATGACAAAAATCAGATATATATATATATATATATATATATATATATATATATATATATATGGTTATATATATATATATATATATATATATGTCAACATTTGAACGAAGGGTGGTTTTGGGGTCTGGGGGTCATTATCGGTGAAAATATATCAAAATTTTCTGGAAATGCTTTCCTCCGGACGGCTGCAATAGGTAGCTTTTTACTTTTTGTAATGAAAGCTACCTAAAAGCAGACGAATGCAGAACTACTTTTAACGAAAACAAAAAAAGAAGGGAGAATACTTATTGCTACAAGTAACTCTGCTTGGAAAAGCTTGGAAATATAACAAAACCCTTCGTGAAGTCAGAAATAAGGGACAAAAATAATAGAAAAATATACGTTGTTTTCAATTAATTTTGCAAATACGAAAACTAACTTTTTCTTAATTTAAAAATTAAAAATATAATAATAGATACATGCCTCGCCACTATCCATAACGATTAGATTTTAAATACTTTCAAAAATAAAGTTATTCACTTTCGAAAATAGAAAGTCACAATGCACAACGATCTGTCGCCGATGCGTTTAACGGAACACTCTAATTTCAACTGATAACAGGAAGTCATCGTTTGCTTAAACAAGATAAAAATGGTATCACAGGTTTCCCCAAAGACTCAGCTTCAAACTGTATCCTTCCATTCGATCGTGCGATGTACTTTATGAAATCGACTTTTGACCAGCCAGATTCTTCAAATACCCCACAGTGCGACGTCAATCACATTTGAAACATAAAGTAAAACCTGTATAGACACCTAATTATGGTAATGTAACACGCGCATTCTAAAGAAAAAAAAATAGACTGCCAATCAACACGTGACCTGAGTTTTGCTAAATTAAAAATATAGTTCTAATATTTTTCGTCTTAAAAAATCTGGCAACATATTTTGTCTATTAAAAAAAACATTCTATACTTACGAGGGCACCACCAAACATGGTGCACACAGATTTTGATGATTTCAAAGTATGTTGTAGGGGTCACACCACTAATTATTCAGCTAAAAGGATTCTTTCAAATGGGCCTTAGTTTTTGAAAAATTGGGGGTCAAAGTTCAGCGTATATTTCAAATACTTATTAGTACGAGCGCCGCATGTGAATCCGTGGCATCGTGGTAACGTGCGAGCCTGCAAGTCGAAAGGTTGCGGGTTCGAATCAGTCCTCGGCCTTTTACTTACTTTTATGTTTTTTTTACACTTCGCAAATTATAAGCAAAATTGAAAATTCTACAGCTTTGAACCTTTTGATATTTTCTGAAGAGGACAGTTTACTTTCTCAAAAATTTTGTATTATTATTTTTTCAAAATATGGTGAACTGACTGCACTTCAGGGTTCAACTAAAAGTACATTTTGCAACAAATAAATAAATAAAAATCTGTATTTAATTAAAATTTTGAAAAGGTATAAGAAAATTTCAATATTTTAAAATCTCCACTACTTTAAATATTAATATTTTTAGATTAATCAGTCACTTTTTTTCTTTTCAAATGTGTATTACACAATATTGTGCTTGGATTTTTAGATAATTTAATACTGTATTTAATATAATTTATATTACTAAAATACTTAATTCGTGATAAATATGTTTAAAATATATTAAAAGTAAAAAAAAGGGGGGGGGGTTAAACATCATTTGTAAAAGTGCAAAAAATAAAAAGAAATCTTCATTTATTCTGATAATTACGGAGGAAAGCAGACGGTTAAAAAAAGTATTTTTATATGTATTATAAATTTTATCTCATTAAACACACGATTTTCGTACTTCAGTTGAATTACGGAAAGAGTGTTTTGATTTGTTATAAAAATAGATGTAATCTGTCATTTCTTATTTGTGCAAACGATAACTTAATGTTCATCTTGAACTTTAGAGATAAATGTATTTACAGAAAATTGAAAACTTGGATAACTGGTAACAACTTGCATTTTAACATTACTGCATTAATATTTTATTATTTTTTCGAAGATACGCATTACTTGAATAATCTAATCCTAAAGACGTTTAAAAAATTGCACCCAAAAATTATTTTGTATTATTTATACATATACAAAAAAAGGCAAGTTTTCATTTAGAATGCTATAAAATAAAAAAGCGATAGGAAAAAAAAATCATTATTTCAGGATTGTGCTTAAAATAAAAAACGTAAATAATAATTAATAAAAAAAAGTTCTAGGCGTAAACTAGTTTTGTAGTTTTGTCAATAGAAATATTCGTTTAATAATTGCAGAAAAAAAAATAAATTTTCATGAAAAAATTTAAAAATGTAAATGTAATTTATTAAGAAAATATCAAAAGCTGTAGCAATTTTGTAATAAAAATACTTAAAATTTATAACGTGTAAAAATACAAAAATAAATAAATAAAAGCCGATGACTGATTCGAACCCGCAACCTTACGACTTGTAGGATCATACGTTACCACGACGCCACGGATTCACATGCAGTGCTCGTACTAATAAGTATTTGAAATATACGCTGAACTTTGACCCCCTATTTCTCAAATACCAAGGCCCATTTGAAAGAATCCTTTCAGCTGAATAATTAGTTGTATGACCCCTACAACATACTTAGAAATCATCAAAATCTGTGTGCACCATGTTTGGTGGTGCCCTTGTTAGTGATGTTCGAAAATTCGAAAAGTTAGTTGTGAACTGTGAGTTCTTGTCTTGTGATGGTGGCGTGCGCCAGGAGAATTATGTAAAAAAAGCTTTATTTGTAAATAATGTATGTGTTTTAGTGTTCTAAATATAAGTACTGTCCTTCAAGAAATAAAAAGTATTTAAAGAAGACTGTAGCCCCGAGATATCCATCTTAAGATAAGTGATGTACTTCTTTATTCTTGTATATTTGTAAGGCGAATTCTTACAGTATTGTACTTTTATGCCTAATATTAAAAAAAAAGAGATTGTTTAATAAAAGTACAATACAGTATTTTAATAAAAAGCTGAGAAATTTCAAACAAATGAACGTTTAAAAAAAAAAAAAAAAAAAAAAAAAAAAAAAAAAAAAAAAAAAAAGGAACTTTAATTTTTGACAAGTTATCACAGCAAAGTCAGAGTTATGATTAAGTTGAAACATTGTTTTAAGGAGTAGAGATTAGGTTGCATTACTAACAAAAGCTAAAACTTAAAAGACATCCGTAATTTTTTACAAAACAGCCTATGGCCCAGTTACCACGTGCACCAGTTGCGTCAGCTTACTTTAATGCAACGATCAGTCTATTATTTTTCCAAGAGGAAAATATTTTTGGGGGCAGATTTTTTATTGTACTTGAAAAAACAATGATAGTACAGACTCAAAATATCTTTGACAAGATTTTGAATCGTTTTGAAAGTCAGAAATTTTCTGAAAGATGAAGATAGAAAAAATGAAGTATTGCATATATTATATAAACAAAAAAGGGTAAACTGCAAGAATTGAAAACAATATTCTACATTGTAACATCACAACTTCAAGAGCGAGAAGGTACTGAGCATCCATGGACACTACATTTCTATTTTTAAAAAATTATAAATATTATTCCTCATATACAACTTTAGCTATTAAACTTCAAATATAAATATTCTATTACTCACCTAACACTCTATTTAGACTTTGGTGGTTTATACATATTAAATCTATCACCGCTATATTTATTAAATAAAATTTGTACTCAATTTAAATGTTTAGAATTTAATGGTTAACGTTTAGTGGTTACTTTATGGAATGTTTTTCAAATTGACACATTAAAACTTTTGTCCTCTCAAAAAATAAAACAAATATAAATTAGAAAAAAATGCACTATATTAAGTAATGAACTGATTAATTAACAGCTATAATAGCTGAATTACTAATTTATATTCATTATTTCCTTTGAAACCAGTTGAAATTCCATACTAATTGATTTAAATAACACGTAACTACAAGATACACTGTAATTTATATGCACTTTTATATTTATTGCAATTGAATAATGATAAAGTTTATGTAACAATGTATAGCAATAAACTTTTCATTAAAAATTACCTCAGACAAATGCAAATATCTTATAATAAGGAACAAAGTAGTAATCTTATACTTTAAGCAAATAGACCATATCTCATCTTATACTATAATGCGAGCAAAAATTGTGTGTGTGTGTGTGAGTGTGTAAATTTTATTTCAAAAACAGCTCTAACGATTTTCGCAAAAATTTGGATTTTACCATTTTCGGGCACGAGAAGACCATTGGGTTAGGTCACATGTTCGAGAAAATTCGATTATTGGGTCATTTTGGGTCATAATGGGTCAGGATCAAGCTATTTATATCTAGAGAACGGCTGGATCGATTTAAAGGAAATTTTGTCAATCCAATCGTTTTTTGACGCGAAAAAATTATTGGGCTGGGTCACATGTTTGAAAAATTTCGATTAGTGGGTCATTTTTGGGTCATTATGGGTCAAGCTATTTTTATATAAACAAGTTGGAAATTGCACGTGAAGCGTAGCAAATGAGGTGCGTTCGTACGATAACGAAGTTTTAAAATATTTAGATCTTGCTGATATAGTAGAGCGTACTTTGGATACAGTATAGTAGTCGAAATCTTTGTGTTCCTGTAAATATGCAGGAAGTAATTTTTATTATACTTCATTAACGTATATCTTATTCATAAAATGTGAAGTAGTTGAATAACACGCCCCAAACAATGTTTCCCCGCATAACATTATTTAGTGGAATACATTTGTGTGGCCCTGTAATTTAATAATAAATAGTCTTTGCTTCATAGGTTGTGCAAAATGTATTTTTTACTACATATTTCATAGATTCATGTCAATTGTATTATGTTCAAATGAGTGTAACACCATTGAAATGCATTTGAAACTTTTTTCCCCGTTGACCGTAATGTAACGGAATCCTTTTGATTGTCCCTGTAATTGATCTATCCATCCGATTTTCATAAAATTTGAAATGACTCGAGAACATTATGTAATAATTATGTATTTTAAATTTCAAATGATTCGGTTGGGTAGTTTTTGTGTTGTTATATGTGGACGGACAGATAGACGGACAGACAGACAGATAGACAGACAGACGGACGGACTGAGCGACAATAATAGGTGCTACGTATTTACATAATTACGAAGGCACCTAAAAAAGGCTCTAACGATTTTGACAAAACTTTATATTTTATCATTTTGGACTACAAGAAGACCATTGGGCTACGTAACATGTTCGAGAAAATTCGGTAAGTGGGTCATTTTTGGGGTCATTGTGAGTCATGCTATTTTTATCTAGAGATTTTCTCACGTAACTTTGACTAAAAATTGCATCCTGTGGTTTTCGGGCACGAGAAAAACTTTGGGCTAGGTTTACACGTTCGAGAAAAAAAAATTTAATGGATCATATTGGGCTATTAAGGGTCTGAGTCAAGCTATTTATATTTAAAGAACGGCAGAATCAATTTCATCGAAATTTTGCTTGTAACAGTTTTTTGACATGAGAAAGCTAATGGGCTAAGTCACACGATCGAGAGATTCGATTATAAGAGTCATTTGTGGGTCATGATGGATCACGATAGGTCATGGTCAAGCTATATCTAAAGAACAGGTGGATCGATTTTAACGACCTTTTGTATACAACATTTTTTCAGAACGAAAAAATTATTGAGTTAGGTCTCATGTTCGAGAAATTTCGATTACTGGGTCATTTTGGGTCATAAAGTGTCTGGGTCAAGCTATTTATAGTTAAAAAACGGTAGGATCGACTTTAACGAAATTTTGTATACAGTATTACTTTCGGCACGATAAAACTATTGGGCTGGGTCACAAGTTTGAAAAAATCAGATAAGTGTTTCTTTAGTGGGTCATTATGGGTCAAACCAATTTTATCTAAAAAAGTCTCTAACGATTACCACAAACTAAAATCTCCAAATTTTGTTGACCAAATTTTGTATTCCACAGTTTTGGATTACAAGAACACCATTTGATTAAGTCACGTGTTAGAGGAAATTAGTTTAGTGGATTATTTTTCGGTCATTGTGGGTAATGCTAATTGTATCTAGAAAATGACTTGCCCGATTTTGACTAAATTTTGTATTCTGTAGTTTTCGGAGATGAGAAAATCTTCGGCCTAGGTCACATGTTCGAGAAAATTCGAATATTAGGTCCTTTTGGATTATAATGAATCAAGGTAGAGCGAATTATATAAAAACCGGCTCAATCGATTTTAGCAAAATTTTGTATCCAAATAACGTTTTACGGCAAGAAAAAATTATTGCACAATGTTACATATTTGAGAGATTTTGATTATAGGGGTCATTTTGTGTCATGAAGGGTCACCATAATTTTATCTAGAAAACAGCTCTCAGCATTTTGACTATACTTTGTATTATACTGTTTTCGGGGAAGAGAAAACCATTGAGCTCGGACGCATGTTTGAAAATGTGATTAATTGGTCATTTTGTTTGGGTTGTAATGTGTCAGTGTCATTCTAATTATATTTAACCAACGACTCAATCAATTATAACTAAAATTTTAATCGAAACGTATTTTGGCACAAGAAGGCTTGTGGCCTTAGTCGCATATTAGAAAATAGTTGATTAGTGAGTCATTCGTGGATCTATGGATGTAGTATGGAAGGATGTTCTTTCGTTATAAATATTTGACTAATGTAAAATTTAGAAATATGTTCATAGTATTGATATTTATAGTTTCTTTAAATAAGAATATTATAAAATAAATTATTTATAGCAATAATAGAGCAAGAATCTCATTTTATATAAAATTTAATACAGAATTTACTTTAACCGAGCATGGCTCGGTGTTCTCCGCCAGTAGGTGTTAAATGCTTGTGCTTTTTTAATGGATTAAAATAAAATTTTAGAAAACAACTACTCTAGTCTTTCAGTTTGAAAATTTTTGGCCTGCAGAAAAGTGGATGGTCACATTTTGCTGGTTCAAATAACATTGATAGTGGCAGGATAGCTAATCACATTACGCAGGTGAATACATTAGGCAGATGGTCAGATTACTGTACAATTCTCATATTATTTTATATAAGCATAAGTAAAATTTTCCAAAAGCGGTCACTTTAGTCAGTGGCCACTTTACCAAAGTGGTCACGTTAGCAAGTTCTACCGTGCTTTAATAATATTATTCAAACTATTAATTCGCTTTGATTTCTTTATTAAAAATGCGTAAGAATATTTAAGGGTACAGGGGATTCTCAAAACTAATTTTTTTTTTTCATTTTCAATGACTTTTTTTTTTTAATTTCTGGAAATAGTCATAGTATACATATCTCTTATTTCACCTTTTTAAAAAAAAAATTAATTCAATCGTTTTTGAGATAGTTTTTTTTATTTAACGAAAAATGGCAATATTTCAAAATGCTCCATGCGCAACCAGTTTTCACATACTTGTTCAAAATTTTTCCATAATAACCCTTTCATACATGCAAATAAATGTTACCAAGCATTTTTAGCATATTACTTATAAAACATTAAAAAATGATTTTAATTTAATTTGTTTGTATTTTCACTAAAAAATCATTAAAAATTCCATATAACTGAAATTTTAATAATTTAAATGCGTCTAAACAAGTTTATTTTTAGTAACATTTGTTAACGCATACATAGAGAGCATTTAAAAAAAAACCAGAAAAATTTGAGCATAAAGTATTGCGCATGGAACATTTTGAAATCAGGAAAACGACGAAAATATTCATTCCGAGAAAAACAAGTTTTGGTAACTACAATGGTTATAATTGCTTAAGGGAAACCCGAACCCTATTCTCGGCCAAAAATCATCAAAAGTTCAAAAAAAAATTATCTCAGAAAACGATAAAATACATATTTGCGAATATCCATGCAAACTTTCAGAACTCTGGGACACTTGGAACAGGTAGCAAATGAGTTTTTAGCTCACAGGCTATCATAGCCTGAGAGCTTATGTGCCCGCCCGTTCTGTATGTATGTTCGTTCGTGCGTAACGCGATAACTCATGATAAAAATATCCGATCCACTTGAAATTTTATATATAGGTATATCCTGATAAGGCGATTCCCTGATTTGTTTTTGAAGTTCATTCGATATGTATAAGAGGGGGAATGGGGGGCTGATGCCTCTCCCCTTAATTGATATAAATGGGTTTTTCATGTAGAAAACAGTTTTCGTTCAAAATTTAGATATAGAATCATTCTGAGGAGGCGATTCGGTGACTGTTATTAGGTATTCATTGAATAAGTATAAACAGGGGGAACGGAAGTTCTAATGCCTCTCCCCTTAATTTATATAAATGGGTTTTTCATGCAGAATTATCAGATTTTGTTCAAATCTCTGAATAGTTTCGAAAGTTTAATGGTTAAGTATAAAACAGGGGGATAAGTCCTCTTAAATTATATAAATGGATTTTTATTAAGAATTATCCGATTTGCTCTGAATTTTGGATATTGATTTTTTATATGATAAGACATGTCCTTGATAGTTTAGGGGGTTCAATGATTAATTATAAAAAAGGGGAAAGGGGAGAGCTGTTTCCCCTTTTTTAATTTTTTTTCGAACGGAATTACCTTTGAAAATATAAAGCTGTAATGTACAGTTAGTATGCGTAGCCTGTGAGCTCAATGCCATCAGTTTAACTGAGCAATATTCTTTTTATTTTTAATTGTAGTCACTAGAGTTTAAAGGACTAGCGGCCATTTAAAATGTGTTTTCCTGAAAATGACTTTTTCCATATTTTGCCTAAATTCAAAGTACTAAGGCTCAATGGTAAAATGGTTTAGAAACAAAGTGTTTATGTTTTTAGAATCTTAAAAAAATTGCAACAAAAGTAAGGAGAGATATTTTTTTTAACTATTTCTGAGATTTTTACATAAATTGGTAAACATGAAAATTATAAGGAATTTAAGGAAATTTACCATGCGTAATTTCTGTCTTTTTTTTAGCTGATTAAAATAGAAAATTAAAAACATCTCTCCCTAGGTCGTTTCCATAAACTATAACACTATTTAAGAAATTTTAGTAATACCAAAATATTGAAAACTGTATGAGGAGTAGTAATTTTAAAAAGTGTATTTTTCAACAAAAAGAAAATCATAAAAATCGGCATAAAAAATATACTTTTTAATAAAAAGTGATTTTTTTGCTAATTATTCCTTACAAGAAGATTCTTAAATAGTACACCAAAATTCATTACTTTAAAATCAATTATAAAAATTTTGGGTTTTTTCTTACGGATCTCCCTTAATAATTTCCTACTGACACAAAATCTTCTCAAAACTAACTTTATTATTTTCTTATTTGTTTTTTAAAATTTTCTGGAAATATTCATCGTAAAAATACACTTATTGTTCAAATTTTTGTTAAATATATTAAATAGTTGTTGAGAAATAGATATTTTAAAAATTATTTTACGCTAAAAAGATTGGGGACAAAAAGCAATTCATAATGCATTGTTAACAAACGCTAAAAGAAACAGTTAACAGTTACAGTTAAAGTATTGTTTTGGAAAATCACAAAATTAATAAGTATTCAGTGCAAAATAATAATATTAAGTAAGGTAAAGGGAAAAACTAGGCTAAATTTTACGGCTGCGAATCGACGAAAAAGTAAATAAAGGGGCGTGGCAGAGTCAGCTGATTGGACAAAAATGCATGTATCACCAGTAAAAATAGTTGAAATTGAAAAACTATTTTTGCGTTCAATAGCAGGGAGTTCATATAATGTCGTTATGCTAAAAATGAAAATTCGACAATTTGATGATTTTTTGCAATTTTAAAAGTCCACTGTATCCTTAATAAAATAAATCATATTTTAGTCATTAAAAATAATTTTATTATTACTTTTATTTAATAAATGGACTATCTTTATTTTTTTATTGATTGACTATGCTTCCCTTTCAATTTTAAATCATATTCACTGAATACAGAATCTGAAATTATTATTCCATCTACTCTACATGACTTTTCTCTAAATTGATATAATTTCCTCTCAACTTTTGATTAAATTACATTGAATAGCTAGTTTCTTTTTCTCATACTCTCTTTTCGTGGTCGGTAAAGCTCATCGAATGAGGTAATGGTCGCTCAATACCCTTTCACAATGCGGATCAAGCGTTTTCTATTAAATTAATCACAATTTACATTATTACCTTTCTTAGCAATGTTTGAGATGACTCACTTTCTGTTCAACATCGCAAACTTTAATCACTCAAATGTTCCGGAAATCTCTCTAAATAAATTTTCTATAAAACATGCAAAAATTCAAATAGTAGCGCCTAAATTTTGAAAATTTTGCAAGTGTGAAACATTCCACGTAACATATATTTACAATTTATATTTACAATTATGAACTTTTTTATGGATCAAAAGCACCTAAGAGATGTAGTGCAGCGTATAATGCAGATATATTTCGTATGAAATACTACCTATTAAAGTTTTCGATATGTTGGAATTTCTGAAAATTTTTTGCAGATCTACACCGATCATGACCCCTCGACCCCAAAATTACCATCAGTAAAAAACGTTACGCATCTATGTATTATGTATCGATATATTATATATCATATATCTATATGCTATATATCACACTTTTATGGACACGATAACCTTTATAATTCTGCTCAAATCGCTTCCAAACTTATACATAAAATCAAGGGTCATAAAATCTCGGTCAACTTTGTTAATGGACAAAATTGGACCAAGAGGGTAGAAATTGAGAGGGGTTCTATGAAAACCGAAAAAAAACTCATAACATCTTAGTCAAAATAGATATCGAAACAGCATAAGTTATATCTTTTATCAAAAAAACGGATCAAAAGTTTATGCATGACACATTATTGATAAAATTAAAAATGGGCTCAAAGGGCGAAAAAAAAATAGGATTTTTGGGAGAAAAAGATTCATAACTTCGTCAATTCTGAAGATATCTAATCCAATTAAATCTACTATAAATTTATTTAATTTTATCTAAATTTTTTGTAGTGACAAGTTTTTGACAGGAGCAACTCTTATCGCAAAATAAATAAATAAAAACGAAAAAAGGGGGATGGGGGAGAAGGAAAATATCCATAATTTCGTCAATTCTTAAGATATCAAATCCGATTAAATTTATTATACATCTTCCATAATAATATCTACAACTTTTATACTGACAAGTTTTTGATAGGACTAAGTCTTAGCAAAAATAAATCAAACACAAATATGAATTGAAGAAAATATCATTTTAAAATTCTACTCAAATCCAAAATGCTTAGAATTATGATTGATTTTTAAGTTCCTTATTGCTCCCAAAATCATGCAGTTGGCATTTTCTCTTATTTAAGAACTATATAATGGGTCCTATTAGTCAATTTTTTCATAAAGACAGAATATATTTTAAAAAATGGTTTCAAAATGGACATTTTGAACAGATTTTTCCGAAGCGATCGTGATTGAAGATAATGAGAAGGTATTCATATAACAAATTCCTTATTTTCTGGCTTCTTTTTAAATTTGTATTATTTCTCGAACTTATGCAATTGGTATTGTGTCTTAGTGGTCAATTATTTCATAAAAACAGAATATAATTTTAAAAACGCTGTCAAAGTGGGTATTTTGAACCGAATTTTGTTTAAGATGATTCGTATAAAACCAGCTCTTACAGAAAAATTAAATTAAAAATTCTTCAAAAGTGGCTAAATAAAGTTGTCAAACAGGTTTTATCTCTAATCATATTTTACTTTTTGTTCGTGAAATGAGATCTTAACTTCGAAATCTATCTGCGCCTGTAAACCAAGCCGAAAGGGACATTTTTCGCTTCTGTTTTAAATGCCAAAATAAGTATTCAGTAGTTCGAATTCTTATAAAAAAAAGTAGTAGTTATAAAAGTAAAAATATGTAGTAAGGTATGCTCCATGAAATTTTCTTCAAAATGAAAAAGAAAACGAGAACAAACAAAGAAATAAATTGACCTTTCTAAAATTTCTCTGGTGATAATCTTTTTTTTATCTATGAAATATATCCACCATTTCTTCAAACGACAAAAAAGAGAAAAAAAAGAACGAAATAAATTAATTTTTAGGAAATTTCTGTGGCAGCAGGCATGTTTGATTATCTATAAAATTAGTCAACCGCATCTTCCTGATATTTTTATTTTGTTTGTTTAAAATTTTCACCAATATTTTATATCATGCAGTACAAACGTTTGAGAAAAGTTTAAATTCTAAGAAAAATAATAATAGTTCTTAAAGATGTTTTTCTGTCGCTTCAAAGTTATATAACGTTGTTATCTATTAGGTCGAAAATATTATTAAGTCGTATACGCGGATAAAATTATTTATGACATACATTTTAAAATACAGCTTTTTATTAAAAACTGAAATGAACTTACACAGATGAATTTAGGCTTCTTACTTCTTCTGGGTATTTTCAAAATTTTATATTTTCAAGTGATTAATAATTTATCATTGTAAAACTGATTAATGTCTAAATGATCATTTTTTAAACAATTTTTTATGAAAAATTATAAACACTCACTCATATCGGCCTCATATGAAGACAGATAGTTTAGCTTTTTAAAGAAAACAGGAAGGAAAAATCTTGCGTTAAGCATAGATTATGAAATATTTTCCAACACTTCCCGAAATCTTTAACAAAACTTCGTTATTTAGGAAAATAATATGTTATTGCCCATAGCCAAATGTGTATTCCAATATTTTTGAACAGCTCTGTGTTTGATCTATTAGTTGATATATATACTACTAGCAGCCTTCGCCTGCTACGCTGGTCAATTTTTTCTAATGAAACCTTGAATCAAACGAATTTTATGATCCGTGAATTTTATCAAGCGTTTTAAAGCAATGTGGAGATTTACCTGAAATGTCGATCTGAAATGCTGAAAACATTACAGACGTTATTACGCTATTATATGTTCCATTGAGTCAGACAATATTAGGACTGTTAAGAACCAACTTCTTTGTTGATCATTTACAATAAGATTTGGTAAAGAAGGATGGAACAATATGCAACATGTTAAAAATGTTCATGAAAAATTGTCAATGCAAGTTTCACCAGTTTCCGTTAATTAGGCCTATTTAAAAGTCCGTGCATAATTGGGTTCATCTGAATCTAGACCTTAAATCCATCATTCTATAACCAAGCAACCTGGTAAAGAAGCAACACTAAGCAAATGATATGAATTTTACACTAAATCATGCTTTGAAAAATTAACTAACCAATAAAGTTCCACTAACATCCAATTATCAGAATCTTTTAAACTGAAAATGTATCAAACCAAATTAATCTTTGTGGCTGAAAATCCATGAAGGATCTCGACCGACAGTGTCCACCCCTGTTTTCTTCACCTTGGGCCCCAAGCTACTATGCAGCATATGTTCCAGCTAGGTATTCAGCCTAACGCAAGACCCCCAGTCTTTAGTTCTCAGGCAAGCTTTGTACTCATTTTATCGGCACCGAAAAGATCAAAGACTCAGTGAACCTTGGCCAGTTGGGAGTCTAATTCTCGACCTACAGAATAGAACTCAGATACTCTGACTACTACGCTACGCTGCTGAGCTTAAAATTTACCGAAACCTATCTAAAATTGTTTAATTAGCAGTTTAAATCTATTAAAAATTCATTTATCAGAATTTTTTTTAATCAAACATTTCGAAATCGTGTTTAATAGTCTAAGAAATTTCCCCTTGATTGGGCAGTTAAATTGCCCAACGTAGAACGATAAATTCTATACTAACATATTTTCTAAAAAATTGTCAAAATAACAGTATACGTCTCATCAAACTTTATAAGCCGAACTCAAGTTAAAAAAGCCCAGAAAGAAATTCCTGTTTTCATTTTATGTATATTGCGATAGTTACATACGGCTTTCATGATCGCATTAATGAACTCTCAAAGATTAAGGTGTTGTTATAGAGGTAACATGTAGTTACATGACCTCTGGATTTTTTAAGAAACTCTGTACAACTTCCGTAATTATAGCATATACATGCTCTAGTGTATACCCTCTGTCTGTAGCGTAGGATTTTCTTTACTATGTTACTGAGAACTTTTCCGCATAATTCTGAAGCTAAATAGTCCTTCCGGCAATGCCGGGAGGAAGAGGTAGCTTTCATATACTTATTTATTTATTTTATATTAAGTTATATAAATCAAATATACGAAGCTCAAAATAGTGAAACACGATTATGTAAGATTGAATACTAGTCTTTGTCAATACTGAATAATAATAAAAATTTTTAGAAATTAGTCATCTTTTATTTAACCTGGTTTTATTTTAAGCGATTTGTAGGGTCGCCAAATTCCACGATATCCATTTTAAAGCAGCACGATGGATAAAAAAACACAATGAGCTTGATAGAAATCTTAATTCATGTGAACAAGCACCCTCACATCGAAATCCATTAATATATACGAGTGCTGTCGCGGGCAAATTGACTTTTAAAAAAAATGTCGCCCACATTAGAAATTCAAACTGCTATATCCCAGGCGTTTTTTAAGGTAAAGACAAAGCAAAAAATATTCCGGAATTCATTATTAAGATAAATAGTTAAGAAAGAACCTTTTTTCAATTTATAATTTTTTGTTTATACATCATTACACATTTAAAAGATTTTTGACAAATTTAAATGGAAGCCATTTTGAAACAAGATGGCGGATAAAGTTGGCCGTGAACTCGGTCAAGACATTGGTATGTACAATGAACACACGGAGTTATATAGAAATCAGTTTATAAATATGCCTATTAACGCGTGACAAATTTCAGACCGTTTCAAAATGTCAATCTCACTGGAAATTGAAAGTGCTAAAATTCAGCCATTTTTCAAGATATTGAAGAAACAAAAAATGCTCTGGAATCTTTGTATCAAGGTCAAAACACAAAAAAAATCTTTTTCAATTTCTTACTTTTTTGCACCCAATTTTAAAATTTAAATTAAAAAAATAATATTCCGCCATTTTGAAACAAGACGGCGGTTGGAACTGACCAACGAACTCGGTCCAGGCATAAGTATGTCCTATCTACGCACCAAGTTTCGTCTAAATCAGTGTATCACACGCGTGTTATCACATGACGAAAACCAGATCATTTCAAAATGTGAGCAACACTAGAATTTAACAGTATTATAACTCAGAAATTTTTTAAGATACAGACGAAACAAAAAGTGCTTTGAAATCTTTGTATAAAGGTCAAATGCATAAAAGAAAAATCTTTTTCAATTTCTCAGTTTTTTGTACTTAATTTCAAATTTTAAATTTCTTTAAAAAAATTTAAATGGCCGCCATGTTTTACCAAGATGGCGGATGGAACTCGTTAACAAACTCGTTCCAGGCTTTCTTAAGTACTATGTACACACCAAGTTACATCCAAATCGATTTATAAATACGAGTGTTATCACGTGACAAAATCAGATCGTTTCAAAATGTCAGCCATAAGAAATATTCAAAGTGCTAAAACTCAATCATTTTTTAAGATATAGGCAAAGAAAAAAGTGTTCTAAAATGGGTGTTTTAGGATCTAACACATAAAATAAAAATATTTTTCAACTTTTAATTTTTTCGCATTTATTTTTAAAATTTAAATTTTTTAAAAAAATTTAAATGGCCGCCATTTTGAAACAAGAAGGCGGATGATGCTGGCCAACGAACTCGTTCGAGATATTTGTATGTACTATGTACATACCAAGTTTCATTCAAATCGGTTCATAAATACATTAGTTATAGCATGACAAAAATCAGATCGTTTCAAAATGTCAGCCATGAGAAAAATTCAAAGTGCTATAACTGAATCATTTTTTAAGATATAAACAAAAAAAAAGATTTCTGGAATTGGTGTTTTAATATCTAACACATAAAATAAAAATATTTTTCAACTTTTAAATTTTTCACATTTAATTTTAAATTTAAAATTTTTAAATTTTTTTTAAATGGCCGCCATTTTTAAACAAGATGGCGGATGATGCTGGCCAACGAACTCGGTCGAGACATTTGTATGTACTATGTACATACCAAGTTTCATTCAAATCGGTTCATAAATACGTTAGTTATCGCATGACAAAAATCAGATATATATATATATATATATATAGTCTTTTCGGCAGTGCCGGGAGGAAGAGGTAGCTTTCATATACTTATATATTTATTTATTTATTTTAAATTAAGTATATTATTCAAAAATACTAAGCTCAAATTAGTGGAACATAATTATGAGCTTGGTCGAAATCTTAATTCATGTGCACATGCACACTCATATCTAAATCGATTAATATATACGAGTGCTGTCGCGGGCAAATTGATTTTTTTTTTAATGTCACCCACGTTAGAAATTCAAACTGCTCAGGCGTTTTTTAAGTTAAAGACAAAGCAAAAAATAATCCGGAATTCATTATTCAGATAAATACTTTAAAAAGAACCTTTTTTCAATTTCGAATTTTTTGTTTGTACATCATTATACATTTAAAAGATTTTTGACAAACTTAAATGGCTGCTATTTTGAAATAAGAGGCGGATGAAGTTGGCTAGGGAACATGGTTAAGGCATTGCTATGTACTATGTGTACACGGAGTTAAACCCAAATCAGTTTATAAATATGAACATGGTTAAGGCATTGCTATGTACTATGTGTACACGGAGTTAAACCCAAATCAGTTTATAAATATGAACATGGTTAAGGCATTGCTATGTACTATGTGTACACGGAGTTAAACCTAAATCAGTTTATAAATATACGCATAATCGCGTGAAAAAATTTCAGTCCGTTTCAAAATATGAACCGCATCACTGGAAATTGAAAGTTCTATAACCCAGCCATTTGTTAAGATATAAATGAAACAAAAAATGCTCTGGAATCTTTGTATCAAGGTCAAACTTACAAAAGAAAAATCTTTTTCAATTTCTTACTTTTTTGCACCTAATTTTAAAATTTAAATTAAAAAAAAATATTCCGCCATTTTGAGACAAGATGGCGGATGGATCTGGCCAACGAACTCGGTCCAAACATTGGTATGTACTATGTACGCACCAAGTTACATCCAAATCGATTCATAAATACGTGACAAAAATCAGATCGTTTCAAAATGTCAGCCATAAGAAAAATTCAAAGTGCTATAACTCAATCATTTTTTAAGACATAGACAAAATAAAAAGTGTTTTGGAATCGTTGTTTTAAGTTCTAACACGTAAAAGATAGATATTTTTCAACTTTAAATGTTTTCGCATTTAATTTTAAATTTTAAATTCTTTCAAAAATTTAAAATGGTTGCCATTTTGAAAAAAATGGCGGATGATGCTGGCCAACGAACTCCGTCGAGACATTTGTATGTAATATGTACATACCAAATTTCATTCAAATCGGTTTATAAATACGCATGTTATCACGTGACAAAAATCAGATCGTTTCAAAATGTCAGCCATAAGAAAAATTCAAAGTGCTATAACTCAATCATTTTTTAAGATATAGACAAAATAAAAAGTGTTCTAGAATCGTTGTTTTAAGTTCTAACACGTAAAAGAAAAATATATTTCAACCTTTAATTTTTTTCGCATTTAATTTTAAATTTTATTTTTTTTTAAATTTAAAATGGCCACCATTTTGAAACAAAATGGCGGATTATGCTGGCCAACGAACTCGGTCGAGACATTTGTATGCACTATGTACGTACCAAGTTTCATTCAAATCGGTTCATAAATACGTTAGTTATCGCATGACAAAAATCAGATATATATATATATATATATATATATATATGTGGTTATATATTTATATATATATATATATATATATGTCAACATTTGAACGGAGGGTGGTTTTAGGGTCTGGGGGTCATGATCGGTGAAAATATACCAAAAATTTTCTGGATGTGCTTTCCTCCGGACGGCTGCGATAGGTAGCTTTTTACTTTTTGTAATAAAAACTACCTAAAAATAGTCCTTCCGGTAGTGCCGGGAGGAAGAGGTAGCTTTCATATACTTATATATTTATTTATTTATTTTAAATTAAGTTATATTAGTAGAACCTGATTATGAGCTTGGTCGAAATCTTAATTCAGGTGCACATGCACACTCATATTGAAATCGATTAATATATATATGCGATAACTCAGCCATTTTGTAAGATACAAGCGAAACAAAAAATGCTCTGAATCTTTGTATCAAGGTCAAATGCAGAAAAGAAAAATCTTTCTCAATTTCTCACTTTCTTGTACCTAATTTTAAATTTTAAAATTTATAAAAAAATTTTAATGGGCGCCATTTTGAAATAAAATGGCGGATGGAATTGAGTATCGAACTCGATTCAGGCCTCAGTATATACTATGTACACACCAAGTTACATCCAAATCGATTCATAAATACGCGTGTTATCACGTGACAAATATCAGATCGTTTCAAAATGTCAGTCATAAGAAAAATTCAAAGTGCTATAACACAATCATTTTTTAAGATATAGACAAAATAAAAAGTGTTTTGGAATCGTTGTTTTAAGTTCTAACACTTAAGAGAAAAATATTTTTCAACTTTTAATTTTTTCGCATTCAATTTTAAATTTTAATTTTTTTTAAAAATTTAAAACGGCGAATGATGCTGGCCAACGAACTCGGTTGAGAAATTTGTATGTACTATGTACATACCAAGTTTCATTCAAGTCCGTGCATAAATACGCGTGTTATCACGTGACAAAAATCAGATCGTTTCAAAATGTCAGCCATAAGAAAAATTCAAAGTGCTATAACACAATCATTTTTTAAGATATAGACAAAATAAAAAGTGTTCTGGAATCGTTGTTTTAAGTTCTAACACTTAAAAGAAAAATATTTTTCAACTTTTAATTTTTTCGCATTCAATTTTAAATTTTAAATTTTTTTTTAAATTTAAAATGGCGGATGATGCTGGCCAACGAACTCGGTTGAGAAATTTGTATGTACTATGTACATACCAAGTTTCATTCAAGTCCTTACATAAATACGCGTGTTATCACGTGACAAAAATCAGATCGTTTCAAAATGTCAGCCATAAGAAAAATTCAAAGTGCTATAACACAATCATTTTTTAAGATATAGACAAAATAAAAAGTGTTCTGGAATGCAGAAAAGAAAAATCTTTCTCAATTTCTCACTTTCTTGTACCTAATTTTAAATTTTAAAATTTATAAAAAAATTTTAATGGGCGCCATTTTGAAATAAAATGGCGGATGGAATTGAGTATCGAACTCGATTCAGGCCTCAGTATATACTATGTACACACCAAGTTACATCCAAATCGATTCATAAATACGCGTGTTATCACGTGACAAATATCAGATCGTTTCAAAATGTCAGTCATAAGAAAAATTCAAAGTGCTATAACACAATCATTTTTTAAGATATAGACAAAATAAAAAGTGTTTTGGAATCGTTGTTTTAAGTTCTAACACTTAAGAGAAAAATATTTTTCAACTTTTAATTTTTTCGCATTCAATTTTAAATTTTAATTTTTTTAAAAAATTTAAAACGGCGAATGATGCTGGCCAACGAACTCGGTTGAGAAATTTGTATGTACTATGCACATACCAAGTTTCATTCAAGTCCGTGCATAAATACGCGTGTTATCACGTGACAAAAATCAGATCGTTTCAAAATGTCAGCCATAAGAAAAATTCAAAGTGCTATAACACAATCATTTTTTAAGATATAGACAAAATAAAAAGTGTTCTGGAATCGTTGTTTTAAGTTCTAACACTTAAAAGAAAAATATTTTTCAACTTTTAATTTTTTCGCATTCAATTTTAAATTTTAAATTTTTTTTTAAATTTAAAATGGCGGATGATGCTGGCCAACGAACTCGGTTGAGAAATTTGTATGTACTATGTACATACCAAGTTTCATTCAAGTCCTTACATAAATACGCGTGTTATCACGTGACAAAAATCAGATCGTTTCAAAATGTCAGCCATAAGAAAAATTCAAAGTGCTATAACACAATCATTTTTTAAGATATAGACAAAATAAAAAGTGTTCTGGAATCGTTGTTTTAAGTTCTAACACTTAAAAGAAAAATATTTTTCAACTTTTAATTTTTTCGCATTCAATTTTAAATTTTAAATTTTTTTTTAAATTTAAAATGGCGGATGATGCTGGCCAACGAACTCGGTCGAGACATTTGTATGTACTATGTACACACCAAGTTTCATTCAAATCGGTTCATAAATACATTAGTTATCGCATGACAAAAATCAGATATATATATATATATATATATGGTTATATATATATATATATATATATACATGAGGACCCCAGAAGTCAAGGGGTACAAGTGACACAATTTAGATTTCGAGTAAATCGAGTTCAAAGTTAAACATCAATTGTAATTGAATGAATTGAGATATGAAACTTTTGCTTATATCTTAATGATTTTTGAACTCTTATTTCAATAAATGTTTTAAAAAAAGTGGAATACAATATTTATTTTTTTTTATAATCAAGCAATGTTTATCATCAGTCGGCACTTATACCCCTTGGCTTCCAAGCAGTAATGAAGACTGAAGGGTACAAGGGCCAAATGAACACAAGTAATGAAAAAATATTAAACAAAAAATTGTATTTGTGAAAAAATTAAGAACAATGTTGATACAGATAAGCGAAAGGACAAAATTTGTTTTAATATAAATTCTAAAAAAGGAAAAATTATGAAATAAAAAATGAATTTACGAAAAATTTATGAACAATGTTGTTATAAATGAATGAAAGGAAAAAGTTTTGTTCTAATAAGTTTTAAAATTTTATTATAAGTTTAGAAACATTAGAATTTCATATTTTTTAACACTTACCAACAGAGTTGAAAAGTGAATATGATTTTGGTTTGTCAGTCCGTCTGTCCGCGCCCTAACTCTCGTAAATATATTCGGATTGCCCTGAAATTTTTGGGAATTATTCATGTTTACCTCAACACAAACCTATTTCAAATGAAGTTTCTAATACGACTATTTTATTTATAGGGATAATCAAAAGTTTTCCGTTACATTACAGTTTATGGGAAAAATCGTTTTAAATGAATTCGAAAGATGTTGCACCTTGTGACATATTAAAATTTATATACATTTACGAATTACACTAAAATAAACATTCTATAAAATCTGAGGTGAAAAGAATAGTTATTTATTTACAGGACCATACAAAAGATTTGCATTACCTAATGATAAAGAGGGAATTGTTTGCAACTTATTTTAATTATTTTACAATTTTCATGTACAATAAAATTCATATATATCGCGGAGGTTTAATACACGTTTTTCGTGCATAATACGAAGTACACGGTATTTACAGGGACACAAAAAAAGATTTCAAATAGTATATTCTATACAGAGTATTGTATACATTATCAATGATGATTGATGGATGGACGAAATGCCATTTTAATTATGAATTGCACTTTTAAGTTTCACTAAATTTATATGACATGTATAAATGCTACAGTTCATATACAGGGTTATACAAAAATACTCGTAAATGTAACAGAATATGAGCGTACTTTACTTAAAGAGTGCTTTTAAATAAGTCATGCATTTCTATGCTGAACTGCATTCAGTTTACTAAGAAATGCTTGTAAAATATAGATGAAATGATATACAGGATCAAGCACAAGATTTTATACATGGTCATCGATGATGATAATTTCTGAAAATGTGATTTCAGTAATCTTAAGTGTGTTTTAGCTTGAAGTGAATTTCAGTTAAATACTGGCGGATAATAAAGGTTCAAGATAAACTACAGAATGAACAAAAGTATACAAGTATGCTTCCATCTATTAGTATAAACTGCTGAAAGAGAAATTTCAAACTATTATGTGTTTTCTTGTTAAATTAATTTTTCCCGTTATACAGTATGTATCAACCGACTGATAAAACATAGGGCTGCTCAAAAGTATCAGAATACATATTTAGCAATGGATAGTAACACTTTATTACCCTAAATAGCAAACTTTTTAAAAGATTTCAGGGAATGTTGGAAAGTGTTTCATAATCTATGCTTAACGCATGATTTTTCTTACTTGATAACATTTAAAATGCATTTATTTAATGCATAAGAAAGCAAATGATTTTGTATGTCGTTGGTCGCGCTTCTACTATGTAGACGTTAACGGACACAACTGTACTTATACCCCTTGGCCTCCACACGTTTCACAGCTTTGGGAAAGAGGGTAACTGAACCCTATAACTCAGTACATAATGAAAAAATCACTCTTAACTCTTTACCTACAAATAAATAGACATATTTCCAGATAGCCTATGCACAACTCAATTTTTTCAATTTTGTCACTTTTACCCTTGGCTTCTGGGCTATTTCATATGTCAACATTTGAACGGAGGGTGGTTTTCGGGTCTGGGAGTCATGATTAGTGAAAATATACCAAAATTTTCCGGAAGTGCTTTCCTCCGGACGGCTGCAATAGGTAGCTTTCTACTTTTTGTAATGAAAGCTACCTAATATACATGGTTATATATATGTCAGCATTGTTCAAATGCTGCATTGTTCAAATGCCACCCTCCGTTCAGGAGGGTGGTTTTGGGGTCTGGGGGTCATGATCGGTGAAAATATACCAAAATTTTCTGGAAGTGCTTTCCTCCGGACGGCTGCAATAGGTAGCTTTTTACTTTTTGTAATGAAAGCTACCTAAAAATATAGAATGATGTGGTAAATATTGAAACAATCCCTGAAATATTATTTAACGGTGTACCTGTCATCTAAACCAATTTATTAACACTTTAAATCTTTTATACTCGGGCTCACCTAATTTTAGCATTCTCGTAACTATTACTAAGTATCGAAGAACCGTGATTTTTACATTAAACCATTTATAAATCAAACAATATAAGTTCTAGAAAATTCTGTTCACTAAAATCTGAATTGTAACCAGTCGGAATGAAATAAGAATTTGAATTTTACATGCATAGTAAATGATGATGTGTAAAAATGTTAGTACTGCTATTTGGATTTAAAAAACGCTATTGGCGAGATTAACCCTTGGCTAATATAAAAAATACCCATTTTTTATATAATCTAGGAGCAAACGAAAAATCATCAAGGTACTACTTAATTATCTAGTCCAGGAATTTTGGCAAATCATACAATACGCCAAACTATTAGCCAAATTATGCATATTCACATATTTTTTATTTTAAATAACAAAAGAACAAATAAATTAATAAAACAATAATAAAAATACAAATAAAAACTCGAAATAAAAATTATTTGATGACGTTTTAAACACGTATTAAGGATGGCGAGTGGTCGGGGAAATCTGAGTAAAAAAAGGTGTTAAATACTAGTATTTTATTATAGAGAAATTTGTCTTATTTAATCCCTTTATATTATTTAAAGTATTTTCTATAAATAAATATCGATAGATTTTTTTTTGCTCTGTTTTTCTCTGATCACTCGCCACCCTCGTATTTCGTGTCTAATGTTGAATGTGACATTTACGATCTTCCATTATTGTCACTTAATCTTGTAATTTGACGATAGTTTTTTGGGCGTCGGAGGAACTAAATAGTAGATCAACAAATTCCAATTTAAATCTTTGAAAAAAAACTTTTTTTTAAATTTGTACAAATATTATATTTATATTTTGTTGAAATTAAAAGTTTTTTGTTTTATAATATTTATTTTTCATTAGAACATTTTTGTTTGTATTTAAAATAAAATCTGTACTCGTTTTGGTATTTTCACATTATACGAACACCATTTTCGCCAAGTTGGAGCAAAATGAAATGAAATGCTTCTAAAAAATATCTTTTTTAATAAAAAAAAAAAAAAATTAGCATTTCAAAAATACAACCTTAAACAATCACCAATCATTTTTTTAAAAATAAATAGTAAATGAATATTTAAAATGAAGAATTGATAAATATTTTTCAATATTTAAAATAGTCAATTTAAACTGCAGACCTGAAATTATAAATATGCTTTAGTACTTTAGCGTGGCGTACAAAATGCACAAAAAGTATATATATATATATATATATTATCTACCAGGCATTTTTAATAATAATAACCTGCTTGAGGCCCTTGGTGTAGCTTTTTTTTAAATAATTCGAATTGCATGCAGTTTTCTTTAACATCATCGTTCTAGCGTCCGCCGAAAATTTTAAAAAGTACTAAAAAATATCTTTATACTCAACTACAATTTATTTAAGTCCCTAACACCTTGGCGATATCTGTCACCTTGAAACTTTTACTTTTTTAATAGTAAATAATTTGCCCCCTCTTATTGCAATTTTCATTGTTTGAACTCTTTTTCCATTTTGTTATTTTGACGTTTCTACATTCCAGTTGAAAGTCTAGGGCACCCCGAAAAACACATATGGCCTGATCCGGGGTCCCTGAACTTTTTATGCTGTATGAATTTTTAATCTTCTAATTTTCTCACATTCTGAATGAAAAGTTTTAAAGTTGAGTTTAGATCCTTCTCCGTAGACAACAGCTTTACATTTTTACCAGGACAGGAGGGCCCTGTTTTAAGCATTTCTCTCCATTTTTTGGACATTTCTTTAAAATTTCATTCGAAGGAATAATTCATACCTATGCTTAATTCTGACTATTTGAAGATCTAAAGTGCTAAGAATTAAAAGCATTAAACAGATTTTAATACTGAAGCACAACTCTCAACTTTCATCTGTCCCTCTTTTGATCCTTTGTCACAACTCCCTTATAAATGGTCTGATTCCTATCTTTGTAAGTTGAGTTTTGTTTAATGTTTCTATAACAGGCCCCGGGCAACGCCTTACAGGTTCGCTAGACAATAAAATAACAATATTATTTTGTGCTTCCCTGTAAACAACCTATAAATTCTTTACACATCCATATGTAGTAGAAGGACTCCTATAAAAAAAACTTCATAAATATATACCAGTTAAGTGTTAATTCAAGCATATTTACAAAAACTACAGCACAGGCTAGACACAAATAAGAAGTTCTAAGGATGTTAAAAAAAAATTGAAATCCCAAGCATTTTTCAATCACTTTCGAAAGTTTAAAAAAAAAGAACTATGAAATAAAAAAGTGCAGACAAATACTACTGATTATGGTAATATATCAGATACTAGTAGTAAGCATACTTCTAAAACGTACCTGGTTAACCTGGAATTAATTTTAAAAATAATCACTTAAAAAGTTATCTACATGATAATTTAACATGCTGGAAAGCAAAATGTATAATAGATATACTTAAGCCTAGATAGGAAAAAAAAAGAACTAACTTTTCTTATTCGAAACTAGAACAAATCATAATAAGATAATCACATGGTATACTGTTTTATTTAATATAAGTGACTTCAATCTGAAATTCTGTAGGCTTTGAAATTCTGTTGTTCGAGGTCTTAACCCCTTTGGGACGATCGACACGTATACGTGCCGCAAAAAGACTTAAGAATCTTTCTTTATCCTTACCAGTAAATTTTTCCTGTAAAATTTACTTTATTTAATCGAAGATTTTCTCGATTTATGAAGGCACACATTTCTGTTTTTAAAAACTGGTGATAAATCATTAAAAATTTCGTAAACGGCTCCCGTCGCGAAGGACTTAAAAATAACAGAACTAATAGAAATTGTACAAACCTATTTGTGACTTTCAGTACTTATAATCTGACTTCGAAATATTACTCATACATGTCTAATACTAGTAGAGTTTTAACTGATTCCTTTCATTTTTTATAAATTTTGAGATGTTGATACATTTGTGGGAACTTCCTGAACGCGAATTTTTTTTTTCCAAGCACCTTCGTCGTTCCAAGCCCAATTCGCACTCTGATTGGTTGTTGCTCTCGGCACTGTTTTCACGTAACTTGGCGATAACCATACTTGGCGAAAAATACTTCGCTCGTAAGTGAACGAGTAAACCAAAAACCTAACCTACTCATTCTTATTCTTCCTTCATTCTTATCCTCGTGGTCTTGTGCTCTTGTGTATTATTATCTTGTGTTATTTTATAAAATGGCTAATGCTTTACTTATTAATAAACGGGAAAAGTTACTTTGTACTCGGTTCGGAAGGAAATCAAACTCCTCGACGGAAGCATCTATCGCTAAGCCAAGTATGATTATCGCCAAGTTACATGAAAACAGTGCCGAGAGCAACAACCAATCAGAGTGCGAGCTTGGGCTTGGAACGACGAAGGTGCTTGGAAAAAAAATTACGCTTCCTGAACGAAGATGTTTTGTATTAATGAATTTGATTATGAATGCATAATACTTTATGCGGTGACCAGTAACGAGACCGATAGTTAACAAATAACATTTGAATAATTAAAATTCTAAAACAGATTGCAGAAGGACTTTTCACTAAAGAAGCACTGTAGAAAGTGTTTTATATGTGTTGTTTTACAGTGTTCTAAATTGAGTGGTGTTTACAATTTTTTGTTAAGTTGGTGGTAAAGTGTTCAAAGTACAACACTATTTTTATGAACATATTTTAACAACATTATTTAAAAAACTGTTTCAACACCATGAACAATACTATTTTTAGAACACTTTTCAAGATAGCAATATTTTTTTAACATATTAAGAAAACTTTTCTAGATAGCAACTCATTTGCAACGATTTAAAGACATAAAAAAAGTTTTGTACATGACGTTTTGTAATTCACAACACATTTATGTGTTGTAAATTTGGTTAGAAAAAGTATTCTGAAATGCTTTTTTTTTTGCATTAAAAAATTTGAGTGTACTTAAAATTATAAAAAAATCTTTCGATAATTTGTTAATTTTAAAAATATTAGGACAAGTACATACCTATGTAAAATTACATTGCCTTTTTGGAGAAAAAATATTTCTTTTATTAATGTTATGAAGTAACAAGTAACCTAATATTATAACTCCAAACACAATGCAATGTATTTGCAATAATATTTTATTACTTTTCTTTTCTTTGTGGTATAAATATTACATATAGCTGTGTGTCAAAATAATAAATTCCATCAGTACAATAGAACAAAATCTATTCTCATCGCAAACTCAATCTGAGAATAGGGAATTTCCACAATCAGATTATTGGTATGAAGCATTGGCCTTTAACCAGAGGGTATTGATTTACGTAACTTGTTAAGGCTCTTGTTTCAGAAACAGCGCGAAAATCATCTATTGCTATCAAATTTCCATCTAACAAAATATAATGTTTCTTCCAACTATAATCCAATGCAACTTTCCTTCATTAGTACTTTCTCTTTGTAGAATTTTGGGCTGGTTATATACAAAGCATATTTTGATTTCAATTAATTTAAAATAAACGTTCTTACGAAATAACATATATTTATTCAATAGAATAAGTTTAACTTTTTTTAGTGAAATACATTATTTTGTAAATATTTTATCAAATATTAAATAATAGTATAGTTATAAGTTTTAACTTCATTAAAACTCAAAACTGTAACGCACTGATGATAAACAAATAATATTTCATAAACGTACAATACATACTGAAACAATATTATCTATATCGAGCAGTAATCATTGCATATCATATACAGATATATGCAAAACCCAAGATCATTGCAGATTTAATTATTTATTATGGAGCATTATTTTCGTTTTATATTAAAATTTATGTTGCAAACTATTTGTTCGTCGTAAAATTTATGTATTTGTTCTCGAAATCATCAACTTTATGTTTGTAATAAATTCGTAGAACAAATTAATATTAGTATTTTTGACATTAAAAAAAAGTTTCAAATCTTCCAACCAAATAAAAATCTGGTTTCAAAACTTTAGTCTATTATTGTAAATGTTCTGCTGTGCTGCTTTTGAAGTGTGGCAATTTTTTAAGCGACTTTTTAGCCTTTATTTTCTTTTGTTAAAAGATCACGATGATTTCTTGAGATCAGAAAAGGAATTCGGTTTCAACCTTTTAAGTCTAGTATAATAAATTTTCTCCTGTGCGATTTTTCCTTTTTAGCCGCTTTTGATCATGATTTTTTAGATTTTCTCACGTTTCAAGGCTTGAAATTCCCCCAAAATATTTGCTTTTAAACTTGTATATACAAATATAGTAAATTTTAACTTTCGTAATTTTTTTAATTTGTGCGATTTTTATGTTTAAGTATTTGAGAAAATGGTTGTTGTTCCCGGTAGAGATATAGGAAATCTGAAGCATATCTGAATCTTTTTATTGGTTGAATTCCGCAACTTATTTCATTTTAATCGTTTTCTGATTGGTCAATGCTTAATGTCCAAAAATGGAATACTTTTTTTTTTTTTTTTTTCGTTTTCTGACTGGTTTATGTTTAATGTCCAGAAATGAAATACTTCTATTGCCACGATGGCAAAAAAAGTATTTAAAAACTACAAAAAAATTAATATCTCAAAAACAAATTGAGATACAGCTTTCAAACAAATTTCATTTAAAAGTAATTTTTTTCTCTATACGACGGTGTAAAAATTGATAATCTGTGATGTTTTAAAGTTAAAAAATTTGCAGTAATTGTAAAACTAAAATTTCATTTAAATGTGTATATGATTGGGACTGGAATATTAATTTTTAATTCACGACGTACGTAATATAGAACTCTGTTATTACGTAAACCACGTTTTGATCATCATAAAAATGATGTTTATTATTATTATTATTATTATCATTATTTTAAATAAAGAATTTTTTTATAAGTCTAAAATTTCATTCTTTGAAAATATAATTTTCCAAATAGTCGTTGTAATTTATTAAATTACGATTTTCTTTTATTTTTATTACTGTCTTAGAAAAAAAAATTCCCGTGATTCATAGATGCTAACCCTACAAACCTTCTTTTTCCATGATTAGATACATTTTTTATATTCTATTTTTTATCTAATATAGTAAATTCTTCTCTCTTTTCAACAAAGTTTTTTCGAATTTCGTAATACAATTTTCGAATTTTCGTGAATTTTTTATGCGACTTTTAATGTGTTTTCGCGATTTGCTTCAATTTTTGGTAACAGTAAACAGGTCTTAATTTTAATTTTCTAATCCAATATACAGGATGATTTAAAAAAAATCGTAGACAAAATGATATGACAAATCAAGCACTCAAGAAGGATAAAAAATCACATAGGAACATAGGGTCGCAAGCTACTTATTGAATCACAAATGCAGGGTATTTCATTCAATCTACACCCGGTTCGAAAGTAATAATTTCGAGGAAAATAAAAATATTGTAATGAAAATGCAACAATGTGTACCTTATTTTGTGTGAAATGTGATAACGTTACGAAAAGACCTGGAAAAACTTATTACTCAAGCAATCGATGATACCGTATAAACTGATTATCACAGTCTAAATGTGAGGTGCCAAGTACATTTTACTGGTGCGCATAATGCAAACTTCTACCACTTTTGTTTGGTGTTATCACATTTAAAACAACTGTGGGAATGTCTGTTAAATGTTTTATTATAATAAACTTCGGCTTTCTGAAATTTATTACTGTCAACCCAAACTGAGTTAGGATGAAACTCCCTGTATTTGTGATTGGTTTGGGGGCCTATGTTCCTATGTTATTTTTTATCCTTGTCGTGTGCCTGATTTGTCATATCAATTTGTCCACGTTTTTTCTAATCACCTTGTAGTATGTTTTTTTCTTTCTCGACGAAATTTATTCAAAATTCGTGCATTCATTTTTATTGTTTTCGACTTTTTATTGTGATTTTCAAAGCGTTCATACAGTTCTTTTTGTTTTATTTTATTTTGATCTCTTTTTGAAACTATTTGGAAAAATAGTTGTCCTCGATAGAGAATTGGGAAATCAAAAGTACACCTGATTCTCTTTATCGGTTGAATTTCGCAACTTATTTTATTTTATTCGTTTTCTGGTTGGTTCAAGTTTAATGTCCAAAAATGGAATACTTCTGTTGCTAAAGTAACAAAAAGAATAATAAAAACTTTTAAAAAAAATTAATAATTTGAAGAAAAAAAATGTGGTAAAGATTTCAGACAAATTCCACTAAAAAGCGCACACTTTCTCGACGCAACGGTGTAAAAATTTTAAATGTGCGAAGCTTAAAAGTTTAAAAATTTGCAGTTCCAAAAATTGTAACAATGAAATTTCATTTAAAATTTGTTTCTGATGAATCTAGGAATATGAATGTTTAATCCATGTCGTACTTGATAGGAAGTGTTCTGAAGTCAGTCTGGTTAACTCCATCCAATAAAAAAGCACATTTTAAACATTTAAAGTTGTCTATCTATAAACTACTATTCTATTTTTATTTTCATTGATCTCGGATTATTAATGTTTAATGCATGGCGCACGTGATATACGACTCGTTATAATCATCCTAAAAATTATGTTTATTATTATTATTATTAATTTAAACATATAATTTACTTATAATTCTTTAAAATTTTAATTTTTGAAAATATCATTTTCCAAATAGTCGTTGTAATTTGTTAAATTACATTTTTTTCTCTTAAGACCCGAGGAACACCGGGCAGGTTAATTATTTGTTAATAATTAAAGTTACTATTTCTGCATTGATGTTTTAAAAATATTAAAAATTTTATTTTAAGAAGTAAGGAGATAATTATTTCCCAATAATTTCTAAGATTTTTTTTTCAGATTTTTCTGTCAAAAATTCGTCAAAAGGAATGAAAATATAAAAATAGTTATGAGGAAACATTAAAACCACCTCCCCCTCCCATAAGACGAAATGAAATATTCCAGCTAAATTCAGTCACAAAATACACATTATTGAGTTAAAAAATCTCACCGTTTTACCTAAAAGACTACAAAAAAAAAATAATAATATAGATGTTACTTGTTTAAAAAAACGTATAATTTAACTTGCAATATCTATATTATTATTATCATTGTTCTTTTTTAAAATAAAACGGCGATTTTTAAAAATGCATATTAAGTAAAAGGATAAGTTTTTAAAAAATCATCTTAAATTGCAATATTTATATTATTATTTTTTATCGCTTTTTAAGTAAAATGGTGAATTTTTTTTAATTCATATTAATTTGTAACATCTGTATTGTTACTTTTATACCGCTTTTTAAGAAAAACGGTGAGCTTTTTAAAGCTCGTATTGTATAAATTTTTTTATGTGGATTAAGATTATTAAATTAGCGGTTTTCGTATTTTTATTGGCATGCGACTAATGTTTAAGTAAAAAAAAAAAAAAAAAAAAAAAAATCTTGACTCATTTAATATAAGGGTTATCAGGGTCGGCTAGTTCCAAAGGTTTATCAAAAAGCTTAAGCCCTCCAAATTCCCATTTAGTAGTCTAAGAGCCTACAGAACAAATACCTAAGGTAAGAACAAGAAAGCAACCTTTATTTTATTGAAGAGTAGAAACAGGGAAATCTATTGATCTATGTTTGCCAAAAGTGAATTGGTGCATAAGCCAAAAAATTGACACCACCAGTGGTTCACTCGTAGGTTTATCATTATGCTTTCTTGCTCCCAGTGCCTTTATGTTTTGGATGGATTTAAATAAACAATAAATAAAAATAGTAATTTCTTCCATTGCAAAATCATTATTTGGACAGCCTAAATGAGAAGATATTTCTTTTTCAGATAAACTTCAAAATAAACTCCAGTAAAATGTCAACAATGACAGACATTCGTGATTCTAAATCACTTTCATTTAAACTTCTATTGCGCAATGCAGAAAGATTAAGCAATATTAAAAACCAGCTACTTTAGCGAATTTATTAGGACATCGTATTGTGAAATATTACTGAAAACAACAATAACTGTCATACAATAATTAAAGCTATAAATTGACTGATAAACATTAAAACTTTTTAATGTTATTTTTTATAGAGAAAGTAAACGTGTAAAATCTGTTCTTTTCTGTTGTGATAATGTCTTCAATAAAGAAGTAGGCCGATCTGGCTTTATGTTTACATTTAAAAAACATCGTTCTCTTCACAATTTTTTTCTAACATGGATTTAATTCTAGTAGTGCCAACAATTAAAAATTTTGTGATTTATGCAAACCAATAGTGCGGAATCGTGTCGACAAAAAAAGAAGAGGCATATTTAAAATGGATACATCAAATAAAAAGAAGAATACCTGAAAATAGAAGTCCAAAATTTTCTTACTTACAATTGATTAACTATTTTTTACTAATTCACGCCCCCATGAAAAGTATTTCTTAATAGTTTTAAGCCTTTATTGCATTACATATAGAATAACAAACCTACGAGTAACCACTGGCGATATTAATTTTTGGTTTATACATCTCTTCATTTCCGGCAGACATGGATCGTCAGATTCTCCTATTTCTACTCTTTGATGAAATAAAGTTTCTTTTTCTTGTGCTTAATACCTTAGGTTTTTGTGCTATCGGCTCTTGGACTAAAGGATTTTTATGAGAATGAAAATTGTTGTTTGATCTCTATAAGCTATCAACTATCCCAGCCTACGAAAAAAAGCAAAATATCGTACAAAGGATCAGGGCTGCCAGTTTCATCTTGAAATTTTAATCAGCAATTTCAGATTCCCACCACAAAAAACAATAAAGAATACTGCCCAGTTAAACTGATGGCATTGAACTCACAGGCTACAAATACTAATTGTACATTAAAGCCTTATATTTTCAAGGGTTAATTCCGTTCGAAAAAAAATTAAGAAGGGGAAACAGCTCTCCCCTTTCCTCTTTTTTTATACTTAATCATTGAACCTCCTATACTATCAAAGACATGCTTTATCATATAAAAAATCTATATCCAAAATTCAGAGCAAATTAGATAATTCTTAATAAAAACCCATTTAGCATTTATATAATTTAAAAGGAGTTATCCCCTTCTTTTATACTTAACCATTAAACTTCCAAAACGATTCAGAGATTTGAACGAAATCTGAAAATTCTGCTTGAAAAACCTATTTATATAAATTAAGAGGGGGGGGAGGCATTAGAACCCCTGTTGCCCCTATTTATACTTATTCAATGAACACCTAATAGCAGTCACGGAATCGCCTCATCAGAATGATCCTAATCTAAATTTTGAACGAAAACTTAATTCTGCATGAAAATCCCATTTATATCAACTAACGGGGGGGGGGGCATTAGAACCCCTGTTCCCCCTATTTATACTTATTTAATGAACACCTAATAACAGCCACGGAATCGCCTCATCAGAATGATCCTAATCTAAATTTTGAACGAAAACTTAATTCTGCATGAAAATCCCATTTATATCAACTAACGGGGGGGGGATTAGAACCCCTGTTCCCCCTATTTATACTTATTCAATGAACACCTAATAACAGTCACGGAATCGCCTCATCAGAATGATCCTAATCTAAATTTTGAAAACTTAATTCTGCATGAAAATCCCATTTATATCAACTAACGGGGGGGCATGAGCCCCCCGTTCCCCCTCTTATACATATCGAATGAACTCCAAAAACTAATCAGGGAAGCGCCTTATCAGGATATACCTATATACAAAATTTCAAGTGGATCCGATATTTTTATCATGAGTTATCGCGTTACGCACATACGCACATACATACAGAACGGACGGGCACATAAGCTCTCAGGCTATGATAGCCTGTGAGCTAAAAAGTATTTTCAGAGTTATTTAATGTCAGATTTTTCTTGATTATTTCAAAGAAAAATTATTTATTCTTCAAGAAATTCCAGTATGAAGTTTGATTTTGGAGATAAAAATAGGCGAAACTGGCAACTCTGGGAAGGATCCACTATCAACAAAAACAAAAACCAATATTCTTAATGTGTGTGAGTGGAATAGTAATTAAAACAACACGCAAACAACAATGCATGTAAAAATTATAAGGACAGCAAATAATACTACTTTTTTTATGTAAATTTCAAAACAAATGAAACTTTTTTTTTCTTTATAATATGTATCATCAAGCTGATAAGGTAATAAAAAAGTCAACAAAATTCGACCGTGAGTATTTTATTATAAAAAAAAATGTACAAAAAAACACTATTTTTGCCTTGTAAAAACTTTAAGGATAGCAAAATAAATTCAACATAGTAATCGAAGTGACAAATATTTAATATATTATGCACCCACCTATGAGTTTAATGATTGCAAATATCCCATTATTATTTGATATCTTTAATTTTTAGTACAGTTCGGGTTTGTTTTTGCGCAATTCATCTTCAATTGTAATTCTGAGTCTTGATGCAGAAGAAAATGCCTTTCATTTATATAAACTCGTCTTAAAGATATTCTCATAAGTTGTCGGTATGGTCAAAATCAAGATTTCTGACCAGCCTTTGCAGAACTTAAATATTTTTCTTATAGAACTGAAGTTTTATCTTACGATTTGTATGGATAGATGCATTATCTTGCTGTTATATCCGTTTTTTCCTGTGAGAAATGTTGCAACAAATGAAACTTAGTCAAAAAGAGTTTGTATATGTGTCTTTGAATTAAATTACCCTGAATGATACAAAATTGACACCACGTCGTTGAACGAAAATCAGCTCCATGTTGTAATGAATCTGCCACCTAGCTGCTATTTTAATAAAATCTCCTTTTCTTTTCATAAATAAATTAAAATAAATTTCTCCGATGAAAAAATATGAAACTTAAATGCTCTTGATGACTGGAAATAATATTGGGATGATTTAAGAAAAGAAAAGGGGGTTTCATTAAGACATCAGTTAGATGGCAATTTTGTTGAACACGGGGCTGCTTTTCATTCATCGACGTAGTATCACTTCTGTATCTTTCAGGGAAATTTAATTCAAAAATACATGCACAAACTCTTTCTGACTATCTTTCATTTGTCGCAACACTTCTGGCAAGAAAAAAACCGGATATAACAACGAGATAACGCTACTTATGCACACAAGTTGTGAGAAAAAACTTTAGCTCTATAAGAAAAATATTGAAGTTTTGAATGACCGCTCAGAAATCCTGATTTTAATCCTATATCGATAACTTATGGAGATATCTAGTAAGATGATTTTATAAAAATGTAAGGCATTTTTCTTCAGAATCGGAACTCAGATGTACAATTGAAGATAAATAGTACAAAACCCATCCCGAACTGCGTCAAAAAATAATGATGTCGAGGAATGGTGGGATATTTCCCATTGTTAAACTCATAGGTGAATATATAATACATTAAATATTTGTTTCTTTGGTTACTATGTTAAATTTATTTTGGTGTCCTTAAAGTTTTTACACAGGCAAAAATAGCGTTATTTTTCGACAATTATTTTATTTTCATTATAAAATACTCGCAGGTGAATTTTGTTGACTTTTTTATTAGCTTTTTAGCTTGATGATACATATTATAAGAAAAAAAATTCATTTATTTTGAAACTTATAAAAAATATAATAATATTTTTTGCTTTTTTAATAGTTTTATACTCGCTGTAAAAATCTTATTAAAAATGCGTTTAATTATAAAGTTATCAAAACATAACATTATATGCAGTGAAATTTCCAGCATTGGTGTTGACCGATAAGGGCCTCAGGTATCAGGATTAAAAAAAAAAAGATTAATTTCAAATTTAAATCCCTTTGTATATCAAGTTTGTTTTTCTACTTGTTTTTAAAAAACAATAAAATAGAAAAAGCGTGTTCACACAAGTATATCATATTGAACCCGATCGATTAATTCAAAACTGATTTAGATATTTCTGGCATTTTGCTCGAATATTCACCCAGATTGAAATTAAGGACTAAATATTCTTCCAGAGTGAAATAAAAGATTATTCCTTAAAATCTCGTTTGCTGTTAAAAATATTTTTTTTCTAAACAGAAAATAAAAGATATATTTATGCAACAATTCTCTCCTTGACCCATAGGTCGGCGTACAGTTTTAAAACACTTAAGAATAGAGATTTTATTTTCAAAAATCATAATAAAACGAAACTACTTTTAGAATACAAGTCTTGAATCCTACAACGACTTCTATGGTTGTTCTGAATTAATTACGATGTCATTCAACGATTTAAAAACGTTGCATATATCTATGTAACTAGCTTAAGTTTCTTTAGTTGAATGCTGATATATTACTTCCATAACAAAGATTTGTGATTCTAAATACAAAACGATTAAACTGGTTTCTTCAAAATTTCGATTTAATACCTTGAGTATCAGAAACAAAAGTATTTCACTGACCAAAAAGACAAAATAAAAAACAAGTTAGTTAATACAGAAAACAAAAACAATATATATGTACCGCATTTTCGGATGTATAGTCCGCGGCTTATACAAGAAAAAAAAACTTCCAAAAAGCCGCTGCGGCTTATACACGGTGCGGGTTATACAAAGTTTTTTTTTTTAATTGGAAATCGTGATATTTTTTCTACAACTTTTAAATATAAAAAAATTTGAAAAAAAAATCAAAATTTGTAAATTTTTTTCGCTATGCCGCGAAATTTAGAGAGTTCTCCCATGTTTGTAAAGGGTTTTTTTACTGCTTAAATACAGTTATTTCTGGGTTTGGAAGAACTGTCGCAACTATCGCTAAGTATTGCACTGATAGATCTATAATATCTATCGTATATACTAGCGTATAGGTCGTGAAACTTTAGGCAAAAAAAGAACATCAAAGTGGCGGGTCGACTTATACGCGAGACCTAAAAAAAAAACATCTGTAAATGAAATATCGGAAAATAATTTGCTAGCGAATCGGTGCTGCAGCACTCCATTGTGTTTGTAGAGTACAAAATCCAAAATCCGGAACCCTTCCAATATCGACGATTCTGAATTTAAGATCATTTAAGATTTGGTTTATTTTTCAAAAAAAAAAAAAAAAAAAAAAAAAAAAAAAAAAAAAAAAAAAAAAAAAAAAAACTACCCTATCCTGTTGCAAAGAACAAAAGAAAGTGCGTGATTTATGTCATTTCGGAACGATTCCAAGGAATCACTCCTTTATAGAGTCGTTTAATTTCAGAACGAGTTCAAGGAATCGACTTTCGGAGTCGTTTCGTTTCAGATAGTCCAAGGAAACGTTCCTTTTCGGAGTTGGTACCCTACCCTGTTGCAAAGAACAAAAAAAGGGCGTGATTTATGTCAATTCAGAACGATTCAGAGCAATCGGTCTTTTTCGAAACAATTCCGAAGAATCGTTCCTTTACAGAGTCGTTTCACTTCGGAACGAGTAAAAGAAATCGAACTTTTCCGCAGTCGTTTCATTTCAGATAGAGTCCGAGAAATCGTTCCTTTTCGGAGTCAATGCACTTCGGACCGATTCCGAGGATTCGATCCTTTTAGGAACCAATGACCTGAGATACGTATACATTTTATGTCCGAAATTTTGAATTTATCACCGATTTTTTTTTTAATTTTCGGAAAAATTCAGAAAAAATATCACGCTTGTTTGAAAAAAAAAATTGCGCGTAAAGGCCGCATCGCTTGAAATTTTATCTTAACACACGTAAACATCGCGGCATTTCTTCCAAAAATTACTTTACTGATAATCATAATGTTTTAGCCGAATAACTGTAGGTATTATGCATCACGAAAAAATTTGGTAAATTTGTGTTAAAAATTATGACTAATGGCTTCTAATTTCGAACCCTGATCGAAACATACGTTTGTAAGCCCGCGGACTATACACCGATGCATCTCCGCGGGTTATACACGAACTTTTTTTACTGCGCTGGTCGATTTAGGGGTGCGGGTTATACACGGGGTGCGGGCTATACACCCGAAAATACGGTACATATATATATGGGTGTTTCTACGATAAGAGGTAATTTGTACGGCAATCCGTTTAAAACAAATTTTTTTATTCTATATGTTGCTATTTTTTGCAATTAATCGCATCATCTTAATATACTTTATTAAATAACATCACGATTGAATGCCTAATTAAAACACATTTTTCTAAAATTTCTTACAAAGTCTAAAAAATAATTCTCTATCCTGGCATGACCCCTTGCTGATTTCAATTTAACATTCAAACAATACATATATTTTTTTCATCAGATGCTAAGCTAAAGTATGCTTAATTGCAATTTAAGTAATTATACTTACGTATTATAAAATAAAAAATAAAATAATTTTGTCAATTTCAAATAATTTTTTAATTAACTTTTGTCCCGGTTTTTTTTTTTTTTTTTTTTTTTTTTTTGTGTGTGTATCTACCCTGTCAAATTTCGTTCCGCTGAAACAAATATAAATTCAAGGATTGCTATATTGGAAGTAGCGATTATTTACATCTATAGGCTTGAAGTTAGCAATACTAAACGCGCAAGCCATTTAAGCGTTGCCATTTTTAATTGTTGCGACGCGACCGTGCGGTGTAGTGGTTTCGCAAGGTAATCGTGTATCTCCCCTGGTAAGTCATAAAACTTATAATATTCATTTAGCTCAATTGCATTTACTGCCCTAATTAAACAATACAGTAATAATTAAAGTTAAATATACAATTAACCCAAAAACTAATTCAGTCAGTTAAAAAATTTGAATTTATCATGAAAATGTCTCCCCCTGCCGTATTTGACCTGTCAAGATAACTGCCAGGGCAGTCACTGACCATAAAAAGTTATAAAATATGTATAAAGTGACTTGCCTTTTTATGAAAAGGTAAATAAACGGGACAAAAATCCTAATTTAAAAGTTTTTGATCAAACTCAAACTTTTCTTTTTGGCTGTATCCTCTATGTGCTTGAAACCTCTTATCGTAGAATTACCCATATACAGGTGGTTATCAAAATAATGGAAATACCCTAGATTTTGAAGGAATTCTTTATTAATATGGCGTAGGATAGTCTTTGGCATGTAATACAGCTTGGATTCGCCTGAAAATCGAATCATACAAATTCTGAATAGTGTTTAGAGGAATATTGTACCATTCTTCATGGAGATATTGTAAAAGTTTCGTAAGAGATGCCGGTGGAGGATATCGATTCCGGATTGAAAGCTCTAAAATAGACCACAACGGTTCGATTATGTTGAAGTCTGGGGACTGTGTGGGCCAAGGTAGATGTTCCACCTCATCCTCATGTTCATCAAACCATGATTGGACAACTCTGGCTGCATGAATAGAGGCATTATCATCCTGGAAAATTCCATCTCCTGCAGGAAACAAAATTTGCATCATGGGATGGATCTGGTCAGTTAAAACTTCTTTATACTTCTCCTCAGTGATCCTTCCTTTCAGGATTACGATTGGACCAGCAGAAAACCATGACACGGCTGCCCATACCATGACCGATCCACATCCATGCTTGACAGTTGGACGGAGGCAATCAGGATCATACGCTTGTGCAGGTGTTCTCCAGACATGTGCCCGTCCTGTTGTGGGGAAAAATGTGAAAGATGATTTGTCTGACCATATAACAGTCTTCCACTTATCAATCGACCAGGTTTTGTGGTTGTGGTACCACTCTACACGACGTTTGGCATTAGCATCTGTGACAAGTGGCTTGGTAATTGCTGTTCTGCCGTAAATGTTCTCTTTATGAAGGTATCTCCGAACTGTAATTGTTGACACTGGAGAATCCAGATGCTGATTGAGCTCTGCGGTCACTTTGGCTGCAGTTGTTTTCTTTTTAGACATTACAATCCGCTTCAATACCCGTCGGTCTCTTTCACTCAGCTTCTCCTTCCGTCCACTATTTTGCTTTGCTGAGCTTGTCTTTCCGCGCTGTGTGTATGCTGTCATGACTTTAGACACCGTACCTCTAGAAACGCCTATAAACTGGGATGTTTCGGTCACCGTTGCTCCAGATAGTCGGGCTCCTACAATTTGGCCTCTTTGAAAATCTGTGAGGTCTGACATTTTACGCTTCTGACAAAAAATATCAAAACGTAGACAACTCTTCTAGAGCTCTCTCAGACTACCTAATACATGTACTTTTTATATTAAAAAAAATCTGGTAGCTAAGATTATATTTTAATGCTTACGAAGGGAATTATTAAATGTCCCTTTCATTCACAAATGTTTCCATTATTTTGATAACCACCTGTATATATGTAGGATTTGGACTTAAACATAATTTATTTTTATTAAGGCGAAAATGATCACCAAATTAACTGACTCTCTGGTATATTTTTTATTATCCATGATTTAAAAACACACCATTATGAAAATTCACGAGGCCTATTGCAAGAACTGATTTTTAAAAAATTGGAAAAGGCGAGTTATGAAAATGTTGTTATGCATGTAGCATAGTTATTATTGAAAAGAAAGTGCATTGTAGATTTTAAATGCAAAATTTAACATATTAGAAGAAGCTACAGCTTGAATTATCTGTAAGAAATTATATTAAAGTGTGTTGCAATGTCACTTCAAAGTTTTGTTACCCAGTTAATGCAATAACTCAGTTATTTACATCTTAGTTTTGGGATCAGGAAACTAAAGTTAAATAATAAAAAGATAAGCATGGGAACTCTGAATAAAGTTAAGGGAATTGATCTAATAAACTTCTGTGAAGAATGTGAAAATGAACCACCTGAAAAACTGACAATTCCGGTACTAATAAAGCTGATTAAAAACTGGGAGGATTACAACGGAATTTTTTATAAAGGATCGGTTAGAAGTAATTACTGCATCTAGAAAAGGAAGAAGAAGAAAGAAAAGCAAAGAAATTGCAATTGCAAGCAGAAATTGAAGAAAAAAAGTTTCAAGCATAAATTGAAGAAAAGAAATTGAAAATGGAAATGAAAATGGAAGAGAGAAAATGGTGAATACAGTTGGAAGAAAAAAATCGTGAAAGAGAGTTCGAAATTAAGAAAATGCAAATGCAAGAAAATTTAAACGGACACAGAGAAGCAAACAATGGGGGTGGTGGGGTCCTTCTATCTATCGATAGAATTTTATTTTTGTGAGTGATGTGGAAATGACTAGTACTAAACTCCATACGTATTATTTGCACGCATAAATTTTGTACTCAATGCTGTTCACATCTGTATACTGGGTATTACAAAAAGATAGTCACAATTTTCAGAAAAATTATTAACAAGATAAATAATAGAGTGGTTGACAGAAGTATCTCTTTACAAATTTTTTCTTTGCTTATATGCATACGTTATAAGATGGCTAAAAGAAAATGTCACAAGTTGGTCATAATTAATGTTTTTAACTTGCCTAAGAGTTTTTAACTACGAGGAAAACCATAACAAAGAATTTAATTTAAAATTAAACTGTTATAATAAAACTTTAACTATGAATTTTCTTATGAAGTTTATTTTTCGTATAGATTAATGATGGTACTAAAGGCAAAGAGAGGAAGGCAGACCACTTTTACCATCCTAAATCTTTGAAAATATATAAATATATGAATTTTGATGCCTTTTGGCTAATATTAATCATTTGACACTTTTTAGGGAAAATCCTAATTACTTTTATGGGGGGGCCCCTAAAGATGGGGAGGGCGTCGCAATTACTCCGCATGCCCCTGCATAAGACGGGCCATGGTTGACTATTAAACAAAAATGCAATTTTATAATTTGCATTGTAAAATTATATTTATATTTAATCACTACCTTCATCCTCTCCATACCTACATACCTCCATCCTCTTCCGTCCATTTAACCTCCATCCAGACATCGTAGATTCTAAAAACATATTAATTTATCGGCTTGAAGGATACAAGGGTCATTTAAATTCATATTTTTTTTAATTTATTTTCAGGTTCATTCCTCATTATGTAAATATGTAGTGCTAATAGTTGTTTTTTAGTCCGCCCGTCCGCCTGTTCGTCCTTCCACATATAACAGAGCAAAAACTAAAAACTGAATTCTTTGAAATTTAAAATATATAATTATAGCATAATTTTTCGAATCATTTCAAGTTTTATGAAAATTGGATGCATATTTTAATTACAGGGACATTCAAAAGTATTTCGTTGCATTACGGTCAGAGGGAAAAAATTATTTCAAGTGCATCTTAATGATGTTGCATTTTTTCGAACATAATGAAATTGATAATCATCTATGAAGTATGTATTAAAATATAAATTCTGTAAAATATGCAGTGCAAAGAACAGTTGTTATTAATTTACAGGACCACCCAAAAGTACTCAATTACACAATGGTACAGAGTAAAACATTATATAATATTATATTTATATTATTTATTGAGCATTTTAATTATTTTAAATTATTTCATATTGTTTCAAATTGATATGCGTTGCTGAGATTTACTACAAGTATATTCCTATATAATAGAAAGCCGGTTGTATTTACAAGGATAAACAAAAGATTTCGTCAACTATACCGTATCTGAGTACTTTAGCTGTTACACAAAGATCTGAATATTTAAAAAAAAAAATTTTATCATACGAACACACCTGATTTGCAACCAAGTGACATGCAATTTCCGACTTTATATTTTTTCAAGGGTACATATACATTGAGGCATACATTATTCGCACGAGAAATGAAAAGAAAATGTAGATAAAAAATGCCCTATGCATATTCCATATCAGTTAAAATCTTCAGTGTTTTTTATGCAAGGTTCTTACTATGCATACAAATAAAACTGTGCATGGCATTTTCTACCTTTGAATACAAATGTAAGAAAAAAATATTTTCTAAAATTTATGAAATTTCCAGTAATTTTTGCAATCATTTAACTTTTCTTAACTACCCTTAATTTTTCCAATTACATTCTATTTCAAAAAACTACATACAATTTTATTTGTATTCATAAATCAAATTTACATAAAAAAAAAAAATTGGAGGTTACTGATTTGAAATACTCATGGTGCATTTTGAAAAGTTCTCCATGACACTTAAAATGTGCCGGAAAATTCCTTGTATTTATCAAAAATAGATAAATAAATACGGAGTAAGTAAATAAATAAAATTAATTTCTATTGTGAAAAATATATGCCATAATATATTATCACGTTCCTAAATAGTATTTAAAATGGAAAAGAAAATACTTTCAAATTCCTTTGTCCTCTTAAAAAAGATTACAGAAGATTGGATTATGATTAAAAAACTAGCAGAGGTCCCGCTGTAAATGGGTTTTAATTCATTTTAATTAAGAAATTTTAAAGCAGAATCCGCTGTTGTTATGACATATCTAATTACTGTTTTCATGTTTAACTAAATAAATAAATTTGAAAAATTAAAAATAAGGTAACAGTAAATTAATTAAGAAAACAGAGTCTTTGTATCGAGGTATTTTTTAACAACGATGTAAAAAAAAAATATTTTAAAGAAGATTTTTCATTGCACGTCTTAAATAAGAGATTTTCAAAGCATTGTTTTAAGTTTTTCATTAAAGTTTTTATTTTCTTTTTTAACATTCACATGAAAATTACTTTTAAAAGTAAATATTATTATTTGCATTTCCTTAGAAGGGGAAAAAAAAGAAATCGTCATGGAAATATTAAATAAAGCCTTGTGTTTTTAAATTTGAGATGTTTTTCAGTATTATTATTTGGCATTTTAAATATGCGAAATTTATCTTATTTACTTATTTTAATGGGTTTTAATTAATTTATTATTTTAAAGTCTTCTTATATTTATAATATTCCCGTTTAAATACAAATTTTATGACGTTATATACAAAATTTTCCTGCTTATAACACATAAAAAGTAATCGATTTTACTGAAAAAAAATTCCGTCGAAAAATTTCAAAAACAATATGGTATTGATATTTTACATCTTGTAATTTACATAAAAATATTGATAATTGACAAATTTATCTTATTTTAATACTAAAGTATTAAAACCTCAACTGCAATCTTATTAAAGACGGAATCTTCTGAAAATTTACAAGTTTTAAAGAAATTATTTAAGTCATATGCATCTGAGGCAAACATATTTAGTTCAAACTATTTTGCGACATTACAACTGCAACAAAGTGGTAGAGTACTTGGCTCATATTCTAAGATCAGCAACTGTTATTTTACCCTATTTTTTTTTTTTAATTGATGTATATTTTATATTATGTAATGGAGAAAAAAAAAGGATATTCGTCTATTAACAGAAAAATCCTGGCAAAGAGCGCAATCCTCCTTCCACGATATTTTCATGAATTGAACAAAGTTTTTCTAAGAGCGCAATTGCCTCTCACTTCCGAAAAAGTGTTCAATTCTTTTGGGGAAAATGCTTAAATCTTTTCGCACTGTCCTGCTTGTTTTTACACACACTAAGTGTTCAGCTGTACAATTTAATTCAGCACAGAACATGCTTCGAACACTTGAAATCGCAGTTTTAGAGACTATATTTCGTTAGAGGCCATTTATCCAGATTTTGTGTGGTCTCGTATGTGATTTTATGTACAGGGTGGTTCAGATAGTATGATACAAAGTTCAAGGGGTGGTAGAGTACACCTACACGAATCAGGATCGCACAGGAATGCCGGGTCAGAAAGCCATCCTGACCCAGTGAAGGAATAGAAAAACATGGATGCCACAAAGCTGATCGTTTTTTCTGACAATATTGCCAGCGGACTACTTTTTTAATTAAGATTTTTTTATTGGTACCACTTTTTGAAATTATAAAATTTCTCTTAATTTTACCTGAGTTAATATATCTTTGAATAAGACAAATTTCAGCATTTCAAGAAAACAGTGTCAATCAAGAAATCTTAATTAAAAAATGATGGCCGCTGGCAAGACTGGGCCATGATATTGCGAAAGTGGTGTTACTGGTTATGACGACCAGTGTTCTTGGCGCAAAGTTTCCATAGAGATAATGTTAACCTTTCATAGCACAGTGATTCAAGGACCTTGACCATCTAATTTTAATTCCAAACTAACAAACGACACCAAGAATAGTTTAATAAAACTTTGTTTTTACAATGAAAACTTAAAAGTTTTTACTATCAAAGAAGTTCGTTTGTAAATTCTGGTGTCATTCAGTCATTTCACCATTTTACGAACCTTTTCCTAAAATGATTCTTAAAAGGATCCTCCTTGCTGGGTCTCGAATGTGTTTCCGAACCGGCATTCCCATGTGATTCAGAGTCGAACTGGTGTACCCAGCTTCCTATCAAAGTCTGTAACATCATAGCTGGGACACCTTGTATATTCTTTAAACATCTCTTTGTATAATAAATATATTTCAGCTTGAAAATGTATAACTCATCTGAAAAACACCTTTAAATAATTCATGCTAATATTTAGCAATGCTTGCGAATTTTTTATGAAGCATTGCATATGATCTAAGGCATTTATATATATTCCGTAAAATATAAAATTTAGTTCAACATAAAAATGTATATCATGAGTAAAAAGCATTGCCGGCAATTATAGTTAAGAGAGAGTTTTTCGTATGCGACACTGTATTAGAAAGTTTTTGTTTGTCCATGTAAATGAACGACAAATGATAAGTACATCATATTATACAAAAAGCAAACGTCAGTAATGAATATCAATTTCAATATATTTGAAATAGCGTAACCCAATTAAAATACACTACAAAAATTTCACTACTTCCGACTATTACGCATTAAAATTCTTTTAAGTGGCTTTTTAAATAAATAATAAATGTTCTTTGCATTGCTTATCCTACATAATTTATATTTTAGAGCACTTTATAAATCAGTATCACTTTCATTATGTTTAAAATGATGCAGCATCATTAAAATGTGTTTTAAAAGATTTTTTTTCACTAACCATAGTGTAATCGATTACTTTTAGCTGTCCCTGTAAATGAGCTACAAATGATTTAGTTATCATTTTTAAAAGGATTATGCTACAGTAAGTATCAATAATACATTAAACTTACAAAAGAGTCCGAAAATATTTACGAATTTTACAGCACGGACTGACGGCTTGACAGATAGACTAACCGTATGTATAACTCTTTTCAAATATGCTGGAAAATATTAAAAACAGCCAAATTTAACCAATTTCTGCTTAATGTGTCGAGATATTTTAAGACATATTTATTTGATATTTTAGTTTATTAATATTTTTACATTGCATAACATAGCTACTTTTAAGAAGAAAAATTTTGTTTATAAAATGTATATATTTAAATAAAAAATGACACAGTTCATAATATAGAGGTATTACTCTATATACTACTTCTAAATGACAGATTATTTATCTTTGATTTTTTTTAACGAAAATGTTTAGAAAAAAATTTCTAACTGTCTTCCTTAAGATATACTTGTTAGATAACACTTTTATTTTATTTTTATAATTATTTTTAATTTACCTAGTTTCAGAAGTGAAGAAAAATGTATTAATATTATTTATTTTATTTCGTAAACAATTAATTTTTTTAATTACCTGAACATATATTTCATTATGTATTTCTAAAACTAAAATAATATGATACACAAAGGACACTGAATAAAAAAATTGAATAAAAAATAACAAATCTTATAGATTTCGATAAGCAACCACAATAGATTCTGGAGAATTAAAAGCAATTCATTTAATAATATTCAAATAAAAAATAATGAATACGTCGAGGGATATCTAATCTATACTAATAAAATCCGTGCGCCTCTGTCTGTCTGTCTGTCTGTCTGCTTGAAGCCGATTACAGTTCGCAACGCGAGCGAGTTGGAAGTCACGAGAGGTGTCTTTCGATTCGAAAAATTCCGGGAAAGTCATTTCGGGCATTTTCGAGACCGTGGGACCAAAATTAAAAAAGTTATGAATTAAAAACCGGTCGGGAATCGGAACGGAAAATGTCTAATTTCCCAAACGGAGCTCTCAGGCAGCACACTGCGCCACCTTGCGGTGAACGACAAGAACTTTTCCCCTTTGGCTAAAAGAAGAAGCAGTCGAAAACCTCTTTTCCTCCCGTCATTTTGTCAAAGAATGTGTAAGAGAAAAAAAACTAATTGGTAAAAAATGTTAAACACGGTTTAATTAATATAATAAGTACAACTATTTAAGCACAGCAAGATATGTTCACTAAGAGGTAATCACTAAGAGGTTCACTAGAGGTAGAGAGATTCACTAAGTGTTGCTAATTAATATTTTGAGGATCTCAGATGTAACTTGCTATTCATATATTTATTCTGTATGTGACTATTAATCGTTGTAGCTCATTTTCATGCTTTTTCTTTTTGGTAGCATACACGAATATTGTGTAACCTAAGATTTAAGCGATTTATACTAATTTCTGTTAGTACAAACGGAAAACGAGCTGCCAAAATTATTTGTTAGTTATGTTGTTAGTGATATTAATGAAATTACTTATTTTTTTTAATAGCAGTCTTTTGCAGTTTTTAATACCGAGACTTTTTTTGCGCGTTTTTTCTTAAACCATCATGCAGACAGTTTTTAAAGTAGAAAAAACTGATTACATATTCAGAATCTGCGTAAAAGTCTGCTTCTGATGAACCAAAAAATACGAGAAAATGTCTTATGGGTGCGCAGCGCCAACCGTGCAAAACCAAATATTTTTAACGGGACGATGGCGACCATGGCGCGTAGCGCCGGTTGGCCAGCTTTGCACGGTGGGCGCGTAGCGCCCACTGTGCGAATTCACATATTTTTAACGGGATAATGGGCGAATAACAATCATAGCTCTTTAATTTACTTTTTTTGTGCTTGAGGATTCGAACACCAAGACTTGCTTATTAAATGAATCTTTTTGCTTATTATATACAGCTTAATATCGAGGTTCGTTTGGAAAAAGTGTCCCAGCTAGCGGGCGTAGCTCGCTAGTCTATACTAATAAAATCCGTGCGCCTGTCTGTCTGCTTGAAGCCGATTACAGTTCGCAACGCGGGCGAGTTGGAAGTCGCGAGAGGTGTCTTTCGATTGGAAAAATTCCGGGGAAGTCATTTCGGGTATTTTCGAGACCGTGGGACCAAAATTAAAAAAGTTATGAATTAAAAACCGGTCGGGAATCGGAACGGAAAACGTCTAATTTCCCAAACGGAGCTCTGAGGCAGAACACTGCGCCACCTTGAGGTGAACGACCTGAACTTTTCCCCTTTGGCTAAAAGAAGAAGCAGCCGAAAACCTCTTTTTTCTCCCGGGAAAAAGACTTTTTCTTTCGTTTCGGTTCTTTGAAAAAAAACTAATTGGTATAAAATGTTAAACAGGGTTTATTTTCATACTTTTTCTTTTTAGTAGCATACACGAATATTACGTAACCTGAGATTTACGCGATTAATACTAATTTTTGTTAGTACAAACGGAAAACGAGCTGCCAAAATAATTTGCTAGTTATGTTGTTTGTGATATTAATGAAATTACTTATTTTTTTTAATAGCAGTCTTTTGCAGTTTTTAATACCGAAACATTTTTGGCGCGTTTTTTCTTAAACCATCATACAGACAGTTTTTAAAGTAGATAAAACTGATTACATATTCAGAATCTGCGTAAAAGTCTGCTTCCGATGAACCAAAAAATACGAGAAAATGTCTTATGGGCGCGCAGCGCCAACCGTGCAAAACCAAGTATTTTTAACGGGACGATGGCGACCATGGCGCGTAGCGCCGGTAGGTGGTAGGCCGGTAGGCCGCCTTTGCACGGTGGGCACGTAGCGCCCACTGTGCGAAATCACATATTTTTAACGGGATAATGGGCGTATAACAACCATAGCTCTTTAATTTACTTTTTTTTGTGCTTGAGGATTCGAACTCCAAGACTTGCTTATTAAATGAATTTTTTTGCTTATTATATACTGCTTAATATCGAGGTTCGTTTGGAAAAAGTGGCCCAGCTAGCGGGCGTAGCTCGCTAGTTATTAATAATAAATGCTGAGAAAAAGTAAATGAAAACAAGTTATGAAATGAAAAAATGAAAAGACAATTAATTAATTTGCTACTTTTATAAAATTGTATGTCCTGTTTTAATTAAAAATACCTTCACTTAAAAGAAATACTAAAAATGAATTTGTAAAAATTTAGCAGCATCTAAATAACCTGATAAACATAAAATTAATGAAATTCTGTTTTTTTAATCCTTTAATTACCTAAATATACTATCCTACATTGTTTTGATCTTAAAATATTATCTTGTGTATTACAGTATATATATATATATATATATATATATATATATATATATATATATATATATATATATATATATATATATATATATATATATATATATATATACATATAATGTCAACATTTGTTTCATACATTGCTGCATTTTTTTTTTTTTTTTTTTTTTTTTTTTTTTTTTTTTTTTTTTTCAGAATGATAGACTTTTATTATCTGGCGATAATTTCATAAAATTAAAGCATTAATTTTCCTCTTGTTTAAATTTATTCTTATAATTTATTATTTACTTCTATCTTTACAAGAAGAAAATCGTGAAATTCGATTTCTAGTTATGGACAAATGTACACGTTTTAGGAATAGGAGAACACAAAAAAAAAAAATGTTGTTACAAAAAATCTATCTCGAATTCATCTGTCTGTGTGTCTATTTATGACACAAAGTTTTCCTTTTCTATTTCTAGAATAGATGGACGAAATTCAATAAAACTTTAGATTAAATTAGTCCCTAGTATAAACTGGCATTGATGACTTTTTGGTGTAGATATCCCAATAGGTGAAGCTGTTGTTCTGCTTTTTAACGATTTCCGCATTAGCTGTATTAGATCTAATGGACGGAATTTCATAAAACTTCAGATTGCGTTAGTCTGCTCTATATTATAGTACTCATTGCTCTTGGTGGAAATCTCCTTACAGACGGCGCTGCAGTGTAGCATTATTAATAATTATCGGAATTGCTCTATCTCAGGAACTAATACAAAAAAAATTTCATCAAACTTCAGATTTAGTTAGTTCCTTACATATAAATTAAGACTGTTTAGTTTTTGGAATACATTGCCTAATAAATGCACTTCTATCCAGAATTTCTCTTACGGTTTCCACAATGGTTCTATCTTAAAAAACTAAAGCACAGACTTTCATCAAGCTTTAGATTCAGTTAAAACTTGGCATAAATTGTTGCTGATTAAATTTTTGTGTAAATCACCTAAGCGGTGGCGCTCAATGCTTCTATTTTCAGGAAATATCAACATGTATGAGATAGAAGAAAATTTTGGGATTGTCACATCTGCCTCCTAACTTATTATACAAGCAAATCATATTGTTTTATTTTTTTATAGCTATTTGTTTTCCACTTAAATAAGAGTATTTTGTAAGTTATGTTTCAGAAGATAAAATTATATGATGTACTAGGAAATAAATAAGTATCATTAAAAAAAATGTAAATATCGTCATTTTCATATGAAAAGGAATAAAACGGTATTAAAGAAATAAAATAAAATAACAGATTAAAATAACAGCAAAACACTTTCGTGAAAGCGCATAAGAATTAATGAAAAATGCAAAACAAATAAATAAACGAAAAGAAGATAATAAAATAGAAAAGAAAAGTAATCCCCAAAAGAATTTCTATTAATTTATAAAATAGTTTTTAACACTTTCCAACAAAGTGCATTCGGTTTGTCTGGCACGGATTGCTATGCATTTTTTTATATATGTTACTGATGTTTAAACCTAGCACAAACTCTATTGCAAATGAAGTTTCTACTATGATTAGTTTATTTACAGGGATAGTCAAATTTTTTCGATACATTACGGCCTACAGAGAAAAAATCGTTTCAAATGAATTTTAAAGGTTTGTTTCTGCCTTTTTTTGTTTGCTTGTATCTGTCAAACATTTTAAAATTTACATGAATTCGCAAAGCGCATTAAAATATGCATTCTGTAAAATATACAGTGAAATAATAGTTACTATTCATTTACTCAACTCATTTACTACGGCCAACTCAAAAGAACTCCATTATAAAATAATAAAGAGGGAAATTGTTTGCGACATATTTTGATGATATTAAACGATTTAAAATATCATAAAATTGATATACGCCGCTGAGACTTAATATTTAATTCATAATATGAAGTGCATAGCATTTACAGCATAGGTTCCCAACCTTTTCTGGATCAGCGCCCCCTTTACAAGAGAAAAAAATGCCAACGCCCCCCCCCCTCTTCCAAAATATTTAGTAATACAAAATGTTAAAATATTGTTGAATATTTATCTATATTTTATCTGTCTATGTATCTATTAAGAATCATAAAGCAGAAGCCCACCAGTGGCCGAGAGATTCTGACCTCTCAACTGGTAGATGGTAGGTGATGGGTTCGAACCCAATCTCGGCCGTCGGCCTAACCGTTCGAAATTTTCGTGATTTTCTAAGGGCACCTCTCCCCCCCTGGACCTATATCCCTCGAGTAGATAATCGGCCGACACAAAATAAACAAATAGACATGAAGCAGAAATTGATTAAAACGACCATCAATTGCAATTAAAAAAATGTTTATTAAAAATTTAAAACTAAACACAAAATCAATAAGAATTTCTAAACAAATAACGAAATAGTTGGGGCTGATAGAGTTTTAACAATTTGCTCATGTCGGATTTCAGTTTCTTTAACATCAGTCACAAATTGTCGGGTTCAAAGTTGTCTGTTTCTTTTCTTAGACAGTAAATTAGCTATGCCACTAACTAACCCACTCTCAGCCAAATGTGATGAAGAAAAAGCAATTAAAATTTTATGTACTCTCGCTACTAATCTAGGTCAGAGAGCTGTATTGGCTTTTAATGCTAGAACTCTTGGTATCCATTTTCTGAATTATACTCTTAGTTCTCATTTGATATGTGTTCCACGATTTCTTCCTCCAAATATGATGATACTGCTTTATCTCCATTCGCGAATGGATCTAAAAATGAACTCGGTATGTTCATGTATAAATATCAATGTCAAGAACTAACGAAATCTAAAGTTTGGGGAACAGTGTTGAATTCAAACACTATTCTCCGGGAGGGACTTCTGTGGCTGCGGGGAGATACAATAGAGTTCCAGGGGGGAAATTATACTTTTTTACCATTGAAAACAAAAATCTCAAATTTTCCGGGTGGACATTTGATAGCTGCGGGGGGGAGGGGATGTCTCCACAACCTGAATTCAACACAGTTGAGGTAAATCCGAGAGTTACATCATAGAGCTTTTGAAGAAATCGTGAAAAAGGCAGCATAACATCGCCACCTTTTGAGAAATTTTCAACAAAATGTAAATGTATCCATTCATGTCAAGGGCTAATAGAATCTTAAGTTTGGTGGAAATCTATGCAGTAGTTCTTGAGATAAAGCTGTTGTGGAAATTGTGAAAAAGGCAGCATAGCAGTGCCATCTGTTGAGCGGTTGATACCAAAAAATAATCAGCATCAATTCATATCAGAAATTATCTTAATATAAATGTTTATTGAATTCCGTGGATTCGTTGTTAAGATAGAGCGCCCACAAAATTTATGTCATATACAGACATTTGTTAAAAACATGCTTTTTGGAATCTCTAACCCTTAAAACGTGTCAATACTTCAAAAACCGGATTTCGAAAATTTTCACGATTTCAATGCTATCCCCTTGTAAAGAAGATAGGACATATTTTTTCTATCAGCACGTATTTATTCAAATGCTCCTGTATCCTAGAAGGATTCATGGGTTCATTTGAAAAAAAAAAACATTTTGGCAAATAAAGCACATAAGTAACGATTGGTTTGTGGGAAAATGCCTAGATTCATAATTCAAATACTCAATTCTGTATTGCCGATATTTCTTCTTTGATTGAGATATTTTGAAATACATGGTTTTTAGCTATTTAAGTTTAAATAAATTTACTTTTGAACAAATTTAAAATATAATAATTATCACTTTCATCAAGAATAAAAATTTTTTTTGAACTGATTCAAATCACGGGTTCGTTTAAAAAACGCTGTTCAGGCATGTGGCGTTATACTTCAGAATTTTTCGAAATACAGATTAATAAAAAAATAATTCTGTTAAAAACTTTTACCCAACCAATTATCGCAAATTTTCTATTCCACAATTTTTAAATTCATAATGATTTTTAGAGCGAGTCATAGTGATTTTTCCTGTTCCGCTGGGATATTTTGATATTCATGAAAGAATTCAGCTGTAATGTTTTTAGCCTGATAGGAGAAAAAATTGTTCTTCGCGATTTTAGCCCTTCTACGTGTTCCACGGCGATTTTTGATATTAGTAAAATAAATTACCCTCCCCCTCCCTCAGATCTATATTCCTCTTTATAGATTTTCATTTAAAGGTGTAGTTAAGGTTTTTGTCACGGCTCGGGCAATGCAGCGGAGATCAATTATTTTCATTACATTAGTTCCTAAATAGGTCGGTACGCCATGACCGCCCCCCTTGACTGTCCCAACGCCCCCCATTTTTCTCTAAACATGCTACCGCCCCCCTGGAAGGCCCCAGCGCCCACTGGGGGGCGGTACCGCCCCCGTTGGGAACCTGTGATTTACAGGGACACACATAATATTTCAAATTTTAGATTTTTATCAGAAATACTGTATATTATCGATGATAGCTGATGGATGGATGAAATACATTTTTAATTATAATATTCGTTTTTAAATTTTACTAAAAGTCTGCAAATTATATGGTGTGTAAGTTATAGTTGATATACGGGGTTACGCAAAAGAGCTCATTAAGGTTACTGAAAGTGAGGATAATTAATTTAAAGATGATTTTTAAATAAGTTAAGCATTTTTACGTTGAACTACTTTCAGTTTACTAAGAAATGTTTGTAAAATATAGATAAAATGATATAAAGGGTCACGCAAATAATTAGCTACATAGTCACCCATAAATGATAATTTCTGGAAATGTAAGTAGTTTTGAGAGTGTTTTTGTTTGAATTAAATTTTAACAAAATACCAGCATGTTATAAAAGTACTACGTAAATTACAGGGCTGAACAAAAGTATTCAAGTATTTTCCAATTATTAAAATAAAATGCTGAAAGAGAAATTTAAACCAGTTAGGTATTTTCTTGCTAAACTAAATTTTTCTATTATATAGTATATATATATATATATATATATGTATATATCAACCGACGGATAAAATACATGGCTGTTCAAATGCATCGGTATATTTATTTGGCTATGGTCAGTAGCACCTTATTTCTCTAACTAACAAAGTTTTATTAAATATTTTAAGAAGTGTTGGAAAGTGGTTCATAATCTATGCTTAACGCATGATTTTTCTTGCTTGTTTCTCTCTTTCATTAGAAAAGTTTTTTCATTTATTTGAATAAATTTTGTTATTATTTTTAAAGGCTTTTTAGCTCACAGATTATCAAAGCCTGCCAGCTTATGTGGCCGTACGTTCTGTATGTATGTACGTGAGTATGTGCGTACATGAGTAACGTGATAACTCATGATAAAAATATCCGGATCTTTTGAAATTTTGGATATAGGTATATTCTAATAAAGCGCTTCTCTGATTAGTATTTGAAGTTCATTCGATATGTATAAGTGGGAACGGGGCTGATGCCCTTCCGCTTAATTTATAGCAATGGGTTTTTCATACAGAATTATTGGTTTTTGTTCAAAATTTAGGTATAAGATCATTCTGATGAGACGCCTGCGTGATTAGTATTAAGTTTTCTTTAGATAAGTATAAAGAGTGAGAACGGGGGAGCTAATGTCCCTGACCTTAAATGATATAAATGGGTTTTTCATGCAGATTTATCAATTTTCGTTCAAAATTTAGGTATAGCATCATTCTTATGAGGCACCTCTGTGACTAATATTGAGTGTTCATTGGAAAAATATAAAGAGTGGGAATGGCGTGCTAATGCCCCTCCCTTTGATTTATATAAATGGGTTTTTCATGCAGAATTTATCAGATTTCATTCAAATTTTAGACATGTGACCATTCTGATGAGGGCACCGCCATAATTAACTTTGGGAGTTCATTGGATAAGTATAAATAGGGTGACGAGGGATAAACTTCCACGCTTTATTTCGATAAATGGATTTTTCATGCAGAATTATCAAATTTCATTGAAATTTTAGACATAGGATTATTATGATGATGAATGATTTGTTTTGCGAGTTCATTAGATAATTCTAAAAGGGGGAAATGGGAAGTAACTCTATAGATCACTTCTAGCTACGGCTCTGAGTATAAAGGGGGTATTTGCGATTCCTCACCCCCCTTAAACTTTATTAATGGGTTTTTCTGCAGAATTAATAGATTTACTTTTAATTTTAAATCTAGGTTATTTCTAATAAGTCGAATCTCTGAATAGTTTTGGAAATTTAATGGTCAAGTATAAAAGAGGAGATAACCCCTCTTAAATTATATAAATGTGTTTTTATTAGGAATTTTCCGATTTGCTCTGAATTATCTGAATAAAGAAATCTGAAATCTAAATATAGATTTTTTATATAATAAAGCATATCCCTAATTAGTTTAAGGGGTTCAAAGCTTAAGTATAAAACGTTGAAATAGAGAATGCTTTTTAACCCCCTTAATCTGTTTTTCGAACGGAATTAACTCTTGAAAATATAAGGCTGTAATGTACAGTTAATATGCATAGCCTGTGAGCACAATGCCATCAGTTTAACTGGGCAATATTACTTTTATTTATTTAAATTTACACTGGCTTATAAAAGTTTAGGAACACTGACATGATGTTTTCGATCCGTGGTGCCAACTTGTGTGGGACCTCGAGGAGCAAGCCAACCGATAATTTTATCTTTTCGCTTAACGGATTTGCTTGTCTTGATTTATTTCGTTATTTATTTATTTATTTAATCACTCAAATAAAATTTTGTTTTACTGTTTTTCTCAAAATAATTTTGTTTGAAAAATAGTAAGGACATTAATTAGACATTCAGGAGTGCTAAAAGTTCCCTCAATGGATGTCTAATAAAATTTCTCTCTCTCTCAAAAAAAAAAAAAATAAAATAAATGAAATAAAATAAATAAATAAATAAATAAATACATATATTGTCAATAGTTTTTGTCATGAATTGATAAAGCACTTACAAAAGTAAAATGTATGTTTCTCAAAACATTTAGCTTTTAGCTCACAGGCTATCAAAGCCTGAGAGCTTATGTGCCCGCTCATTCTGTATTACGTACATACAGAATGAGCGGGCAAAGCGAGGGTTAAGCGAGTGCGTAACGCAATAACTCATGATAAAAATATCCGGTTTACTTGAAATTGCGGATATTGATTTATTGTGATAAGGCGCTTCCCTGATTAGTTTTGGCGGGTTCATTCGATAAGTGTAAATGAGGTAACGGACCTAAACTCCTACCCTTAATTTATATAAATGGGTTTTTTCATGCAGAATTATCAGATCTCTTTCAAATCTTATATATAGGATCCTTCTGATGCGGACACCTCCTTAATTAGTTTTGGGGTTTCGTTGGATAAATATAAAAATTGGAAAATGTGGGGTAACTTTCTTTAATTTAGGTTAATGGATTTTTCACGCAAAATTTACTGATTGGCTTCAAATTTTGGATATAGGTTCATTCTGATAAAACGCTTTAATGATTTGCTTTTAAAATTCATTGGATAAATATAAAGGGAGGATTGGGGGATTACCCTTTTAATTAAGGTAAATAGTTTTTCATGCTGAATTAAGCAATTTGTTTCAATTTTTGGATACAGGTGAATAGTGGTAAAACGCTTCCCTGATTAATTGTGGGGGTTTTAAGTATAAAGAGTTATACAAGCGATTACCCCCTTTAAGTTAGCTAAATGGAGTTTTATGCAGAATTATCCGATTTGCTTTAAATTTTTGATCTAGGTTCTTCCTCATTTGTTGATTTGCTTAATAGTTTTTTAAGTTTAATGGTTAAATATAAAGGAGGGAACAATGGAAAACTTCTCTTAAATTATCTAAATGGGTTTTTATGCAGAATTATCCGACTTGCTTCGAATTTTGAAAGCAGTTTTATTGTATGATAAGGCGTATCTCTGATTAGTTTTGAGTCCCAATGATTAAATATAAAGAAAGGAGATTGGGGGAGGGGCGTCTATTTTCTCCCTTAATTTGTTTTTCGAAGAGCATTATTACATAAGTCTGTAATATATAATTAATGTGTAAAGCCTGTAAGCTGAATGCCGTCAGTTTAATTGGGCAATATTATTTTTACTTGCACTATCAGTACTGAGATATTTTTATGATATTTATTATAAATGTTAGAGTATTTAAAAGGAAGATCTTACGTGAAAATATTTAAGTAAATTCATTTATTAGATCATAATTACATTATAATAATTTCATATTTTACTTTTAAAAAATAATTTGATTTCAAATTATTCTTTTGAGTCCTTTGCTCTTCCCGAGTCCTTCTCTCTATATACCTGCATTAAGAAAAATAAATTTTTATGTGTTATTTTTATTCAAAATATATTGAGCCCATTCAATGTTTTTCAGAAGTTAGCACTTCTGCTTTCGATAGTACATGGTTTGTTGAATATATACCAAAATTCTTAACGAATTGTTGTCCATGAACTTCGAAGATCTATAGAACGTCTTTTATTTAGTATTTTTCAATGAAGATTTAGGCCCGTGGACAACTGGGGGGCGAAGAATAGCATGGGGGCATGAAAAAACTGGCTAAATGAACGCCTTGCGATAATACTTTTTGGAAATGCAATTTCAGTAGTTTTAAGTTGCTTTTGAGTCAATTAAATTTCAGCTTAATATGTAGTGCGTACAAAAATTAAAGATATAATATACAGAACTGTACAAAACAATTCAAATGTGGGTTTTTTTCTGTTAGTAAAAGATGTAGAAAGAAAATTTTCAGCAGCATTATGCGTTTCCTTACTTAACTTATTTTTAGCATGTACTTTTTTAGTATCTGTACAAATTTATAGATCATACACAGATTTGAACAAAAAAAAAAAAAAGAAATGGAGCATCTTTATGATTATGGCGGTAATTGCGTGCGGCAGTGTTTTTTTTTTTTTTTTTTTTTTTTTTTTTTTTTTAATATACTTTCTAAAATGATTCCTTTGGTATCAGCTGCACCTTATTAATAGGCGAAAATTTCGGGAAGAATTCTAGAAGTTTGGAAACTGTTTCATAATCCGTGTTTGATGTATATTTTATTTTATTTTGTTTTATTTTATTTATTTATTTATTATTTATTGTTATAATTTTTTAAAAAAAAAGAAGATAAACGATTTTTTTATGTGTTAAACAGTGACGAATTTATAATTTAGCTCTCGCCAATTATTTTTAATGTTAAAATCGCTTCAGTCAATTTCGCTTACAGAGAAAATTTACATCATGTAGGCTGTTTTATGCGGGATGCTGCAACTGCTTTTCCTTCTTTAAAAATATCTGAACAATCTAAATCTCCCTAAAAAAGCGTAATAAAGTGTTTGGTAATTTTTAAAAATCTTCAAATAAATTTAATAAACTGTTTTGATATCAAAATATTAGCCTTTCTATTCTAGAATAATTCTTAAAATAACGTAAAGAGGTAATTATGTTGAAAATTTTTATGAAAAATAAACTGCATAAAATAATTAACTATTGTGAGTAGTCTATATGCAAAAGTATAAATTATTAATCTTTATTATTATTACTAAGAGAAATATTAGAAAGCTAATCAGCTATACAAGAGCATGTATTTATGAAATACTATGAATGCATTAATAACTAATGATAACGCTTTTAATTTTAATAATCCACTTTCCGAATATGACAGTCTAAAATTTCAGTTTGCATTATCAAATATTATTTCTAGAAAGCATTATCTTTCTTATTGATATTATTTTAAGGATTATGATCTTAATATTTAAAGAGTATTCTAAACTGCAAAGGATTTTATATGAAATTTTTATGTGAAAAAACAGTTTATCAAATTATAATTGCGTTTTTTTTTTTTTTAACGTTTTAAAATATCTTCTGAAAAAAAATCAGGTTTAATTAAACTTTCATGCAGAAATTCACTAAGCTGTAGGTTTTACTACAATAGAAACATTACTTAAATTAATTTATTTATACAAATACAAACAGACCCATCTGGCGTAAGAAAGGCCCGTAATAATATTCTTTAATAGACGTTATATTTGTAGGATTTTGTTATTTTACCTCTATTTTGTTTAATATACGTACCTGCTCATGGTACAAAAAAAGGGGGGGGGAGAAGTCACTGATTGTTGAGATTTATTATTTTTTTTTCATAATGTTTGGAGAAGTGTGTGAGGTGCTAATGCACAAATTAAAAATTTAAAAGGCTCTCTGTAGATGAAAATAGACTTGAAATAAAGGAGAGAGCGAATGCTTAATAATCCACAGGCCAAAAGCTTTCAAATGATACATCGCATGAATGATTCCATTTCCGTTTTCTGTAAAAAAAGAACACCCCCTAACTGTCTGGGTAACTAACTGTACTAACTGTAACCCACCAAAATCCAATCAAAAGCCTATGAAAAGCTTCTCCTTCGGTCACGCTTTTAAATGAGGTCTTATCTCGCTGTAGCTTAATTAGGAACTGAGTTTGAAAATTGTCCCCCTGAGGGGCGAGGGAGTAGAAGAAATTTTCATGTTATAAAAGAGATTGCGCTCAGGATTTTCGGATGGTATATCACATGAAAAAATTTAAAAATTGCCGAAATATGGTTAAATGTTCTAAAGTTTTCGAATCTGCACAAACGTGCTTAGAAGAATTTCTAAGATCTATGAAACACGTGTTTAATTATTTTGATAATACATTTATTTTCTGGAATTTCGAGCTTTTATCTAAAACGGTTGCCGAGATATTGCTCACCTGCAAGCAAAGTGACATATCTCGGCAAAAGTAAATTTCACAAGAAAGGCAAAATAAAATTAGCACTACTTATCCTACTTATACACTACTTTTTTACTATAAGATAAAATTACAGCACTTAGCTCGGCATACAGGAATAAAAACTAGCATAAAAGCATAAAATCTTTAAGAATATGGATACATGGATGCAGGATGAGGTTTGGAGGGTTGAGTAACTACTTTCCCAGCCAATCTATCCCTCTTCGTACGTCATAAATGGACATATTGTAGAGTAAAAGAGTTTCCCACAGTCAAGTCTTATATCCCTATAAGTCATACATTTTTCTTTATCGTATCGAAAAAAAATTATGTTTTAGTATATAAAATCACAGAATAAATATTACAATTTAGCCCTTTTGGTCGGCGAATGCAAAGTAAATAGGGTCTTTGTTCGCAATTTGTTCTAACGATTTCAAAATTATATATATGTAAATAAAACTAAGACTTTTATATTCGAGTATTTTCCTTTTTTTCCCTTAAATATCAAGGTTAATTTTGTTTCGTTCCTCGAATACAATCTTCCTAATTTCAATGACTTGTTTCAAAATTCCAAATACACAGAAGTCCATGTGAGAAACCTCATGGGGGATAGGGAAAGGAGAGGTATTTCTATGAGGTACATTTTATTAGAAAAGTCTGATTTGCGTTTTCATTACTCATTTTTTGCTAAAACTTGCAGTTAAATGTCTGGCTGGTAACACTTTTCTGATGGAACTTAACAATATGAAGAATTTTTGATGGAATGTCGTCTTTGAAAACAGGTGTTAAAAATTCTGATAGTAATACGCGTTATTTTTTACATTTTTCCTGTTTTTCTTGTTTTGAGTATTGTGCTAGGAAAAAGTCCAGCAGTAACCATGTGAAATCTTTAGTAAACTCACTTTTTTTCACTAAAGCAATCTTTTAGGCCTTTTACCCTTCTGTTTCGGTAGTAAATTGATTTTTTATATCACAATCAGATAGTATATCCAAATTTTATCCATTATAACTCCATATTTCTATTTTACACACGTCAAATAATTTTCATATAACAATCTACACTTACGGTGAGATAAGTGTTTCTCATTACGGGGAAAGCATCATGGTTTATAGATAGATTTCGTAAGAAATACTATCGGTTACATTCTTCCTTACGTTGAAATTTTTCAAAAAAAAAAAATTGCAAATCTACGCTGATTATGACTCCTAAAACACAAATCCATCCTCGTTTCAAAGCTTTATACATCGCTTCACTGTTAAAAATCTTGTCCTAGTTTGAACCAAATTTTGGTGCTCGATAGCTGCCACTGTCAAATCATGAAATTTTGAACCAATATTTGGAGCTCCTGTTGAAGCATAATTCCAGAAGTTTGGAACAAGGTTGAAATAGGAAGCTCTGAATGTTGGTTCGAGATTTCACCGTCTTATGCTGGCAGCTACTGAGCACCAAAATTTGGTTCAAACTAAGACAAGATTTTTAACAGTGTATATGTAAGTATCCCTTTTTTATGCGCACAATACATTTTATAATTTTACAAAAATCTCTAATAGTAGGAGAAGAGGAAAGAGTGAAAGGAGGAACAAAATTCCATAAATTTTTGGTAAACCATTAATTAAATCAGTTTAAAGTTATTACTTCTAGAAAAGCGCCCAAAAATTTATGTACGACAGATTTTTGATATCATTAAAACAGGGCTCGAGGGACGACAAAAATGACAATAATAATAAAATTAATTGTTAAAACAGAATAATACTGGATAAAAAAAAGTAGCTTATAAAGAAGACGCCAGATCCTGAATGTATTATAAAAGCATTTCATTCCTGAATTATTTATCCTCATCAGTAGCCAAAAGGTTCTGTTGTCGAAGCTGGAAGACAAGAGGTGATAAGTTTCAGCCTAATCGCGCTCATCAGTCTAATTGCTTGAAGTTTTCCTTGATATTCTTCAAACATTAAAATTCTTTGGGTAAATACTGGTTAGGTTCACATTTAAAGATCCCCTGGGAGGGCACCCCTTCTGTTACGGTCTATATCCTTCATGTTGATAATTGTCTGTCATAAACACAATCAGTGTAATTTCTTTAAGAAAAATCAACGCTGATCCCATAGGAAATACGTGAGCTTTAAGATTCATTTCCTCGGAAACTACCCGACCGATTCTGAAGAAATTTCGAATCCATATTATTTGGATTATGCTCAAGACCTGTGGCATGTTTTTTTTTTTTTTTTTTTTTTTTTTTTTTGGGGGGGGGGGGGTTGGTTAAAACTTTTTATTTTAAATCAGTACAAATTTTCAGAATTTTTCAATTTTTCAGAAATATTTTTTCCTGAAACTAATTAATATATTTTTTTTTACTGTCTGTCCACATGATCATATATTTATACTCTACATCTAAAACAAATTAATCAAAATTGATCGAGTAATGTAAGAGAACATGGAGTTTTTGGCTGAAAAATATAATTTTTCGGTGAATTAAAAATTTTAGATACTTCTAACTTGTGTGAAGGTCTTGCTCAGTTTTATCAAACACATGAACAAAAATAAATAAAAACACTTGAATAAAGTTTAGTTAAATGTAATAAATGAGTATAAAAGTTATATTAATTAAGTGAGCGTGACATTCCAGTTGTATTTTCCCATAAATAAAGCTTTCCTTCAGAAAGCAAGAACAATTTTTAGTTTTCTAAGCACTGACAGATAAACGAAGATTTTCGGCGAAAAAATAAACAATAACAAGATGGATACAACATCTAATAAAAACACAATGCTATCCTTCTTATTATATACGTATCCTTAACGCCCTGAAAGTGTATCTAGCTCTGTTTCTTTTAATAACAATCCGTTATCGATAAATTATGCGGAGAATTTCTGTTCATCCGGTTTTGTTCATACAATGTTCTCTGCGGAAAAATTATCACTTTCAAGCCTAATCTAAAAATACATTACTTTGTATGAGAATGGGAAACGTATAGACCATATGTTTATCCTGCTTTGTTTTAAGATTACTGTTTCAGAGCCACAAAAGTCAATTTAAAAATTGTTTTTTTGGTGCGTTCGTAATTATGTACATAAGAAGCTCTTATAGTCGTCCTTCAGTCTGCTCATCCGTCCGACCGCCTGCCTATCCGTTTGTCTGCCCATCCGTCTGTCTGCTCGCATTTTACAACGTAAAATCTATCCAACCGAATCATTCAAAATTTAAAATACATAATTTTTGCATTATTTTGTCGAGTCATTTCAAGTTTTATGAAATTCGGATGCATAGTTCTATGACGAATATCAAAAGTATTCCATTACATTGCCAATGGGAAAAAAATAGTTTCAAGCGTATTTTAATGATGTTACACTCTTTCGAAAACAGTAAAAGTGATATGCATCTATGAAGTATGTACTAAAAAATACATTCTGTACAATCTGTGATGCAATGGATATTTGTTATTGATTTACCAACAATTAATTTTTCAGATCAAGAAATCTTAATTTAAAAAATGTGGTGCCCTGGTAACACTGGGCTCTGGAGTAGAGGCCTGCACGGATCAAAATTTCCAGGTCCGAACCCGGTCCAATTCATAGAAAAAAATCAGCTCGGCCCGACCGAAAAAAATATTAGCCCGGCCCGGCCCGTTATTAATGTTAAAATTTCGGCCCGAGCTCTTCCCGGTCTATAGAGAAAATCTAGCGGCCCGACCAGGCCCGATAAAATAGCTAAAAACAAGGCCCCAGCTCGGCCCTGTCCGAAAAAAAAATTGAAATTTTGGCCCGAATGCAGCCCGTCCCGAGTAAATTTCTACAGAAGATTGATCTTCACTCTTACGGAAGAGTTGTGACAGAAAAAACTTATCTTATTATTTTTTTTCATGTTTATAGTTTTTATTTATACAGAAGGGACGTAGGCAGCGATATTTATGCTTTTAATGAGCCTTTCTTTCTTATATGTAAATGTTTCAGTTATCATTAGTATTATTAATTGATTTTTTGTATAATGGAGACATAAAAATCTAAAAAATTATATATGGTGAAAATAAAATCTTCTAAGGTGGAATCGCATTGGAAAGAAAAATGAGTTCCCTTTTTAGCAGATGTAAATATTTAATACATTTTTTTTTTCGCATATTACTCTATTCATTTTGCATGGATGAACAATGAAAAAGAAGTTAAAAAGAAATTTCCAGTTTTCAATTTAAAATGAAGTTCCGTCATAGGCAGGTTTTTCTCATTTATTTCATGTGTTTAACTGTATTTAAATAAGCATGAAATTTACGAGTCTTCAAAAAGAATAAATTCTAACGTTTAACTATAGAATAATGACGACTTAAAAGTATATTCCTTTTTTGCAAAAATTTTTGGACCAAGCTAAATTTTACTGATTTTTGAACGGATTTGTCAGCGTCGAGAAAAGGATTTTCAAACAGGAGGATTCAACCAGAACTGATTATTTTGGTCCTCGAAGACTAGGAAGAATGAAATCAGTCCCGGATTCGTGCGGAAAAAATAAGTTAGGTCCGGCCTGATACTCCAGAAAAGTAAGGCCCGAGCCCGGCATGTCTCGAATACCGTTAATGGAAATCGGCCCGAACCCGGACCTTGCAGATCTCTACTCTGGAATTAAAAGAGTGGTATTAGTGGATATGCTGGGCAATGATCTCGGCGTAAAGTTCGAGAAAGAGTGTTAACAATTTCAATCGCAGTAAAGCCACGGCCCGGAACTACCTAATTTTAATTCCAAACAAACAAACGACACGAATGGTTTTATAAAACTTTCCTTTTACATTGATACCTTAAAAATCCAAGTTTTTGCTTTTGAAAAAGTTCCTTTTCAAATTATGGTGTCAGACAATTATTTCAGTTTATTTACAATTATATTCTTAAAATGATTCCCCTTACTGGGTAAGGAAGGCATTCCCGATCTGGCATTCCTATATGTTTCCGAATTGTGTAGATTACCCTACTTTTCTTCGAAGTTTGTAGCATCTTAGCTGGAACACCCTGTATAAAACAAGCTATAGGAGCAAGTTTCATAAACATTGACGTTGGTTCTTTTTTCCGTAATTATTAATCGTAGATATACTGTATAAATCACTAAATCACGTTTCAAAAGTACAGAATTTCATGAAATCGGTTAAAATTTTCAGAGGATTCAATTAGTAGAAATGCAAAATTTAAATTTAGTACTTTCCAGTACAAAAAGATTGAATGAAATATATCCCAGCATTTCATCATTGATGTTTTAAAATAATGTATTTTAAGCAGTGTCGGTATGCATATATATATATATATATATATATATATATATATGTGTGTGACGATTTAAGGAGAAACTCGAATTATTTCCACTGGTTAAAAAAAACACACAGTCATGGCAAGCGAGGAAAAAAACAAAATAATAAATAAATGTAGAAGATATAATAATTAGTCATTGTCTGCTGTAAGTTTATTTAATTCGTAATAATGAGAACGGGAAAAGCTCCTTTTGCAAAAATTCCATCATTATTTCAGCGAGCCGTCCTCATCGAAGAAGCAACCCAAGAATCTTCTTTCTCCTCTCGAGACTTCCCCCTTTTAAACTAAAAAGAAAGTTCTGGAACATTCTGTAACCTCAAACCATCATTCTTTTATGTAAACAGAATTCTTGTCCAGCTACGAGGCTATTTTCCACAGACGATAAATTTATTTTTAAAAAATATTATTTAACCAATTTATTAATTGAATCGGGATTTTTTAGGCAGACGACTTTTATAAATGATTAATTTTAAGAGAAAAAGAAAAGAAATGAATTTATTAATATGCACACTATCGAAGGTTGATGGCGGAAAAATAAATAAATAGATAAAATAAAATAATGATATTTTTTGAAAGGTATGGGTTTGGAATAAATTTAATAAGACTGTCTTAAAAAGGGTTGATAAAAACATATAAGAAATCAGTTTTATTTGGAATATTAAGAAATAAAGTTTTAATTAAGAATATTTTTAATTTAGAGCCATCTTTTTTTAAATTTACGCATACTGGAATAATGTTTTTTAAGGCAAATTAAGAATTTATATCGTCTGCATACAGATTAACAGATTAGATCTAGAAACAAGATTTTAATTTAATAATTTGAAGTAACTACGGAAAATTAAGATAGTATAAAGGTTAGTTTTGGCGAAAAAATTTTAAATTTGTAATATATATATATATATATATATATACAAGGGGAGACATAAATATCGAAACAATAAGCTACCTCCTTAAATATTGCCTCTAGACCAATACTTCCAATTGCAAAAATTCTTGCAAAAAGGTGAAATTGTTGATAAGATAAGTTGCAACTCCATGGGGAGTCTGTTTGAAAAAATACGAAAATTAAATTTTCATATTGACCCAGTAGGATAAAAATCCCAACTAGGAAAACTTTCCTTATCCAGTCCTGAATAAGACACAAAAAGTTGCATCTTCACATCTTCAAAACTCGAAGAGTTATAGCCGTTTAAATAATTCATCAGATTTTAATGGATTAGGCACAAATTGAAATGCTCACGATTCAAAAAACAATGTTACTTTAACAGTTCTAGGAAACGTGTAAAAAATATACCTTTTGAATTAGAATTTTGATTTTTTTTCTTTTTTGGGATGTTTAACGATAAAATTTGCTAAGAAAATCACATCCTTAAATTTCTCATAAAAATTATAAACAAATTATATGGTTGGTACGGTTTAAATGGCATAATTAAAAATCGTTATACTCGAAAAAATATTTATCGGATTTCAATGTCTTTCCATTTAATTAAAGATGAAAATCTAATTTTAGTTTTGTTTCACGGTTTTTGTTTTTCAATAATAATTTTAAAAGCATTAAAAATATTTATTTAAAAAATAATGTAACTTTTAAAAAAATCATATTTTTAAAAGTAAATATATTTTCAAATTTGCCTAAACAAAACTAATGTAAAATAATCAAAAATGACATGTTTCATGTTTGTACTTTTTTCTGTAACAATTCTTAACTTTTAATAATTTAAAGACAAGAAATAGTGTAGAAAAATCCATTATGCAGAAAAACGAAGGGTACTGTTTAAATGTCCGTCAGTTATTTAAAAGAATGCTTTTTATAAGATTCAGATTAAGTCTTTTTTTTTTTAATTTAGGTCTCACAACTTCAGCCTTTCGTCCTGGAGAGGCTGTTAAAATATCTGTATGCTGGGCCCAGGCCGTTACTTTTTTCTGAAGACTCAGCTGGCAGAGCCTAATGTATTTTTCATACCGAAGACGAATGCTTTCTTCTTCCTGTACTGGACGAAATTTTCATTACCGGTCTCAAAAAATCCGTATTAAAATCACTGTCTCTGACTGACCTAATACGTACATAAAATAGGTAAAAATTGGTTCAATTAAAATTTTTACGAAAACCACGCAGATTTTAAAATAACTTTTATTTTACAAAAAAAAAAGACTTTAAAATTCATTTACCTGAGAAAAAAAATAAACTCCATTTACACCTCCTAGGAGGGGCATTTGTCTATAACGTATTTTTTTTCTTTCTTATGTGACTCCGTCTTAAAAGATTTTACTGGATAACATTTTTCAAAGTCTCCAACGCATGGGATATGGATTAACGATATTAAAATATAACTGAAACATGTGCATATAAATAGAGATTTATTGATAAAATAAATATATCTCAGACTTTGGCGCTTCTTTAATAATAAAAAGTATAAATATAAAAAACGAAAAGATATAATAAGTATTTTTAGTCAGAACTCCTCCGATATGAAACAATTTTTAACCTCACCAAAGTAAAAAACTATGTACAAATTCACGACTGAGCCGGGCTATAATTTAAACTTTTTTATAGGCCGGTCCGGATTATGATTTTAACATTTTTCCAGGCCAGGCCGAGCTTTACTCTCTGTGGGTCGGTTTGGGATCGGATCTAGACATTTCGATCCATGAAGACCTCCATTGCAGACTACCGATATATTTTGAAAACAAGTTTAGATTTAAATCAATACACTGCTTTATTATGTCCAAAAAAGAGGCACTGTCTTAAATCGACATTTAATAATGACAATTTGAAGACGATCCCTCATTTCCTTTCAAAATGAGTCAGAAAATCTTCGTTTACAGGGATGGTTAAGTGGTGTAAGTCACGAATTTTGGAGAATTTTGGATTTTAATATCTCTATCAGGTTTTTAGATAGCGATATCAAATTTTTTTGTTCCATTTATGAATGCATAAGGAATAATTTCCTAACTGGGAATTTTGTCCAAAGAGAGCCGTATAAAAATTTAATTTTCGTATTTTTTTTTTTTTTCAAATAGACCCCCCCATGAAGTTGCAACTTATCTTATCAGAAATTTCACTTTTTTATGAATTTGTGCAATTGGAAGTATGTGTCTAGGGACAATATTTAAGGAGATAGCCTATTGTTTCGATATTTATAACTCACTCTGTATATATATATATATATATATATACATGGCATTTCTCTTGAAATATGCTTTTTTATGCTTTGCTGTATATGTTTTAAATTCTAGTTTAGGTAAACAGTTGAAACTTTTTTTCTAAATCTGCATATCTTTTTTAAAAAATACCTAACATTATAGGTCTGAATTTAAAAAAAAAAAAAATGAATGAAAAAGAAATTCTTTAAACTTTTAAGATTTACGCACATAATAAAATAACTTTTCCGTACTTAAACTTTAAAGTACGTACAAAAAGATTAAAGGTACATTTCTTTATTTTAAATATTGGGTGCAAAAAACAATAAAAAAAAACATAAATTTTGCTAAAAGGATGAAGTCGATCAGATAATTAGTTGCCGGGATATTTGTAATCCTGTTTTCCACATTTTTCGATTTTTCATGACCCTGTATTTCATTCAAAGTTCAATTTAAAGATATATTTTAAACTGAAATGAGACGCTCAATCCAACGCAGAAATCTGTTAGTTAATATAATTATCACATATGTCGTTATAAGGATGCTTCTTTTACGCAATTCGGTATTACATTATTATCTCCATCGATCAAAATAGAGATCTATCGCGAAACTGTAAGATTGAATGCCAATGTAGGCTAATCGTAAAATGTCACATTATCTTGACATTAAATGTGTTACATGTGTTTGTTACGTAATGAAGTGATTTTTAAATCGATGTTTTATCCGAACCTTTTACTAGTTTATTTGCTATTTCGTTATTTAAAATAAAAATTATGTAAACTTGTTTAATTTACTAATTATTTGGCGATTTATATAATTTGTCGAAACGGGTCGATGAGATTATCAAGCAGTACTCTCAATTCCATACTAAATAGCATTACTATGAATTAAAAATATTTAAATATACGTTTAAATTTGATTTTGGAACTGCGGTGCATTTTATAGTTTTCATGTATTTTGTTTTCAAATTTTATGGTATGCATATCCATGATGAGTCCTTATTACAGTGGCCCTCAACAACTAGTTTTTAGGTGCATTCGTAATTATATAATACGTAGCACCTATAGTGGTCGTTCAGTCCGTTCGTCTGTCCGTCCGTCTGTCTGTCCGCATATAACAACGCAAAAACTACCCAACCGAATCGTTAGAAATTTAAAATACATAATTATTACATAATTTTGTCGAGTCATTTCAAATTTTATGAAACTCGGATGCATAGATCAATTACACGGGGAATCAAAAGTATTCCATTACATTACGGTCAATGGGAAAAAAGTTCCAAATGCATTTTAATCGTTTGAAATTTAAAATACGCAATTATTACATAATTCTGTCGAGTTATTTCAAATTTTTTGATAATCGTGTGCGTAGATCAATTACAGGGGCAATCAAAAGTATTCAATTACATTATGGTCAATGGAGAAAAAGTTTCAAATATATTCTATATGTTTGAAATTTAAAATACATAATTATTACATAATTTTGTCGAGTTATTTCAAATTTTATGAACATAAGATGCATAGATCAATTACAGGGACAATCAAAAGTATTCCGTTACTTTACGGTCAATGGGAAAAAATGTTTCAAATGCATTATAATCGTGTTACACTCATGCGAACTTAATAAAATTTATATGCAACTATAAAGTACATATTATAATATAAATCTTACATAATTTGTGGTGCAAAGAACATTTGTTATTGATTTACAAGGCCACATAAAAGAATTCCATTACATAATGGTACAGGGAGAACATTGTTTGATGAGCGTTTAAATTGTAATTCACTATTTACAATTTTATGAGATTGATATGTGAAAGTAATATTTTTAAAACTTCGTTATCGTACGAATGCACCTAATTTGCTACGCTTCACGTGCAATTTCCAACTTGTTATTTTATGTTTGCATTGGTTCTATTATCCATGAAATATCGCGATATTATTTAGTAAGTTTTTATTTTTTAAAATTTTTCAAAAATATTTTTATCAAGAATGATCTTGGTAATTGGATAATCTTGTCACCGTTTGTGCGATGAACGTATGTAGCTCTAAATAAAGGTGTTCTTATCACTATTAGCAATTTCCAGCTTAATTTAGCATGTATTATCACCTTATCCAATTCTCACAATCAACGCAGATACACTTTGTATATACAAGGTTTAGAAATTAAAGCAAAATTATAACTGCATTATTCATTCCAACTTTTCCTTCTCCTCGACCGCCGATCTTAAAATTCACTCTTTTAAAATGAATGCTCTTTTGATTTAAAACGTAAGTACAAAAAAATTTTAACTAAATATTCAATTAAATTTATTCAACAAAATATGGGTTCCAAAATCATTCTTCAAAGAAAATTAGTATTCATTCATCTGCATTAAGAGTGATAATAAGATGGTCATATGGAAAAGAAAAATCTCTTTGAAATGCAGAACCAGTTAAAAAGTGTTTTAATGCAAATTTCAAATTTATTTACTCGTTTGGAATTTTAAATTCCAAACTTCCTTCTCAGTTCTTCCTTTAACATTAATCTTTTTTTTAATTTTTTGGGACTGGCAATTTCTTTCAAAGTTAATGCGTTTTTCCTGAATCTGTTTGAAATATCGCGAAATCGTTACATTGAAATCAAAAACTCAATAATTTAATATATATTTAGAAAGAATAGTTAAATTTTTGAAACTATGAAAGAAAGCAAAATTTATATTTTATTGCAAAAAACAGTATATATTTTGGCTTTTCGCTATCTGAATCTACCCATTTTGAAAGAAAGTATATGCATGTATCATCTATCAAACCTTTCGAGCGAAAATAAAACGAAATTAAATAAATAACGGCTCTTAGAAGAAGATGATAATGATGATCATTTTAGTTGATCTTAGTCTCCCTATGACAGTCAGACAGTACATCAGATAGTATACAAAAAGTTGATGGAAAAACCTCAAATGGATGTAGTTGGAATTCCAGTAATTTTAGGCATACGAAAGACAAAGGAATAGGGTATTCCATAAGGTCAATAAGCAATGATGAGACTCTCGACGAAATTTCTGAGCAAATAAAAATAACCGACGCAAAGTAACTGAATTCTGTGTGTAAAAGAGAGAGACTTCAACTAATTTGAGCTCCAGAGTAAAATTCACCTAAATTTTGCGGCAAAGTTTACCAGTATTAAAGATTACAGAAATCAAATCGATAATTATTTAAGCAAACAAAAAATATGAAATTCAAATGTGGATATTTTTTTCTGATGTATTTTTGCAAGTAAAATCTTCTTGACAAACGTGGATGTGGAGCTTAATACAGAAAAGACACTAGACAATATTTTTTTTTCAAATATGTATTTTTTTAAAGAATTCCATCCCCTTTTGTGGCAACTCCTTAGGTGTGGGTGCTTCTTTGTGGGCCAATGATTTCTCGGATCAGTTCTATTTTAACAATATATTTTATTTGCAGGACTGCACTGGACGAACACAACAAAACACTAACAGGGACACAAAATCAACAACATACAGATAACATTTACGTTCTTGTTCCACATTAATTCCATTTACGGTCGGAGTAACCGGACCGCCCTTTTATCACACCTTCTCAGGTGGAGACCATTTCTCGTTCTGCTAGTTTCCTCTCATCTTCCAAGAGGGGGCGCTACAAGACAAGAGGGGGGGGCGCTTGAGAACAAAGGTATGCGCGGGCATCACACCTCCCCCTTTCGAAGTTTTGATATAGTCCCTATGACTAATCAAAATCTGGCTCATATCTATACATATTCAGTAATACACATCATTAGTAAAATTCAAAATTATATACTTACTTAATACAAAGATAATAATAAAAAAAAATATCTAATATACTATGCAATATAACAACACTGTAATAATATGAAAAACTTTGAAGTTCTAGAATGTTCAAAAGTTTCAAAGTTCAAAAGAAAAAAAATAAAAGAGTTCAAGAAATAACAAGTAAAAGTCAGCAGGTGACACAGGATCAGCATGGGGACTAATTCAGTGTCCTGGTGCATTTCAAACGGAAAGTTTCTTGGTCTAAGTCCAGTGTGACGCATACAGTCTATTCAGGGAATCGGCGTTACCATGGAGGTTTCCACGTCGGTAGGAGATTTGGGCTTGAAATCTCTACAATGCAAGAGCTCATCTTTGAAGACGCGCACTTTGAGAGGCACAATCAGACAAGAACTTCAAGGGATTGTGATCGCTCACGACAGTAACTTGTGATCCGTAAATGTAATGTTCAAACTTTTCAAGGCGAAAATCACTGCATATGCTTCTTTCTCGATGGTGGCATATCTTTCTTGGCACTTAGACAATTTTTTGCTTAAGAAAGCGATGGGATGCTCTCTTCCATTTTCATCTTTTTGGGATAGGCAAGCACCTATTGCATATGAGGATGCATCTGCGTGAATAATAAAAGGTTTCTCAAAGTTTGGAGAATAACATATTGGCGTTTCACTTATGGCCTGCTTCAGATCTTTGAAAGCTTTTTCACATGGCTCGGTCCATATAATTTCATTAGGTGCTCGTTTTTTGGTTAATTCAATCAAAGGACGAGCTACTTCGGAAAATGTAGGGACATAGGATCTGTAATAAGATAGAAGACCTAAAAGGCTTCTGACACCTTTCTTCTATTTAGGAATTTCTAAGTTCTGGATCGCTGCTACTTTTTCTGGATCAGGGGGCCTACCACGAGTGCGTCGAGATCCTTCCGAAGTGGGAAGAACCGCAAGTCGAATTTCAATGTTTCGCGGAAAAAAAGTCCGATGCACAGTTTAAGCGCTACCATGAAGAAATCGGGTAGGCCTGTCGATTTTCATTCAAAGAAGCGTCGAAAACAACCTGATTGACCACTTTATTTCGAGCTAATTTCCACGGTCGTTCCCTCTTTTTCTCCCCTTTGAAAACAGAAAAAAAACGTTAGATATTGCTATCCGTGTTTATTAAAAATGTCATCAATACACGCCTAATTAAAATATTTTCATAATCTTTTTTTTAAAACGAATGTGAAATATTTAGAATTTTAGCTGTTAAAAACTCAAAATCATACGACAGGTAGTTTTTTAGAAATTGTAAAAAAAAAAAGAAATTTGCTTTTTTTGATTAAGCAAGGACTTTCCTTTAAAAATTAATAAAAAATTAACACGTTGTTCAAGAGATATTTAATAATTATCATAAGAAAGGCCTTATTTTAAACTTAAAAACGGTATGAAAATAATATATTTATAAGTTTTTGTTAGTTAAATACAAGCATAAATGCTCAAAAATTTAAAGAAATTTTGTTGAAATATAAAATAAAAGTAAAAATATTTTAAGTTTTTTAACTCGTTTTAAATGACAATAATAAACGTACTTTGAAAATATCACATGCAACTTTTGATCAATTTATTTATTTATTTATTTATTTTTATTTTTTTTATTTATTTATTTATTTATTTATTTATTTTGTCTCGGGTACGTTGCTTGTTTAAAATGAAAATTTAATGCAAAATTAAGTAAAAAATCTAATGCAAATTTATAAAAATAATTGCTGTACATATAAAATACAATTTAATAAAATAATATATAATCTTATTAATTTCCTTTAAATAAACAGTGTGTTATACCAAGAAAACTCTTATTATACAATAGCTCTCTCTCCAAAAAAATAAATAAATAAATAAAAATAAAAATAAACATGGAGTGCATACTAGAAAAATAGTTGACTAGGTATTTTTTGCTAAAACTTTTTCACAGTAAATGCAACATTTTTGCAAATATTATAGTTATCTGAGAACTATCAATGTTTACACAAATAAACTATAATTATTCAAAATTTCCAAGTGTTTATATATATATATAATTAAATATTGTATCAGTTTTAAAGTTTATTTTTTGTTGCACAAGTAACAAAATTCCTTAGTAACATTGATGAATAATTTCCTTCTTAATAAATAAATAAATAGATAATATATATATATATATATCTTTGGAAAGTATTGCAGGCTTTTGAATAAGTTTAGATACTATATTTTTGATACGCATACTTCATTGGATATAAAATAAATTGTAAGGTTTCTAAAACATCAAAAACAATGTATTTTATAGTAATCTTACAGTGATTTCCAAAAACTTCGAAAAGATATATAAGTATAATATATATATGTATATATATATATAACCATTAATTGCATTTCAATATATGAACCATTGAATTTAATAGAAAAAAAATTTCAAAGCTTTTCAAAATTTCACAACTCTACATCTTTTTTCCCTTCCAATTATCCAGTGAAATTTGCCTTATCAAAAATATAGTATCTTTAATATTTTCAAAAGTTAGTAGTACTTTCCTAATTTATTTTTCCATTTATATATATATATATATATATATTATATATATATATATATATCTTAATTTTTTACTAAACGAAAATTCTCAATGGATAATATTAAAATATTGTATGCATGGTTATATTTACATAATACAACAAGTTATTAAAATTGATACAACATTTAAAAATAATTTAAAAAAAAAACAGATTTTAAATTTTGGATAATTTTATTGGAGTAAACAACGATAGTCCACATGGCCTTAAATATTAGCATGAATGTTATAATTAGTACAGAGAAGTTTTAGTAAGAATAATATACGGTCAATTATTTTTCGGGTATGAAGTGCTTGGTCACACACTATCAATTATTTATGCAATAATTGCATAATTAATTTTCAAGGTATTGCGCATTGTTTATTTAAAGCAGATTAATAATATTCTGCTTGATAAGAGTAATGTTTTAATAAATATTTTAATCATTATTTTTTTTATTAGTATTATACTTTTTATTTATTTTTTTTTTATTTAATATTTCATTCTGAAAAGACTGCGTACCACCAAGAAAAATCAATCTAAATCTACAAAAAATTGTTTGCAGTATTTGCAAAAGACTTATATTATTAGTGTTTATAATTAGTTTTCAAAGCTTATAAAACTTTCCCAATTCTTTCATATTTAAGTAGAACTTCTTGAAATTTTGAAGCATTCATATGTCCATATATTTATTTAACAAGAATTTATAACACTTTTGTTTTCATATCACCTAAAAATTTAAAATAAGGCCTTTTTTATGATAGATATTAAATATTTCTAGGTTAACATGTTAATTTTTTTATTAATTTTTAAAATAAAATCTTTGCTTAATCAAAAAAAAAAGAGAGAGCAAATTTTATATTTATTTATCCATTTTATAAACAATTATCCGTCGTATCCATTTGAGCTTTTTACAGCTGAAAATATGAACATTTCACTCTTATTTTTAAAAAAGATTATCAAAATATCTTAATTAGACGTGTATCGACAGCATTTTTAATAAAGAGCGTAAGCTATATTCACAGCTACAACACGGATATCCGATAGTGAGATTTTCATTCCACGCAGTTCTGAGGGGTCGGGGATTTTTTAGGAGCTTACGATGACATTTATCCGACGGGAGATTTTCCGCTGGTGTCATAGTACCAATACTCAAGGTCGTCGGGATGGAACTTCACATTGGACGTCTTTCCGAGAAAAGGTGAAATACGATTGCTTTGTGGTAGGCCCCCAGGAGCATGTATGCCAGATCCTACTACATGTCCTAGAAATTTTACTTGTGGTTTAGCAAACACACATTTTCTAAAGTTTACTGTAAATTTTGCTTCTTCGAGTGTGGTCAATACAGCATCTAAGTGTCCAAGATGGTCAGACCAATTATCCGAAAAAATAATGACATCGTCTATATATGTTTCGGCATAGTCTTTATGTTGGACAAGGGTACGGTTCATTGATCTTTGAAAGGTCGCGCTAGCATTCCGAAGCCCAAAAGGCATAACGACGAAGGAATACTGCCCTCGATGTGTGACAAATGATGTCAAATGTTTGCAAACTTCACTTAACCGTATTTGCCAATAGCCTTTTAGTAAGTCTAACAGACTAATAAATTTCGCGGACGCTACTTTGTATATCAGATCAGTTGCATTAGGCATAGGAAATGAATCAATTTCGGTTTGGGAATTCAAATATCGATAATCGACACATAGTCTGATTGAGGAATCCTTTTTAGCTACGCAAACGATCGGGTGAACATACTCGCTTTCTGAATGTTCGATAAGTCCTAAACTCAATAATTTCTCAATTTGTCTATCTACTTCACTTTTAAGTGCTTCTGGAATTCGGTACGGTTTTTGACATTTAGCTTGGCTATCTGGTTTCAATTTAATCCGATGTTCGCCTACATTTGCAATTTTTGGGATACCCGATTGGAGGTTCGAATGTTTGTGTAAAACATCAATAAGTTGTTTCCTTTCTTTAGGTGTTAAATGGTCAAGGTGTAATTCTTTATCAAATTTATTGGGATCATGTTTAGTAATTTTCGGGACATTTTCAATTTCACCAAAATCGATATCGTCATCATATATAACTCCTATATGTGTCGTTTGAGCCTTTAATTCTCGGATTTTATTAGCGTGTAAGTGCCTTATACTATTGTCTGGTAATTGTACTAAATAACTATAGGGGGATTTCTTTTCGAGTATCATGGCTGGTGCTGTCCATCTAGCGTAAATTTTATGGTTACTATCTGGAATTAATACAATAACTTGATCATTTGGTTTAAATTCTTTATGTCTAGCTGTCCTGTTATGATAATAAGCATAAGCTCGCTGCTTATCCGTACAAGAAATTCCGGCATGTTCGGCGGCCTTTTCTAATTTCATTTTTAAATCGTTTAAATAATTGGTAACTGAGCCCAACTGACCAATTGGTAACGGTGTTTCATTAGTCCACGATGACTTTAATATGGAAAGAGGACCAGTTGGATGCCTACCGTATAACATCTGGAATGGACTAACACCCGTTGTAGCATTTGGTACCTCTTGGTAAGCCCATAAAAGGAAGGGTATATGTTTATGCCAACTTCCAGCGTTTTCCCTTATAACATGGTGTATCATTCCTTTAAGGACACCATTCCATCTTTCAACTAAGCCATTGGATTGTGCGCAACCCGGAACGGAAAAACGTGGGGAGGTCCCTAAACGTTTCATAAATTCCTTCGTGAGAGCCGAAGTAAAATTTCTACCCTGATCGCTAGCTATTAATTTTGGAATTCCAGTTCGTGAAAATATTTGTAAAACGGCATCGCATGTAGTTTTAGCAAAAATGTTTCGTAAACAGACAGCATCCGGCCACCTCGTATCGCGGTGGTACCTCGGCCACCCGGCCACCTCGTATCGCCCCCCGCCCTATCGCGGTCAGTACGTATTTATATCCTCCACTGGCGGGTTCGATTGGACCAATTATGTCAATGTTCATAATTTGCATAGCTTCATCAGGACGAGTAACTGGGGTTATAGGTACATTATCGAACCTATTTGTTTTCGCTCGAAGCTGACAGGATGAACATCTTTCGCAAAAATCGGTCACATCTTTCTTAATACTAGGCCAAAAAAAGGAATATTTTAACCTTAGCGTAGTTTTCTTTACCCTTAAATGACCACCCCAAGGACTTGAATGTGCTAACTTTAACAATTGCTTTCTAGGTGGCTCGGGTACCAGTAATTGATGCACTGTTTCTCCCATTATTTTATCTCGGTAATACAAAAGATTATCATGAACAAAATAATTATTGCGATTATTATTAGCATCATTCCAACACTGCTTAAGTGATGCATCGTTTCTCTGCTCACATTTAAATTTTTCCGAATCATTCCAAAAATTATTAGTATTATTACTACGATCGGGATCCATGTTCTCGTTTGCATTTCCTGTTTCAATTGGAACTAAATCTGTGGCAGCGCCGAATACGTCTGCCGTTCTAATTTCTTTCGTACAGGGCAAATTTACATTATTACAATCATTTATTGCACTGTCAGCTTCGGTACATTCACTTATATTATTCAATTCATTATATGCATTCAAAGACAACAATAGATCATTAATTAAATTATCAACCATCGCACATGTTATTACCATTTTTGGAAACACCTTACAACGTAAATTATCAGCCGCTAAGCTTAGAGGAACATTTATTAATGGTGCTTTCAACTCATGCCCGAAAGCAGATTTAAGTATTATCGACCCGAAAGGATTTTTAAAATATTCTGGTACGCACTCTGTCTTTATAATCGAAATTTGAGTTCCGCTGTCAATCACCCCTTGTAGTATTTTATTTTCTATTTCGACTTCTACCGTTTGAAGTGATTCAATTAATTTTCCCTTTGCCCGTGGCTGTTTTAAACCAAATAACACCTTCGAATTTACTCTTGCGATGAATGCGTCATTCGCATCACTTATTTCTTTTTTCTGTTTATCAGCCTTTCCAAGTAAATAATTACAAATTGCGGTATTATGCGATTTGAAACAAAGCCTACATTTAGTTTTCACAGTGCAATTTTTAATTAAATGGCGGCCCCTTAAGCAAGCGTAGCACCTGCCTTCACTTTTTAATTTATTTTTTCCTTCCTCAACTGAATATTTATCGCAATTCTCTGATAAATGACTAAGCGAATTACAAAAAACAAAAATATTTTCATCAACTTTGACATGAGTTAGATTGGCCTTGAATTTATTGCTTTTTTGTTTCATTTCAGGTAACAAATCTGGTGGATATTCTTTCGTTCTTGAATCGAAAGCATTAATTAGATGATTCTGTTTTTCGCGCGCTTCCAATTCAGTTCGGATAAAAGATAATAATTTATCAATACTATACTGCGATCGTTCCGGACTTTTAATACACTCTTTTTCAAAGTTAAGTGACAAGTAGTAAGGTAAACTTTTTAATATTATTGGTGTTAAAACAGAGTCAAAGCTATTTGATTCAATCTCTAAGGATTTTAAGCTGCGTATTTGCGTTTAAATCGTGTCATATAGTTTTCTTAAACCGATTATATCATTTTGCTTTGTAATAGGTCGTAAAGTTAAAAGAGTGTTAATGTGACTGGATACGATTAAATCTGTTCTCCCAAATTGACTTTTTAAAACATCAATTGCTTCCAAATAATTTTTATCGGATAAAGCGAAACCAGAAACCGCGTTATATGCATTCCCGCCTAAATAACTAAACAGATAATTCATTTTTTCTACGTTCGACAGTTGTTCGTTATCGTGTACCGCTATTTTAAAAGAATTCCAGAAATTTTGGAAAAGGGTTACGTCTCCATAATATTTTTCAATTTTAAGCGTTGGAAGCTTAATTGTGATCGCGTCTACGGGTTTGTTCTCGTTGTTTATAATGGGGGATTCTTTTTTATTGTTTTGTTTTTCTTCTTTCAGTTTTTTGTTGATTCTGAACCTCCATAAATTAATTTTATCGTGGTATTCTGCCAACGCTTTCACATCTTTTTCTATTTCGTTTAAATCGTCTAACAAATTAAAAATTTCCTTATCATCCGATTTTAAATCGCACCCTTTTTGTTCCAGTTGGGCGAGATTCTCTTCTAATTCGTCTAAATCGGGTGGGTCTGCTATAAATAATTCTTCAATTTTCTTAATTATAAAAGTAATCGCGGATTTAGTGACCCCACGAGTTTTTTTAATTTTAGCAATTTTGTCGGCCATATTCAGAATAATAATTAAAATGCCTTACCTGAACTATAAAATCGATTCTTCAAATTATTCCAAACGCACAAAGGTAGTTATACTAGGATGCTATAGATGCACACTCGAGGAAGTTAGGCCCACATATCCCTTCTTTCTGACGCCAATGTGACAACTCCTTAGGTGTAGGTGCTTCTTTGTGGGTCAATGATTTCTCGGATCAGTTCTATTTTAACAATATATTTTATTTGCAGGACTGAACTGGACGAACACAACAAAACACTAACAGGGACACAAAATCAACAACATACAGATAACATTTACGTTCTTGTTCCACATTAATTCCATTTACGGTCGGAGTAACCGGACCGCCCTTTTATCACACCTTCTCAGGTGCAGACCATTTCTCGTTCTGCTAGTTTCCTCTCATCTTCCAAGAGGGGGCGCTACAAGACAAGAGGGGGGGGGCGCTTGAGAACAAAGGTATGCGCGGGCATCACACCTTTGTTTTGCATTATTGCTTTTTAATCTGATTGACTTTGCTAAAACAGTTACTCATTTCAGCAAGCGAATCTATACATATTTTAAAATTCGGTTTTATGTTTACGTTATTTGTTTTAATGTGTGTTTTTTCATGGCACGTATTTTGGAAATCTGCAAATTTTCTTGACAGATTCAACACATTTTCAACCTCTCACAGTTCGTCAAAAAGCAATTCAGTATTTTATACACCGTAAAATCATCTATAAAACTTATTTAAACGTTAAAAACACTTTCATGGAGATTTATTAAAAATATTGTCTACAATAGATTGTTTTGCTTTCCGAAATACAAGAATAAAAAATTATAGTAAACATTTTTATTTTTGTTTCAAAAACGAAGAAAACATTTCATTAAAGGTCAAAACGGAATTTGTTGTGACAAAACAGCAGTTCTGTTTTTTATTTCCTTGAAAAGAATATCTTTTTACCACTTTTTGGATGCAAATGAAGAAACTATGAAATTCTTTCCTGAGATTTTATGTTTTTATGAAAATATCGACACGTTGATCCAAGATTCGCAACATAAATTGTTTATATTATATTTAAATTTTTGCTATATTTCGTAAAATGAGTTTTATTTTTCTTTTAGAATAAACATTTTCATCGCCGTAAAAAGCAATTTTTATTATAATTCTTTTAAAATTTCAGATTTTTTATAGGCTTAAAGAAAACAGTATCATGTATTTGACTCACTGATAACAATATACGAGTAATAACACAAGCTTATTATTAAAAGATGCAAATTCATTATTAATGATAAAAAATAAAACAATAATTAATACATGGGAATAAATAATGAATGGCTATTTTTTGGTATGCTTACGTTGCAGTGCTACGGATTTCTTTAAAATTTTATATTAAGCATTCTTATATATTATTGAAACATGTTTAAGTATTTTGATTGAAATATGCTAAAGATTTTTTGAAGCTGTTTGGGTAGCATATTAAAAGTATGCATTTTAGTGAAGGTACAACCATTACGCTATATTATCTACTAGCTGACCCGCCCGGCTTTGCGCGGGTCCCTAATAATAATATTATACGAACTTGAAATTTGTATGATTTTATCTTTAATTCGAAATATGTGGAAATACATTGTCTGAAATTCGTGGCCGCTGACTGCGTAAAAAATCCGTAAAAAAAAATCCGTGTTCATGTCTACGGAAATTATTTTGTCCTGCTCGGATCTGGTTATAGTTCTTTGGCGTATTTTTGTCAATTTCAGATTTCGCTCGGATTTTTTTTTAGGTTTCGGCTGTGTTTATGTTCATAGAAATTATTTTGTCTTGTTCGGGTCTGGTCAGTGTTCTTTGGCATATTTTTGTCGGTTTAAGATTTTGCCTGTGTCATATTTCAGGTTTTTTCAAACATTTTTTTTAGGTTCGGATTGGATTCATTCCTTGGAAATGATTTTGTTTTGTTCGGATCCGGTTATGGTTCTTTGGAATATTTTTGTCCGATTCAAATTTGGTTCAGTTCAGATTTCGGGTTTTTTTTTTCAAATAGCATTTTTAGGTTCGGGTAGGGTTGTGTTTCCACGGAAATTATTTTGCCTTTTCGAATTAAGGATATATTTCACTGGAATATTTTTCTCATGCTAGATTTGGTTCGATTCAGATTTCGGTTTTTTTAACAATTTTTTTAGGTTTGAATTTTGTTCATGGTAATGGAAAAAAAAATTTCGAATCTTGTTTTGGTTTTTCCGTCGGGTTCAGATTTGGTTTGATTCAAACTTCAGGTATTTTTTTCAAATTGATTTATAAGATTCGGTCGGATTCATGTCTACAGAAATTATTTTGCCTTGCTCAGATCCGGTTATGGTTCTTTGGAATACTTTTGTCGGGTACAAATTTGGTTGAATTCAGATTTCGGAATTTTTTTAAAATGGAATTTTTAGGTTCGGGTCGGATTGTGTCCATGGAAATTATTCTGTCTTGTTTGAATAAAGATGTGTTACACTGGGATATTTTTGTGAGTGCTAGATTTTAAATAATTACTCGGTTAATAATTAGAATTTTGAAATTTTGAATCTCAGGTGTATCAGGACAGACATTGGGCTACTCTCAAAAAAATTTGAGCTTTGTACGTGTTGCAGATTTTGCTAGCCATCGCAGACACACACACACGCAGACAGAGCGTTTTGTTCTTTTATTAATATACAGTGTCTCACATAAGTGATAGGACACTTGTGCTTTACAAAAGGACTCTGGCTGCTATATAACTGTCCTGAAATAATAAAAACACCACCACAATCTCCAGAATTAAATCACATAGAGAATATTTGGCAAGAATTGGAATCAAGAATTCGCAAACACACAATCTCTTCAAAACAACAACTAAAATCGGTGCTTCAAGAAGAATGGGGTAAAATCACTCCAGAAATCACAAAAAAATTAGTCGAATCCATTCCAAAAAGATTAAATCATGTTTTAAAAGTAAAAGGAAATCCAACAAAATATTAAAACCTTTTAAAAAGTAAAATTTTTGGATAAATATTTGATGGAAAATAAGTGTCCCATCACTTATGTGAGCCATTTTTTGCTCCGTTCTGAACAATTGTATTTTTACTAAATTAATATTTTAATATTTTGACAAAATGTATGTTATGTAATAATTGTTACTAACTTTAAATATGAAACACACCTAAAAAATTTTTGCTCATGTTTTTTTATTTATTTTATTGCAGTTTCTTTTTATAAAGCACAAGTGTCCCATCACTTTTGTGGGACACTGTAGATATTGGACATATGCTTAGAATATACTGGGTGTCCAAAAAATATCGCGCAAACTCTGAACAACCAGATTCCTCGTTGGGAAAATATAAAAGATGCCCAAAGAACTCTTCCTGTATGATCCATAGTTTACAAATAAATTGCGAAAAACAAAGTATGACGTCATAGCTTGCGCAAAGGAAAATATATCGTATGGGACACATCAACAACAGTAAATATTTACATATTTTTCCAGGCGATAACGTTCAAAGCGTTCGCTGCGCATATCATGTCATGCTTGCGCGAACCGTAGAATGACTTTAAGCTCCCGCCGTTAAACTCGTTACTGCATCTTACAGCCACCCGTATTCTTCGCATAGATATCATGTATTCTGTTTTTGAATAATACTATATGTATTTAGTGTAAAGCCAGTGTAATTAAAATGCCTAACGATCTGCTTTTACAATTTGCAAATACTGCTGTTGATTGTCCAAATAAAGTGTTTTTTCCTTGCACCGACTGTAACGTCATGCTTTGATTTTCGAATTTTTTCGTATACTACACTCTAAAAAATAAATGTGTAAATTGGCTAATTTTACACACACATGTGTGTAATTTTCTAAAATTACACACTTGTAATACAATTTACACATTTTTTTCCAAAAAATACTTTTGTGTGTGTTTTTGTGTGTATTTAGCTTCTGAATTTAAGTGTGTAATTTGTTATCACTTGATAAACTCAGAAAAGTGTGTAAATTCTGAAAAATGGCTGGATTTACACGAAATGGAGTGTCATTCTAATTTAAGAATAATTATGTTGACACAGAAAAGTGTGTAAATTTCGGAAATCACCCACTTGTCATAAAATTTACACATTTTGTTCAAAACATTAACTGTTTTTATGACTATGTATTTCGTTTATGACAGTGAGTCTGTCTGTTTTTATCAGTTGATAGACACACAAAAATGTGTAAATGTAAAAAATTACGTGAATTTACACGAATTGGAGTGTTACACATAATTATAAATGTGCAAATCTTAAAGGACAGTGTTTAAGTGTATTAGAAGTTTGCACCGTCTGCAATTTCCAGGCCCGGCGCGACCCGAATGACATCTTTCTTGGCCCAGCGTGGGCAAGTGTAAAAATCATAAGTTCGGCCCGAGACAGGCCCGTTTATATTTTTACAGTTCAAGGTATACTGTATATTAGAGATGATTGCTGGAAGTGCATTTTTAACACTTTCCAACAAATTTAAAAAGTGTTTATTAGGGTGGAGTGAAAAAGACCAAAAAAATTTTTTTTCAGAATTTTTTCTTTGGATAGGTCTAAAAAGTTGCCTTTTGGCACACTGAATATAAGGTTAAAATTTTATTTCGTTTGGAATTCATCTTTAGTCCCCTACCAGCTCTTAAAGATTATGCTCTGTATACGTGAAAATCAAAATTTCACTATGTAGGGTAAATGACCAAAAAAAAATTTTTCTCGGAATTTTTTCTTTGGATAGGTCTAAAATGTTGCTTTTTGGCACACTGAATATATTGTTACAATTTCATTTCATTTGGAATTCATTTTAGTTCTCTACCATCTCTTAAAGTTTATGCTCTTTATATGTGAAAATCAAAATTTCACTATGTAGGGTAAATGACAGAAAAAAATTCTTTTTTCGGAATTTTTTCTTTAGATAGGTCTAAAATGTTGCTTTTTGGCACACTGAATATATTGTTAAAATTTCATTTTCATTTGGAATTCATTTTAGTTCTCTACCAGCTCTTAAAGATTACGCTCTTTTCATGTGAAAATCAAGATTTCACAATGTAGTGTAAATTAATCAACTTTTTTTTTAAACTAAATTTCTGATTTCAGTAAAATAACCAACAAAAATGACTTCTTAAAGTATTACTTGTGAACGATCTAAGTATAGTTGCGTTTTAACTCTTTGAATTGTGAATAAAACCCTAAAATATGAATCATATTGTCGCAGAGAAGAGAAAACACCATTATACATGCTTTCACTTTTATTTTTCGAATGTACATAAAATATAGTTCTCTAAATATAAAGAAAATGCAGTTTTCTGAATATATAGTAATGAAATGAAAAGAATTTATACGATGTATTTTAAAACTTTCATTTCATTCTAATTTATATTAGTCTTTGTTATCAAAATTAGGTATTACCTTTTGTGATTTGATTTTTGCTCATATATATCCGGTTCTTGCTTCTACTACTATAGCCGCTAATGGCGCTTCAACAACTAAGTTTACACATCTTTCGAATACTTTAATCCAACAGGGAAATTTTTCAATTGAAAAGATGGGACTTTCGATTTTTTTTCTGAGAATTTCCATAGTTTCTCTCACTGTGCTCTTTTAAGAATGAGGCGTGGTTTCACATTCTTGCCAGTTAATGATGTTTATATAGTTTGTAACACTGAATTTCAATACTGGAATATGAAACTGTCTTATTGTAGAACATATAATATCCTTCATCTTCAATATTCTTCGGAATCCAAATTCTCCAACATGATTTTTTTTTTATCAGTTATCGTTCTTGTAAATTTTCATCTCAATGACAGAAATTTACGTTTTTTTTTTTTTTTTTTTTTTTTTTTCTTTAATAACGGGATTGAGAATTTTCTTTTAATATTCCCTCAAATAACAAAACAACTTAATTGTTTATAAAAAACATTTTGAGCTCTATTGTCGCAAGAAGAATCTTTCTTGAAATGAAACAACAGACAAATGTACTTTCATTACAAATTCAGCCATAATCTTCAGATTTTGGGGTGAATTCTGACTTCCAAACTGCAAACCAAGTAATCAATTGGCAGTTGTAAATCATTTGGAGCGTGACATTCTTGCTGGATTACGATTTACCAGATTTGAGGAGCATTAACCAGATGCAAATGTTTGACACATGTCAAAAATAATTTTGGTCTACACTTAACTCTCCACACTGTAAAAAAAAAATCTGTAAAGGTACTAAACATTTTCTAGGAAACTGGGATTCCAAGAACTTTTCATGTAACGATAACAGGAAAAATCCATGTAACCGATTCTAAAACTTAAGTTTTTGTTGTTATCGTTACAGGAAAAGTTCTTGGAATCCCAGTTTCCTAGAAAATGATTAGTACCTTCACAGATTTTTTTTACAGTGCAGAGTTCATTTCTGTGTGATAAGAGCAGATACTTTTTAATTTCCGTAACTGTCTAATGTTCACATTGTTCCAACGACTTTCCAATTAGAGCAGGAAAAGCTCCTGAGCCTTTATATTGTTTATCAAGTTCAATGACTTAGCAGCAATTCGTTTTCAGAGAGTTATTAAACACTAAAGCGGACGACTAAATCTTAGTTTCAAAAATCTATTAGCATGATTTTTTATCTTACTTTTTACAGTTATTCCGTCACAACCTATTGCCATAAATTTATCAAGGTTTAAATGTTTTTCAGTGCAAAATTTTGATACTTCCTGCAATGATCTTTTCTGGTCCAAAAGATGGTGTAATGTGTCCCAAATATAATTAATTTACTCTTAAAATCAGAGATTATATTTGTAACTTATAGTTCTTCCATATACCTCCAATTTTCCATAATTTCCTTTGATTTTGAGGAATTGAATAAGCTTCTGATATTCAGAAAAATTGTTATCTATCATTTGATCAATTAGTCTTTGGGAAACTACAATAATTGATGCCTTCGATGTTTTCTCTCAGGATTTTTTTTTACCTCTGGTTTTGACGAAACTTTACAATTACTGATGTGTTTTTATTTATTGTTTTGTATAATAATAATATTTTATAGCATTCTGCTATTGTTGGAAAAATATCTTTATTTAGCTTTGAAGAATCAGCAACTTCTAGTAATGGTAAACTTCGATTTGCTTACACACATACTCATTTTGACTGTTAAAATGATAATATACAATTTTTAAAACTCAATAAACCGTTTCAAATATTTAAAAATAAAGTCTTAAAGTTTGAAAACGATGAAAGGAATTACACTAAACATTTTAAATATAAAAATATCAAACGAGATTATCAAAAAATCCTGTTAATGTACAAGTTATGGTAAAAATCTATCGTATAAATCAATGAAAATATAAATGGCCTGGTAGGGGACTCAAGAAGTTTTTCAAAATTAATGAAATTTTGCACGTGTATCAAAAAGGCAACTTTTGGCTGCTATCCAAAATCAAAATTCCAACTTTCGATTTTTCACTCTACCCTAGTTTATGCTTTCGGTTTGTCAATCCGTCTGGCCGCGCTCTAACTCTCGCAAATATACTCGGATTGCTATGAATTTTTTTAACGTTATTGACGTTTCCCTAGCACAAACTCTATTGAAAATGAAGTTTCTATCATGATTAGTTTATTTACAGGGACAGTTAAAAAATTTCGATTACATTACGGCCTATGGGGAAAAATCGGTTCAAATGAATTTTAAAGGTATTACACCCGGTCAAACATATTCAAAATTATATTCATCTACGAAATGCATTAAAATATGCATTCTGTAAAATATGCAGTGAAAAGAATAGTTATAATTCATTTACAGAGCATAATTATTTCATTAAAAGACATAATAACTCATGGGGGAATTGTTTGAGACACATTTTCATTATGGAAAAATATAATCAAATTGATATGTGTCACTGAAGCTGAATTATTTCACGCATAATATGAAATGCATAGCGTTTACAGGGAAACGCAAAGATTTTAAATAGTATATTCTATCCGAAGAGCTATATATTACGAATGATGGCTGTAAATGAATGAAATGCACTTTTAATTATGATAAGAACTTTAAAGTTTTATTAAATGTATGCATATTATAAGGCGTTATAAATGCTAAAAGTTACATAATTTAGATATACAGGGCTACACAAAAGAGCTCGGAAATTACTAAGCTTTGCTCGGGAGGTTACTAAATATGAATGCAATTTACTTAAAAGTTGTTTTTAAATAAATTATGCATTTTTACGTTGAACTGCATTTAGTTTACTAAGGAATATTTCTAGAATACAGATAAAATGAATTACAGGATCACGCAAAAAAATGGATACAGTGTCGCCTATGAATAATAATTTTTGGAAATGTGATTTAAGTAGTTTAAAGAGTATTTTTGTAAGAACTTAATTTTAGCAAAATACTGGCGTGTAATAAAGGTACTAGGTAAACAACAGGGCTGAGCAAAATATTCAAGTATGTTTCCATATATTAGCATAAATTGCTAAAAGAGAAATTTCATTAGTTAGGCTTTTACTTGCTAAACTAAACTTCCCTATTCTATAGTATATCTATTAACCGACAGATCAAAAACAGGGCTGTTCAAAAATATTAGAAGCCCGCATTTGCTCCCCTAGTTTTATTAATTATAAATTGCTCTTAATATCAGAAACGACAAAAAATAATACGCTGGTGGAGAAAACTAAGCTTTCGCTGTGTGTGTGTGGGGGGGGGGGGGGGGGTTCTAGTATGCCTTATTATAGTAATGACACATGTATACTTTCAAAAAATATTTTCTTTTCTGTTAGTGTTTAACTATTTGACTCTTTAAAAATAAATTTTGCTATTTGTCCCACATTTTTTGAAAAAATTTAACATTTTTCATTATAAAATAAGATGTACAAAATGTGTGCTATGACATATGATTCCTAATTTAACTCCCCCCCCCCCCCAACACGCGCGCACCGAAATAAAAAAAAAATCTATCTTTAAAATTACATGTAAAAATACCTTAAAAAATAACTTTATTTCCCAGATAACCCATTTTATTTTAAGGAATATACTTTGCATTTAATGCATGTGATACAAAAACATGTGTCACTTATTATAACTGATGCATTATTGCTCATTAAACTGATTTTATATTTTCTAAAAGTTCACACATTTTTAATTTATGTGCCATATTATGACTAATACAACTTAATAATTTATATAAAAAAAGAAACTTTGAAGTTCATTTTAGCAAGATTTTTTTTTAATTAAATAAAAAGAAAAATGAAGTGCATAAAAGATTCTTCAAACTGAAAATTTTAATCAGAGGAGCCACTCTCATGAATTAACTTCCAAATCTAGCATTGTATAAATAAGCGGGAACTAACATCTGCGCGCAAAATTTCACCTGTCCTGCAGACGATCACAAGCGTGTGTATTTATTCTCTAGAATAGAAACAGACCAAGAGCATTCAGAGTGTTCGAACATATTGTTATGTTATAAACGTATATAGTTCACATGAATTTTAAAAGTTTTACGAGAATGGAGAATGTTACAAGAATTCATCCAAAGGATATTTTACATAACAGTCCGAAAAAGGTACAGTTTCAGTAATGTAGTTAATAGAGCTCATTAATGTAATTGTACTGGATTCGGACATAATTCTACGAATACGAAAGAATCTATTTATTTTTGGATTATCCCAATTTAACACAGAGGAGGGCCGTTGATTAGAAATAGGTAAGAAAAAAATATTTTCTCAGCTTCCTTTTTTAGTTAATAGTTTTAGTTTTACTTAATTGCACATAAACATTTTATAAAAGCGATGATTAACATTAATTTAACATTTATCAATTCAATAAACTTTAATAAGTTTAATTTTTATTTCGTTGAAATAAACGGCCGCATGCCAATGATTCATTCATTTAAATAACATTTAAATCAGATTTTATTTTTCTTTTTAAAACTATGTGGTTAAATTTCTTTCAGTTTTAAAAGTTTTCGGTTTTAAAAGTAATTTAATCAATAGTTAACATAATTGCTAAACATGTATTATACCATCCCAATTATTTCAACGTTAAACAGAGTTTTTAACTCATATATGAATCATATCACATCATAAAATGTATGAATATGAAATATATGATATGTACATCATGCATATGAGATACATATAGACTAGATGAGAAGGTAATAGACAAGATTCAATATTTTTGGTTAATAAAAAAATTTTTAGTAACAGTTTAATTTATATATATATTTTCATAACTTCTCTTTACATGATTTAAAAGCTATATTATTTTTATGCTCCCAATTGAGCCAATCAAGATGCCGAAAATAATATTTCAAAGTTCCATCGATTTTCAGTGAAAATTTTAATGAATATGCTAAGAGTTGGCTTCATTTAATAAAGTAATACTGTAATTTTTCTTTCTTTGCAAAATTTGCATATGTTTATGTTTCGTTAAAAAGAAAGCTTTGAATTTTATGTACTTATGACTATTTGCAAAATTTCATTTATTTTTAAGAATTTAAGAAGCGTGTGTTATTGAAATGCTTAGTTATTCAATTTCCAGTACAGAGCAATCCAATGTTGACATAGTTAAAAGGGCAATTACAGTATTGTTCATAGTGCATAAAATCGTTAAATTTAATTGAAAATCTAAGTAATTCAATTTAATATTTAAATTGCACTTACTATACCGTAAAAACATTAAAAAATTATATATAACTGCTATTAATTAATTTCGTGTGGTTTATAAAATTTTCAATGTTTTAATCGAAAAATATTTTTATTAACTCTACCTTGTATACTGGTTCGGGAGAGGGAGGGGTCGCTCAGTTGCCATTTAAATCTAATAATTCCCATTTAAAGAAAAACAATTACAGAAATAGTTAAAAATCAATTGTATTTTGTACAAACAATTGCATCTACTGTATCTGTTACCAGTAGCTGAGCTGAGTGGCGCTCAACGTGTTAATTATTAAAAATAGAGGGAAATAAACGAATTTGTGCTCAAATAACTTTTTTTCATATTTTCTTTTACCTACCCACCTTTTTTTTACCTCCCAATGTATAAATAATTTGATAACTGTAATCATCCGACATTTAGAAGTTTAAACAATGTATCTAAAATAATTAAAAAAATTTTATATTGTGACAGCTACAATGATTGATTTAAACAGTGAACAGTTTTCAAAATATTTAATTAATTATTGCTATTCTAATTCGTTGAATTTATTTGAAGTAATTATTTTGTTTTATTAGTATGCCTTCATTAAATTTTGGCTCAAATTATTCTTATAAAAATCTATTACTTTTGTGAGGTTCCATTACTGGATTCTTTATTCTTTTTTTTATTGTGTCTTATAAAAAATAACCTGTATTTTGATAGCACTGATATAAATAAATTTTTCTTCACATTTTATTCTAAAAATTGGATAGTAATAATTCTAATCCCTTGCACTATTTATGATAGTATCGGTGTTATAGTAGCCTTGGCAACAGACATCCAGCCAGAAATTACACATTTGAAAAAAAAAAAAAAAAAAAAAAAAATTCTCAATATAGGCAAAATAAAGTACATTCAGTTGCTATGGACAATTAATGATCGTTTTTTTTAAATCATGTATCAAGAGTTATTATTGGTTTAAATTTATAATTTCATAAATAAGCATGTAATATCGACAATCTATTATTAAAGTTATTTTTTTAATAATCAAAAAATTGTTTTTAAGTTTTTTTTATTGCTTGCAAATCCTTATGTAAAATGAATTAATCCTCTGTGTCATCACGTTGTATATCTGCAAACACAAGGAGAAAATAGATTATAGTTCAGAAAGAAAATAGATGAAGGAAAATAATTCAAGAAAATAGATTATAATAACAGAAATATGATAGATTACAGTTTGAGACGACCCTGTTCCTTGATTAAGCGTAAAGGATTCGTGGTCTTGCTTTAAGATTACAAATCTGTTACAAAGAAACAAGTTGGAAATTGCGCGTTAAAAAAGCAAATGAGATGTGTTTCGTACTATAACGAAGTTAAAAAGAAATATTCAGATTTTGGTGTAATAGTACACAGTACTTCGGATACTGTTTAAGTAATCGAAATCTGTTCTTTGTCTTCTTTGTAAATACTATATATCTGCTTTCCATTATAAAATAAGTAATCTTTAGCAAATCTCAGCAACATAAACATCAATTTCATAAAATGTGAAATATTTTAATAAAATTAAAACGCGTCCCAAACAATGCTTCCTTCTTTACCATAATGTAATGGAATATTTTAGTATGGCCCTGTAAATTAATAAAAACTATTCTCTGCACTACAGATTATACAGAATTTATATTGCAGTATATACTTCATAGATGCATGTCAATTTTATTATGTTCGAAAACGTGTAACATTATTAAAAGGCACTTGAAACTATTTTTATACATTGGCCGTTATGCAAGGGAACGCTTTTGACTGTCTCTATAATTGAATTATGCATCTCATTTTCATAAAAATTGAAATGACTTGATAAAATTATGCAAGAGTTATGTATTTTAAATTTCAAACAATTCGGATAAGTAGTTTTTGCGTTGTTATATGCGAACGGACAGATAGACAAACGGACGGATTGAATGACAACTATAGTTATTACGTATTTACATAATTACGATCGCGTACTTAGAAACAAGTCAAGCATATACGAATTTGTTCTTCATGTAATTTTGTTTTGCTATTTTAAAAACTTTTTCGCAGTTTACACATCAAAGAATAAGGTAAATCTTTGTACACAAAAACCTGTGTATTTTAAATATTACACAAAAATGTGTTTTCCATGTTACTTAGACATATGTGTAAAAAAAGAATATTACAAAAATCTGTGCATTCTGTACATAACACAAAAACATGTGTATTTCGCATATTACACAACATTGTAGGTATTTTCCTATTGCACAAAAATATATGTAAAAAAAGAGTATTACACATATGTATGTGTAAAAATAGTGCTCAGAAATATGTGTATTTCAGTGCAATTCACACATTAAAGTGTGTATTTCCAGAGTTATCAGATAACTTTTACACATTTGGACTTATCATCAAATTTACACATTAAAATGTGTATTCTGAAATTTACACATTTGGCGCAATTTACACATAAATTTACACATACAGACATGTCGTTTTTGTATCATCGATTTACACATTTTTGTGTGTAAATTTGCACATTTTTTTTAGAGAGTATAGATCGTACAAATACAACTCTTTGGGCTTTATTTTAAGTATTCTCAACGCGGAATCCGGCTGTGCAGAGTTTGGGCACCATTTTTGGGACACCCTGTATAGTTATTTTTTTGGGAATTGCAAAACAAAATTCTAATGCATTAGTATCAATAGATGGAAAATTTTTTTTCAATGAATTTTAACCTCTTCAGACCTGGTGTTCCCTACAGGATTCACATCTTTACAATTTTTTTTTCACGTATATAAAGGATGTTAAAAAAAGCAAAATTGGTATGAATAGAGCCCAAAGGAAATTAGAACTAAACAAAAGACCAATTTGTTTCTTATAGCGTTATTTCAGCGAGCTACATGTTGTAAAAAAATGGCTTGGAGCAGAAATTGCGAAATATACAAAAATTATAACGTAAATAATTTAACTATGTGTTAAGATATCATTTTTAGAATCCATTCGTAATTAAAAAAAAATAAATACATAACTATTTTAGGTTTCCGGTGTTTTTGCAAAGCAAGAAAAAATAAGAAATTATCAAAAAATGTACTTGTAGAGCCCCCGTATATCATCAAATATCCTTTACGAAAAATAAATCTCAATTTTTTTCGCTGATTAATCGTTTTTAGTGTTTAGTTTATTAGAATGAATGAATGACTGAAATTAAAAATGTACATAAACCCTGAAGTCTAAAGAGATTAAGTACGCTATACAAACGGTACGAAATTCTTAGATCTTATTGAGCTTTGCCGACACGTTTTTTATTGAAATCGTTGTCGGCATCGTCTACAGTTTTTAATTTTTTCGTAAAAAATTTCGACATTTTTTTTTTCAGCTGAATAATAAATTGTATAAGATTTCGAACAGGATTTCATTGGTTTTAGAAAATGCCTGAGAAACAGAATTTTTTTCTCTGTCTGTATGTGGCATAAATTTTATGGACATTCTAATTCACGAAATATTGCATAGAATCAATCAAATTTCATGTGCATTATTTCCTTTTTTTGAATGGAACAGATTATTTTTCGGTCGAATTCTCTAAAAAGGAGATGCTAAGAATCAATGATTTTTTTCTATTTATGTGGTATTTCTATTTCCGATTTATACGCGTAGAAATCCTCATGGTAATAATAGATTATCGTTCAATTTGGAATGAGGTCATCTAATAAGGGGTGCCTTATACGGTGATTTGTTAGGAATATGCGGCTATATAGAAGACATTTTTGTGATGCCCAGAACATATTAGTTTAATTAAGCTAGATTTATGCACGACTGATTATTATTGGAAACGCTTTAAAACACTTACAAATATGAAGACATTTTAACCAGCTACTTAAGAAATATTCTTCATTTCAATTTCTTTAATTATCCACCATTTTTCTGTATTCGACAAAAGTCGCACTATCGTATGGAAGCTTCTTCACATTTGGCCTTAAAAATGCATCTTTAGAAAATCGCATGTTTAGCAATAACACACGAAAAGCTTGTTCATTGTTTCCACACATTTAAATCTAATGTAATCTTTTCATACGTAAAACATTTTGGTCACGAAATTAAAATATTTTCATTTTTAAGCATATAGAACGATTGGAGAAGGTGTACCTCTGAACATGTTGTGCCTCTAACTACAGCCCTCATGCTACAGCGCCATCAAGAAGTACTTTAGGAATTTTGGAGTATTTAGTAGATAGTTTCTTCACTAAAGGTTTCTTCATTATGCAACCTTTGGTAGATTATTCAAATTACGAAAGATATCTGTCAATATTAATAATTATTGCCATCATGAAATAAGAAAGATAGACTGTTTCTATTCTGAACACTCACGGGACCAACCAAAAAAATTCAGATTATGGGGGTATTCAGTATCGCGGGATATTGGAAATGCACGGTGACAGCCGGTATTTTATCAAATAGAGTGTTTGTTATGGGATTTATTTTACAGTTCCTTCCTTTTAAGTTTCAGAAGTAAACTAACATGATTGCTACAACCCTTAATGAATGTCCTATAATAAAAAAAGGAATGTGCTGAAATTAAAAAGCAACAAAATTATAAGCAAATAGTTAACTTATTAATGTATTATAAGAACGATTTGGAGATACTTCTAAAAATTATAGACTGCAAAAGAAACTTTTGTTCTAGAAATGCTTCTTAGATATGTTGGAAATAGATGGATTTCTCGGGTTTTTTAAGATATGCTTTTATGATTCGCGAGTAACTAAAAAGATATGTATCATATTTTTAAAGTCTTCTTGCTAGATCAAGAAACAGTAGTCTTTTTTACAATATAATTGACACCTTGTGAAAACTAAATCGCATGCAGTTAGTTTAACAACTTCATGCGAATTAAACGGTATATTGCTTTTTTACTCCATTAATTACAGTCGAAACTAAAACCATCTATGATCGAGATTATTTTTCATTTTACGTACTTTACATAAAATCCACATTGAGACATTTCTGACGACTACACTGTAAAAAAAAGGGTCGATCTACTAAAAAAACTTTAGTGATCCTCGTAATTACTAAAAAACTTTTAGTAATCTTAGTCGGTTACAAGAAAATCTGTATGAATTACTAGAAAAAAGTTAGCAACGAAGAGAGTTAATAGTTTTATATTTTTAATAACTATTACTAAAACTCACTTGATGTGGCGTTGATAGCATAGTGATTATAGTAACGGACTCCTGACTAAAAGGTCCCGGGTTCGATACTGGCCACCGCCAAATACGCCCCGAATGTATGTAGTGTAAGTACTCGTTAGTAAAGGGATTATGAAAATCCTGTCGGAGCAGTTAGCAATGTTTATGCTGCCATCTATTTCAGTTTTGCCGAAAATCTTCCGCTTCAGAAGTCTGGATGCAGCTCGAAGGAATCTCCCGCCCTTCGAGCGCACGTAATGATTATTAAAAATAATTTTGGAGCTATTACTAAAATTTACTTGGTGGCTCATACTAAAAATTTTTAAGTTAGTTATACAAAAAATTCTTTTGTTCAGTTTATAAAGAAATGCTTGTTTCACTTGCAAAAAAAAGTTTGTAATGGTTACTAAAAAATTCTGTGGAATACAAATTTACTAAAAAATTTTTAGTAACCTCTTGAATTTTTTTTACAGTGTAACGAATAAGATATAATCTAAAAATTACATAACTTCAGTGAGAAAGAAATGTATGTATAATTATTACTCTTTTTAGTGTGAAGAAAGGAGGCATTAAAATTAAAATTGTTTAGGTCATTTTTATTAAGGTGTGACTTGATTCTGTGGCTATAATTAAAATCATTCAAGAAATTCAAATATACTTTCTTTATAGATTTAAAGTCAGAGAACTAAATGTCATAAGTTTATGCTACTGTCGTGCATTCTTATCGCATAAAAAAGTTTCATTTTAAAAACGAAATCATTATTAAATATTGCAAATTTTTGGAACCGAAAAACAGTTTTCCACCTCAAAATCCCCCCCCCCCCCAAAAAAAAATTAATTAAATTAAAGTGAAAAATAAAATACAAAAAACATACACACGCAAATCAGAATTTTTCCCCGTCTTCTTACGAAGTCTTCCATCTATTAAATTTCTTTGCATGTAATTTTTGTTTTCCAGGTTCAGCAGCGCATACAAAAGATTATTTATAGAGTATTAAATTATACACAAGTTAATTTTTATCCTGTAAAAAATTTTGAATTGTTGATCTTGGAAATGTAAATACCCCTTTTAAATATCGTTCCATAACCCCCCCCCCCCAAAAAAAAAAAAAAAAAAATTAACATAAGTTATCATAATATATTTAAATTTCAAAATATGATTTTTACTAAATTCCATCCATATCACTTTTAACCTTTTTACTTCTGCAGTGTTGACACTTTGCAATTTAAAAAAAATTTTGGGTTCCTTGATTGCCACCACATTTTTGAAGTAGAAATATTTGAGTTCTTTAATAACAGATCAAGTAGTGGAAATGTAAGAACAATAGTATTATTTTAAAAAATCCCTGTCGGCTTGGCCTGTACTTGGCGGCGGTAGATTTCGAAGTTCAGTACATATTTCATCAACAAAAACCAAATCAAGATTAAAGATGAATTAAGTTTCATCATTAAAAATGAGCTCTAAAGACCTAAACCTTTTGCGAAAATTCGAATATACACGCATATATGTATGCATGATATAGATTTAAAAATGGCGAATACAAAATCAAAGAACTTCAAAATGTTAAATTATGGCAATATTTCCACAGTTTGGTTTTTGTCATGTTTCAATATATTTTTTCAAACTTACATGACACTATATATTCACCTGCTTTTCGTCCACTATATTTCCAAAATGACGTAACATTGCTTTTAAAAATTTCCTTCTTCCGACGAAACCCAATTCGTCTCTGTCTTCTGTCTGTCGTCTGTCTCTCACACAGTCCATACACAAAAACTATTAAGTCAGAAAATCCAAATTTATGTACTTATAGCTGAATAATTCTTCTGACACAATAAATAATTAAATTTTGAAAAAGACTCTTATTTTATTTAAAATATTCTTTTAATGTCATTAGCTCATTTTTTTTATTATTGTTGCTGTTTTTCTTCTAATTATTGCTCGCAAGTTTAATAGATATAAAAATTATTATGTACGTAACATAAATTAATGAATGAAATAAATCATGTGAAAAAAGTGCTTCTTTGATTTTATTTCATCATATTACATCACATTTATCATCTATTTTGCGATGCGAAGTCAAGTATTTTTTTTAACTTATTAAATTCCTAATCATTTAAACAGCTAGCCACCTTCAGTGCCCAGTTTAATCTCCCTTAAATTTGTGCTAAGCTTTGTAATATTTTACTTTTATTCATAATTTTATTTACTTGCATATTATCACTAAATCTGCAGATCCTGATAGAGATATCGACAAATCTAAGCGATCAATGCAGCATTTAGGAAAAATATTCAGTATTCTGTTTTTGTTGGCACGATTGATGAAGAAATTCGAAGTAGCACCGAGCTACAGTTCAACAAACTCTTTCAAAAGTTCGAAGTGAGAATATGTCAACATTTTTAAAGGTATGTTACATGATTCTAGGTCAATTATTACTAATGTTATAGATGTTTCATTAATATACATCCTTTGCTAAAGCTTGGTGCAATTCTGGCTTCAAAAAAGGGAGGATATGTTGCCAAAATATATAAACAGCGCTGAAAATAAACCTGTTGAACTTTCATTTTTGTGTATATGAAAGTACTTTTTTCTATATAAAAGTGCGGCACAAATATCATATACTCACTACATTGGCACGAGTTTTTCTAAAGCCAAATCGGCGAAAACCTCGTTTTTGAATGCGAGTTACACATATATATGTTCAAAAAAGTAATAACAATAAATAAAAAAAGTTTAATTAATAACAGGAAGAATTCTATATCCTGTTTAAAAATGTTTTGAAGGAGATATTAAACGAAACTCTCTGAGCGATCTGCGATTACACTTACCTACGTGTTTAAAAAAAATCTGTCTAACGATTTATTTCACTTTCCGTTTTCCTGTGGAAATCTTGTTATAGAAAAATTATGACATAATATGATCTCCTCTTTATGTATGCATAAATATATGCACTATATAGCAATTAATGATTAGACTGACCCTATATTTTATTCAAATTTCAATTCAAAAATATATTTTAATTCGCTATAAGACACTTAATTTGACGCAGAATACTGTTAATTTATATGATTATTATTTTTGGAATTATAAGCATATTTCTTTTAGTACTTGATTACCCGTTAACCAAAAAACTATCACCAAACTATATAAGATTAAATTTAAATAATAGTTTATCATAAATGTCGTATTCACTTGACATTAAACACGTTACGTTTGCTGTTTACGCCATCAAACGATTTTTAGTTCACATTTAATCCGTATTTTTTTTTTTTTTTTTTTTTTTTTTTTTTTTTTTTTTTTTTTTTTTTACAAATTTATTTACTCTTTCGTTATTTAAAATAAAAATTATCCGAAGTCGTATAATTTGCGAGTAATTAGGCAATTTATATAATTTGTTGAAATGGTTCAACAGGATAATGAAATAAGTACCAGCAATTCCGTAATAGAGTATTACTAAAAATTAAAAGTATTTAAATGTATGTTTAAATTTCACTTTCTAGATGCATTGCATTGTATTAATAGTTTGCATATGTTTTATCTCCATATTTTATGTTATGCGTATTCATGATGAGTTTTATGGTACCCCAATGACAACTTTAGGATGCACATTAATAATAAGAAAGGCATTATATACAATTTAAATTTGTTAAACAATCTTCTTTGTTTTAAATCATTTTAAAAAAGCCACGCAGACCTTATTATTAAAATTTCAATACACGTATATGGAATAACGAAACAGAAATATTGAGTTGCAGACTACCAAAATTTTAAAATTTTAAGATTTAATATTTTCAATCAAATTTGAATCATTTCATTCAATCAAAACTATTCAAATTTTCACAACTTAATTAAAGAGAGAATTTAAATTTCGTCACATACAGACGCAAAGCGATGATTTCAATGAAATTAAAAGCTCTTTCTCCTTAGATTTATTCTTTCACTCGTATTTCGCAAATTATTGATTAAATAATTCTATATTAAATTTACAACGTTGCAATAATATCTTCATATTGAATGAGGTGAATTAAAAAATGATATTTAATATTGCTTTCGTTAAGAAAGCAATTTCGATGTTGCTGCCATTTTCTAAAATACATTTTTACTGCTTTTAAATGACCAATATGCTTTTTTTAATTAATTTATTAGATTATTTCTAGTTTTTAATTTTAATATTACTCGTATATGCAATATTTTGCTTAATAAACACACGAAAAATTAATTTAATTACTAATTTAGTAATATCAAATTGATGGAATTTTTATTATTTGTCAAATTAATCGAAATAATTTAATCGCGTTAAATTAATATTAATCTATACAATAATATAAGTGTCAGAATTTTTTTTAGCAGAAATTGTATTTAATGAATTCAGGATTAAAGATACCTAAGAAAAGTTCAAAACCAAAACAGAGCTAAACTATTTTACGCATAGTAAACAAACAAACAAAGAGAAAATGGGTGGCCAAAAGTTTTGATTTCGTCGCTGAATATATAGATTATTTTTTAAGTTGTGCTATCGATATCAAACAAAATACAAAAAGAAAAAACAATCTTTCCAAATTGTAATAGATTGAATTAACTTTAATAAAATATTACATTAAATTTTCAAATAACTTTTTTTTTAAAATTCTATGTTTTTTACTACCTGAATAAAATTTAGAAACTTAGTTAACCTGCACTGTACATTACCCTTATGTGAATTTTGAAGATGTTGTAAACTTTTGGATTTACCAAAGATCAACGAATATATGAGTCTGAGACGCGTTTACTTTTTCTTTGTTTGATCAAAAGTTTCGAAAATGGAGAAAAAAAAACTTTTGAAATAAAAAATTTATTTTTTAAACTATGGAAAGAATAGAGAATGCAAAACTATGAAAAATATACTTTTGACAACGCTTTATGTCCATAATAAATACGGGCAGAAAGTACGTATTTTTGCAAATATACTTAGTGGAAGTAGTACGTTATTCATACGTGGGTTGGTGATCATGGCTTTGACGAATTTCAAGCACTTAACAGATTACTGCACGACGAGTTTTCTGTATCCAGTGATTCTTTTCTTTGTTTTGATACCCGCAAAGAGTTCGTAATTGTGTTAGTAATCACTGTTTTGACGAATGTCATATTTGCTTTTTTACAGTAATACCGCAGCTTAGGAATGCGTTGCTAACTGGGTATTTTTTGTAGCTTTTCTGACTTGATCCAGGAACATTAATTCGGCTGATGAAATGTTTTTTCTTTATTTTTTTTAACTTGGTCAGATATTATAAATTTGGTTAACAAAGAGTTTTTCTGAATTTGTGAAGAAATGTGAATTCGGTTAACGAAGGTTTTTTGTTGTTGCTTTCATTGTTTGCTTTTCTGACTCAGTCAAGCACTATGCACGACACACAAAACCAGTTCATGACTTTTAAAACATCATTCGGTGTGGATCATCTTTACACGGTGATTGCCACAAAAATGTCGCTTTGTACCAATTACCGTCAAAAAATAATCGATTTCGCGTGAGGTTTTAAACGTTAGGATCTGTATTTGTATGTCGTTGATTACAGTCATGAAATGTGAATTCAATTAAAAAAAGGATTTTTTCATTCTTTTTCTGGCTCGATCAAAAAAAAAGTTAATTGAGCTAGAGCAGTTTTTTTCTGGGCTGGGGGAGGGGAGTATCTTTCTGTTTTGATAAAGGAATACGAATTCAATTAACTAACGGATTTTTTTCTAACTCCGTCAAAAATATCAATCCAGCTAAAAGAGGGTTTTTTTTACATTTCTGATTTGGCCAAAGATTATCATTTCCACTAACGAATGTTCTTATAAATTGCGCATTTACATGACGTAACCGCGTTGTATTTTAATTTATGGAAAATTACCTTTCAATTTATGAAGAATTCGCTAATTACAATAATCCCATCGTATCATTGTACAGTAAAACCTCTAAATAACGGACACCTCGGGAACGCAGAAATTGTCCGCTATTCGGAGGTGTCCACTATTGGGAAAACCTCAGCGATTCAAAAACCGCTAAGAAATGCTTAATGTTTCATTAATTTACTTTTATATGTCCTAAAACCTATCTTATATAATTAATCAGAAATTAAAATTATTTTTAAGCAATAAAATTGTGCACACTTTTATCCACTGTTTATTACAATCTTATGAAAAAAAAACCTTTTACAAAAGTTAACTTTTGCTTGCGATTACATGTAATTTGTTTTTCAAAGTGACATTATTGGACATTATAGAGTTCCGGGCGCGGAGGAGGTTTGCACATTTTGACTGTTAAAAACATAAAATCTCAAAATTTCCCGGGGGGCGTATTTCAGTACTCTGGAAGATGTCCATCTTGGGCAACTCCTTCAATTCAACACTGAAAGTGGGGAACGGGATGATTTTTCGCAGTTTATATATCTGTGAACACAAATTTCCCTGATAAATTTAGAGGCCTTTTTACTTTTTAAAAAAAATTTTCTCCTAAAAAAATACTTTTTCATCCTTTATCGCCTAAATAGTGTCCGCTATTCGGAATGTCCGTTATTCAGAGGTTAAACATACAAAAATTGAGCTTTTGAGAGTGGGGATTAGAAAATTGTACGTTAAATACAGGTGTCCGCTATTCGGGAATATCCGTTAAGGAGGTTTTACTGTATATATTTTTGAATAAACAAATGTTTTTGTCCTTGAGAATAAGCATTTATATGGATTACAGTCACTTTTGCTTATAAAGAAGTCGCTTGGGGACGTATTATATCGTTATAACCAATATTCGTTATAAGAGATCACAGCTCTATTTAAGAACTAATTATTTAATACATGTGTACTTTAAAATGCTTATTATTTATGGCGAAACATTTTGAACTTTTGTTTAATAATTTATAAAAGGTATTTTAATTTAAAAAAACAGTATTAAAATTGTGTTTACATTTAAACGTTTTTAAAATTTTTAGAACTTATATGTTATTTCATAATTTCTACAAAATAAAGCACAGATTACAAAACTAACGCATGTCAGCAAAACATGGTATTTTATATACAGTATTCAGTAAAATAGAAAAAAAAATCCGTTATAGTTCTTTACACATTATAATTTAAATTGTACACAGACAAATTCCAGTTACATTCCTTTAAATTTTGCTATAGTCTCGATCTTGAGTAGAAAAATATCAGTGGAGGTTTCGTAGACTTACACCAGCAACACCTGCTGAAACGTTAACTTTTGTGTTTCAACACCATTTCATACCATTTCCTCTTCAACACCATCGTCCGAGTCTTTACATTGTCTTAAATTGCGAGATGCCACAATTTCTTTCCATTTTCTCCCCACTCTGAAATAATATTTGCATTAATCCTTTAGTCTTTCACGATTGTTACTTCAATTTGAATCATTTTGTTTTTACTATTTGCTTCAGAATTTTGATCGAATGATATATCATTGGATAGCTATATCATTCGTAATTTCAACAACAATAACACTGTTGATATTAACATTTACCGCAGTTTGAAACCTTCTCATTCAGCTTCTGAATTTATCATAAAAAAATGTTTTAGATTTGATTACGAATCTTTAAAATCATTAATAATGAGTTATGCGGGATCCCGAATCGTTTAGCAATGGCATATTTTAAACAATTTCTTCTTTGAAGACTCAGAGATTTATGATTATCGCATAACGAAAAATTGATAATAAAATTTCCAACTTGTGCTCTTAGCTGTAACTGTTTGAATAAAAAAAGGACGGTTTCACAAAGATTTTACTGGTAATCGGGACATTAGTACAATTTACTGTTTTTAAAAGAAAAAATTCTCGTAAATTCTAGGAAAAAACGGAAAATTTTCTGAAATTCACAGAATTTTTTCCGCTAAAAAAATCATTGAATTGTACTGGCGCCCTATTACCAGAACAGTTTCCGTAAAATCATCCTTTTTTTTTTTTTTTTTTTTTTTTTTTTGCTGATGTCTGTCCGTCTATCGGGTTCTTTCCCACATGCATTCATTTTTCCCCGGTTGTACAATCCGAACGACGCACTACGCGACATGCAATATCCTTTCTGTGTGTAAACACTTTCCTATCACCATTATCTTAATGCAACAGTGATCTTACCTTTAAGTAGGTGTAAGGTGAATGTAAGGTGTCTTTAATGTAAGGTGAATATTTTGACAATATTTTTTTTAATGGAAGACATTGTTCGAACATTTCACTTCCTAACATATGAAACTCACACTAATAAAAGAACGAAAAATACTATGGCAAATTTCTGAGCATAAGGCAAATTTTAAAATCTTTAATGCATAATGATAACGAGAACATTGGTATTTTTTGGTTGTGCGATTGGCCTAAAACTTCATATTAACCGATAAGATAAATGAAATCATTTCGCTGTATCCTGATTCTTTACCATAGTTTAAGTATAATCCAGAGGAAGTAAGACAAATCGTAATGAACAATAAAGCTTATAAAGCAGCATCGTCATAACAAGTCTCGACTGTAGCTGTAAAATGTTTTATGTCCCTTTCAATAAATATGTGTGACATATTGAGATAGAGAACCAGTGAGATCATCGCAGGTTTGTATAAAAAGTATGGTCTCCCAGTTTTACAGCACAGGAGTCGTGGCGCCATTGAATACGAAAAAACTTTGAAAAATTGATTGTAAAATGTTTTATGTCCCTATCAATAAATATATGTGACATAATGAAGTAGGGAGCCAGTGGTATCATCGTAGGTTTGTATAAAGAATATGGTCTCCCCGTTTTACCGAACATTTGATAATTTCAGATCAGAATCTGCTCATGTAGACAGGAGCCAGCATTTGGCGTTGAGTATATAGCAACGAAATCGAATGTTTTGAAAACGATAATTTTATTTAAAAGATTATTATTTAACTTATTTAATAATCGAAAGTACTTAAAATTTGAATTTATTCCACATATGATAATTTCACAAAAAGAGGAAAAGAAATGAATTTATTGGTACGTAATAAATATAAAACACGAAGAAAAAGAATCAAAAGAATGAAGTTCTGAACAAGTATGCTTTTTTCGGAATAAATGTAATAAGATTTTTTAGAATAGTTGATAAACACACGGAAAAAAATGAGTTCTATGAAAAGTTTTAAGAAATACAGTTTATTTAAGAATATTTTTAATTTAGAGCCAATTTTTAGATTTACGTGTATTGGAATATATTCCTTTTTTAAAGCAAATTAAGAATTTATATCGTTTCTATAAAGATAATTAGATTATTTCTAATAATAGGATTTTAATTTAATAAGCAAGGAATAAATACGTAATATTGTTAGTAGAAAATTAATATAATATAAGGTTAATTTTTGCGGAAAAAATAAAATTTATAATATATGCAACAAAATAATTTCTTATTTTTAATTTAAAATTATTTTTATTGCCTCCTATTTGACGAATTTTCAGATCTATGAATAACTCATAAAGGAAATCATTTAGTAACTCCTATATTTTACTTTAAAACCGTCCTGCAAATCATTCTTTAAATCTATAAACATTTAATAGATTCGGTCTAAGATTAATTTCAGCATTTATCCCTTAAGAATTGCTGACTGTGTTGTTTGAAATCCCAGACGTCAAGAAAAATCATTTAACATTTGCTTTATACCGGAAGGATTTGTGAAACCTTACATAGAGAGTTGAAAGAAAGAAAAGCGAAAACACAGATTGTTATCGAGAGTGTATTTTCAAGAAAACGTGTCATGAGTTAGAATAAAACAGATTTACTATAAAATTTCTTAAAACTGTATTTTTTATTTTATTTTATTTTATTTTATTTATTTATTTATTTATTTATTGTAAAATAGCTTCTATTTTTTATTGATTTAAATTAGGAGTAGATGATGACATATGATGACATAAAAATTATTTTTTAGTATATTGAATATCACTTTCCAAATATTACATCCAATTATGATTTGACTTTGTGTTTAAAACTCAATTATTTTGTCTCCAGTAATCAACATATACTATATCTGCATTTTGAGACCTTTTTCATAATGTGGAAACATCTAATGAAATGTAAGATATCAATAGTATTTTAAAGTTTTGCAAATTTCTATCGGTGTCAAATTGTTTGACACAAACAGGTGGCAGAATGACTGTCTTTTTCTTTTCCCTTTTATACACTTTTTTTAACACTTGTTTGAGAGGTCATACCTATTTAAATGCTTCTCCGGTGCTATACATCCTTTCAGGCAGTAAAAGTCATCTAAACAGCCTTTAGCTGTTTCCTAAAATTATAAATTCTTCTCCTAATTTTCCATCATCTACTATATGAATAATTTCCTCGTTGAAAACTCAGAGATTTGTGTTAAAACAGCGCAAAAAATCGATAAGAAAGTTTTTGCCTTGTGCTCTTAGCCCATACGCTTATCCGTCTATTGGCTTCTTTTGCATATACATTTATTTCTCGCCGGTTGTAAATCCAAATAACGACGCGTGATTTCCTTTCTGTGTGTAGACGCATACCTCCATTACCTCAATGCAACAGTGATCATACCTGTAAATGTAAGGTGAATATTTCGACAATAATTTTTTATGGAAGACATTGGTCGAACATTTTACTTTCTAAAGTATGAAACTCACACCAGTAAAAGAACGTAAAACATGGAAGCAAATTTCTGAGCACAGGACAAGTTTAAAAATCTTACTAATAAAAAAATGTAAAACATTGAAACAAATTTCTGAGCATAGGACAAATTTAAAAATCTTTATTGCATATAGATAAACGTTACTGAAAACCTGGGTAATTTTTGTTTGTGTGAATGGCCTAAAACTTCACATTAACCGATAAGAGCAAAGAAATAACATCGTTGTATCCTGTTTCTTTACTATAGTTTAAGTATAATCCACATGAAGTAAGACAAATCGTAATAAACAATACGGAGTATTAAGCGGTATCGTTATAACAGGTTTCGACCGTAATTACAATATGTTTTATGTCCCTTACAATAAATATATGCAACAAAAAATATTCTTATTTTTAATTTTAAAAAAATTTGTTGCCTCCTATTTGACGATTTTTCGGATCTATGAATAATTCATAAAGGAAATCATTTAGTAACTCCTACATGTTTCTTTAAAACAGACCTGTAAAACATTCTTTAAATCTATGAACGCTTAATAGATTCGATCTAAGATTAATTTCGGCATTTATCCCTTAAGAATTGCTGACTGTGTTTTTCGAAATCCTCAGACGTCAAGAAAAATCATTAAACATTTGCCTTATGTCGGAAGGATTTGTGAAACCTTCCTTTGAGAGACGAAAGAAAGAATTGTGTAAACACATATTGCTATCATAAGAGTATTTTCGAGGAAACGTGTCATGGATTAAAATAAAATGCATTTACTATAAAGTTTCTTATGATTTTATTCTTTTTTTTAAATAGCTTTTATTTTTTACTGATACAATTTCGAAGTAGATGATGATGTAAAAATAAACTTCTAGTATTATTAATAATTGTCTTTTCAAATATAACATGCATTAACTTCTCTCCATTAATCAGCATATACTATTTATATGTTTTGAGACCTTTTTTCATAATACGAAAACATCTAGTGAAATTTCAGATATTATAAGCATTAAAAATTTAAAATAAGTTTAAAGAATTTTAAAGTTTTGTAAAGTTTTATCGCCGTTTCATTGTTGGATACAAATTCAACCACAGAATTGCCGACTTTTTCTTTTTCTTTTTTTTCATTTTTAACGCTTGATTGAAAGGTGAAACTTTTATTAATGTTTCTCTGGTGCTATGTCAAATAAACAATCCTGGTAAAAATCCAGCTGAACCAATAAAAGCCATCAAAGTAACTATTAAATGCAATCTAAAATTTTAAACCCTACTTCTAAGATTTTTGCCAAAGAGATATTTTCCCTCTCCATCTAAGCAACGTGTTTTGCAATTTTGTGTATGCATTAAGTTTTAAGTCTGTGAGTTTCTTTTACGGGGATGTCGCTGGGTTGTTAATTTCGACAAAGATTTTCCTATTTACCATAAGACATTAATAGTTAAGAACTATTTTATAAACTCTGTCCCTAAAAAAGCAACGACTTAACTGGAAACTAAATCTGATGAAAAGAACTTTTTTTAAAAGATTAGAAAAATATATTAGTCACAAATCAAGCACTAAGTAAATATCTTAACGGAAAAACATATAGCAGTATTTTTCTTGATACATTAACAAAACCCGCAGTTTTGCTCACGTTATAGTTGAATAATGGTAAGTGTTATTTTTATGCCTAATTTTATTTGGAAAAAATACATTGTTAGTATTCTCTCTAGTCTAAAAAAAATTCTTGCCGTCTTGGCCTACAGGCAGGGATAAACTTCGATTTTAGGTACAATTTTCCCAGCAAAACTAAACCAAAATTAGAGATCAACCCCGTTTCAACAATAAAAATGAGCTCCAGAGACTTAAATCTTTTGTGAAAATTCTAATATACACGCATAAGCACACGTTCATATACAGTCGAATCTCCATATAACGAAATCCATTGTTCCACCAAAAAATTCGTTATATAGAGAAATTCGTTGAATAGAGAAAGTCGTTAAAATTTCTGTTTAATGTGCAAATTTTGAAGAAGTATTATTTTTATACGTTTAATTAAAAATTTAAAGTGTTTAATATAAATATTAACGTAATATCTTATTTCTTAATTATTTGAACAGTTTCAAAAAATAGAATAGACATTTATTTAAAAGCTTAATAAAAATCACCCAAGAAAAACGTACGTTAATTTTTTTGCCATTGAAAACACAACATCTCAAATTTTCGGAGGCGATCTCATTGCTCCGAGAGTGAATGAACCCCTAAGCCACCTTCTGATGTCAACACTGACTTCAATTACCAGATTGATCCAGGTTTTAAATGTGTAACAATTAAATTGACACTGTTTCTCGAAGGATGTTAAAAGATGTGTGGGAGGGGGGGGGCAGGTGGAATTAATTCCTTCGACTTAGAGATCAAGGAGATTCAAGGTAGAAAAGCAATATTAAAAACTCAGCCTTGAACGATAAATCAAAAATAAGTGATGGAAATTTGATTCCATGTGATTTTGAAGCTTTTTTAAAACTGAATAAATAAAGAAACTTTTATGAAAAAATTCGTTATATGGAGTTAGATATTTCGCTATATAGAGACTGTTTTTTATGTAATCATGAAAAAAGGGGACCATTCCTGATAAAAATTCGTTATATAAAGAAATTCGATGTATGGAGTTTCGATATAGAGAGACTCGACTGTATTTGGAACAGATTTAAAAGTGGCGAAAACAAAATCAGAGAACTTGAACTTGTTAAAATATGCCAATATTTTCATAGTGTGGTTTTATCACGTTTCAATACGTTTTTACAAACACTCATAAGTTTATATATTCATCTACTTTTTGTCCTTTATATTTCCAATATGGCGTAATATTTGCTTAAAAAAATCCGTCAAGCTATTTATTTTATTTTCGATTTTGGTATGGAAATCTTTCTAGAAAAAAGTTATGGCGTAATATTAAATTTTTCTTAAATTTGTGAAACTCTTTTTTCTTCAATTTTCACGCGCAAATCTAATTTTCAAGCGCAATTGTAAAATTATTATTGCAGTAAGAACTTTACTATGTTTTTTTTTAATTGTTGTCAAATGCTATAATGAAAAATATTTGTTTTTTCCTATCAATGTTTTGTAAGATCTCGTTTTGTCAGAACCATGTTCTAACAAAATAGCCGTTTGGTCTCTATAACTGTTTAGGCGGTATTCAAATTTTTAAACTTTTCCCATTTCTTTTTTCTTAAGTCGATTTTGTCCATTTTCAATCTCCGCCGAGATATTAACCATGTCAAAGTGCTTGGCGAGTTTGAAGTCGATTCGTGCATCGTCTTCAAACTCGTTTCTTCAAACTTCGTATATATATATATATATATATATATATGTGCGTGTGGTTGTGTGTGTGTGTGTGTGTGTGTGACGATTTAAAGTTAGGCAGGCAGAAACATCATCGCCAGGTTTTCCTTTCTCCGCACAGAAGTCATGGCCAGCGAGAAAAAAAAAAAAAATAAATGTAGAAGGTCAAAATAAACACTCCTTGGCTGCTGCAAGTTCATTTTATTAAACGGTAGCTATAATCTAGGGAAAAGCTCCTGTTGCAGACGATATTTTACCGAAACATCCAAAAAATATTCCATGCTTTACTGCATCAAGTCGTACTCATGCAAGAGTGCACCCAAGAATCCTTCTTCTCATCTCCCTTACCACCTCTCGAGCTTAGTCTTTTAAAATCGAAAAAGAAAATTCTAGAACATTCTGTAACCTTAAACCATCATTCTTTTATGTATGAATTCTTGTTCAGCTACGAGACTATTTTCCACAGACGATAATTTTATTTTTTAAAAAATATTATTTAACCAATTTATAATCGACTCAGAATTTCTTAGGCAAACGATTTTTATAGATGATTAATTTTAAGAGAAAAAGAAAAGAAATGAATTTATTGCTATGCACACTATCAAAGGTTGACGGAGAAAAAATAAATAAATAGATAAAATAAAATAATGATATTTTTTGAAAGGAATGGTTTTGGAATAAATTTAAAAGACTTTCTTAAAAAGGGTTGATAAAAACATAGAAGGAATGGGTTTTATTTGGAATATTAAGAAATAAAGTTTTATTAAGAATATTTTTAATTTAGAGCCATCTTTTTAAATTTACGCATACTGGAATAATGTTTTTTAAGGCAAATTAAGAATTTATATCGTCTGCATAAAGATTAACAGATTAGATCTAGAAACAAGATTTTTATTTAATAATTTGAAGTAAGTACGGAATATTATTATAAGAAAATTAAGATAGTATAAAGGTTAGTTTTGGCAAAAAAAAATTAAAATTTGTAATATTATCCCCCTCCCCAAAACTTTGTATGAAATTGATAGTTAAATAAAACTACAAGTTCAGGCAGCAGAAATATAATAATTTAGAAAAGTTAAATTTTGGAATAAAACTGTCAAACTCAGGAAGCCAAGAGATGGAAGAAAAGAAAATTAACGCAATATAAAAAATATTAGCGATTAAAAAAATAGTTAAGAGAAAATTAATCTGAATTAAATTTAGGTGGGAGCATTTCCCTGAAAGAAATACAATAATGTTACAATATCACTTACTATTTGTAAGTGCACAGGAGATAATACATACAATAAAAGTAAATAAATATAAATATTAATTAGCAAGAAATTTTAAAAATAAAATAAAAACAATAAGAAATCTCCTTTATGGGAGTTTATAGAATTTCACTGACTTAATCAGTAGTTTATTTTAAATAAAGTCCTTCAGTGAAAAAAGTCTTTCAAGAATGTATAAAAGAGTCTCTTTCAATGTCCAGTGAATACAGTCTCTTTAATTAAAGATCCTCAAATCTTGTTTAATCTTTGGTTTTAATCTTATGTTTTTTGTTGGATTCCAACATTTTTTTAATAATATGTCAAATTTCTAATAATAAATATTATCACTTCAAAAATTAATAATAAATAATATAGAAAAATTTAAATAATAATAATAACAATAATAATAAGTAGCATAATAAGACTCCCTATCCTAATATTACACAATAAGAGTATAATTAATACTAAACTTCATTATAAAAATCATAATAATAATAACAATAGTAAAACAAGAGTATAATCAAAAGAAAATATCACTATTTGTTTATTATTGATAGGTAAAATATTGGTTGAGGATAAAAATAATTACATAGCAACTAAATAATTTTCTTATCTTCTAATAGCATAAGAAAGTATTTTTTGCTAGCCGAAAGTATACATAAAAAAATAATAATTCCAAAATCCAAATAAAATTAAATCTAACTATTTAGAAAATGGACTCTCAACCAGTATTTCCTTACAATAGTTCCTCTCTGATATTTTTTTACAAAATTGTCAAGTTTGGTTATAAGTTTTCAAATGCCAAATGTAGAGTATTGTTTATCTACACATGGTTTATAAACTTTAATAATAAAATACAAATAGGAATAAAAGGTGTCATTCTTAATTGAGAAATGGAAATAAAAATAGTATGCTTTTTTGAAAAACTTTTAATATCTGTAGTTTCCACAATCACTGAAAATCACATATTAAGTTATAGGTTTGAGTAAAGTCATCAAATTTTATAACTGTTATCACATAATATCTGTTGAATAAGTAGAATAATACTAATGTCTAATAAATGAATAAATATAGTTAGACTTAAATACACTTAAAATTAATTTATCAACATCAATTTGAAAGCTTTTACAATCAAAGTGTACACCTTATGCCTGCATAAAGAGCCCAATTTAATCCCAAAAACAAGTAATATTCTTGTTGCGCACCAAGAACATACCTGCTAATGTTGAAAATTATGGTGATAAAATATTTAAAGAATAAGAATTAAAATTTAATCTACTGTCTTGACTTTAGTTTGATCTAGTGATTGTGATTATATCTGAGGTTTTGTTTGTTTTTGGATTGCTCATGAAACAATTTAAAATCTTCGGGTAAAAAATAGGGTCTTAATTTAGAAACATGCACAATAATGGAATTCTGTCGTGTCTCATAATTAAATTTATCTATTTCATAAGTTACATCAGAAAGTTTATTTATAATTTTATATGGGCCAGAGAAAGTAGGTTCTAATTTTCGAGTGTTAGGGTATTTAAATTCTTCATAAATTACAGTCTTGTATTTTTAATGGGGATTCGACAAAATTTCAATCATAGAGTCTTTTACTTTTAAGGTGAAATTCATGAGTTCACGCTTTCGCAAATTTGAGGGCTTTGTCTACATAATAAGTTCATTTAAATGAGTTAAAAATCGTAAATGGAGGAAATTACTTCAGGTTTAAAATAGTGAAATCGCATTCTCAAACAGTTAAAATTAAAATTTAAAAATGTAATGTTACACATACAAGAGAGACTTATTTCATATATCGTGATAAGCTTATTAGCAATTGTAGCCAGTTCTAAGACTGTGCAACCAATATTTCCTTTTTAACGGTAAAAAAAATTTCGAGTGAATATTACACAAAGAAAAATTACGGCTAATTTCTAGCGTTACATTTAAAATCACTGATTAACCAGTTTGAAAAAAATCCCTGTCGGCTGGGCCTATAGGCGGAGGTAGATTTCGAAGAGTGCTCATTTCAACAAATATACAAATATATATATATGATTAGAGATAAACCCAGTTTAATAACTTCATTTGGCCGTTTATGAAAAATTTTTAATTACATTTTTCTGCAAAAACTGGTTTTATCAGAATCATCTTAAGAAAAATTCAGCTCAAATGCCCATTTTGACAACATATTTTGAAATAGATTCTGAATTTATTAAAAAATCGACCAAAACAGTACATTATACAGCTCCTAAATAACAAAAAACTGTCAGTTGAATGCATTTGAGAAAAAAATTGAATTTAAAAATGAGTCATAAAAAAACCGATTTGTTGTTTGAATACATCCTTAATTCTTTACTCATGATTGCTTCGGAAAATTTTGTGCGAAATACTCACTTTGACAGCATTTTGAAAAATATATTCTATCTTTATCAAAAAACTGGCCAATACGTCACAGTATATACTTCCTAAATAAGAGGATCTGTACATTGGATGCGTTTGAGAGCGAAAATGGATTTTAAAACGAGTCATAAAAAACGCAATTTGCTATGTCAAAATTTCCTTAAATTTTCAAATCACGATGACTTCGGGAAATTCTGTTCAAAATACCCTTTTTGGTAGCCTTTTTCAAAATATATTCTGTCTTTATCAAAAAACCGATCAATGCATCACATTATATAGTTCCTAAATAAGAGGATCTGTAAACTGGATCCGTTTGAGAACAAAAATGGATTTGAAAACGAGTCAGAAAAAAACGCAATTTCTTATTTGAACACTTCATTAAATTTTCAGTCACGATGATTTCGGAAAATTCTGTTTAAAATACCGTTTTTGGTAGCCTTTTTTGAAATATATTCCATCTTTATCAAAAAACTGACCAATGCATCACATTATATAGTTCCTAAATAAGAGGATCTGTAAACTGGATCCGTTTGAGAACAAAAATGGATTTGAAAACGAGTCAGAAAAAAACGCAATTTCTTATTTGAATACTTCCTTCAATTTTCAGTCCCGATAATTTCGGAAAATTCTGTTCAAAATATTCTTTTTGGTAGCCTTTTTTGAAATATATTCTGTCTTTATCAGAAAATTGACTAATGCGTCACTTTATACAGTTTCTAAATAAGAGGATCTACCATTTGGATGCGTTTAAAATCAAAAATGAATTTAAAAATGAGTCAGAATATAAGCAGTTTGGATTTGAGGTTTTTTCTCCAACTCCTATTTTTGTTTAATTTCTTTTTGCTATACGAAAAACTTGTCAATATAAAAGTTGTAGATATTTTTGAGAAGATGTAAAATAAATTTAATCAGATTTGATATCTTAAAAATTGACGGATTTATGGATTTTTCTCTTTTTTCAGCGCCCTTTTTCTTTTCGTTTTTAATTTTTTTCATCGGTAAAAGTTGGTTTTATCAAAAACTTGTAAATACAAAAGTTTTAGATAATTTTAAGAACATTTACAAAAAATTTAGTTGGACTTGATATCTTGAAAATTGACGAAGTTATGAATTTTTTTCTCTCAAAATCCCTGTTTTTTTCGCCCCTTGAGCCCACTTCTAAATTTATCAAAAATCTGTCATGCATATACTTTTGGCGCATTTTTAAGAAGTAATATAAACTTTAAACCGATTCGATATCTACTTTAATTAAGAAGTTATGGCGTTTTTTCGATTTTCACAAAAACGCCCCCAATTCTGACTCCCTTGGTCCGATTTTGCTCATTAACGAATTTAGCCAAGATTTTAACCTCTTTGATTTTATGACCAGTTTGGTAGAGATTGGTGAAGAATTATAGAAGTTATCGTGTCCGTAAAAAAGTGAGATATATATATAGATAGATAGATAGATATATAAACTAGTTCGATTGCAATAGGTAGTATTTCTTACGAAATCTACCTAATGGTTGTTGTTTTCGAGGTAGAGCCCGTAAAGCATGGTGACGTCACTGCAACGTCGTTGTGAAGTCACATTGTGACTTTGTGACCATCGATTGTCGATGTGACGTCACGTGACGTCGATGTGAAGTCACATTGACTAAAATGTGAAGTCGTTATGGCTGTTTTAGAGCTCTTTTGTGACGTTTCACAAAGTGGTCACAATGTGACAAAAGTGTGTCATTTGTGACTAATTTGACATTAACATTGTGACGAAACTGTGAGAAAAGCGACGATATTTAAATTGCCGGAAACATGTTTTTAAAGTAAATAACATGTTTTGAAGGATATTTATAAATTGCTAAAAATTTATAAGAAAGTCACATCTCAGTCACAAGTGACGTCACTGAGTGGTGGCATTTTGGTCACAGATGTGATATGACCAAAGTGACTCACAGTGACGTCACTGTGACGTCATGTGACCATGCATGCTATTAGGGAGGGAACCTTGTGGTGTATAAATTTTATTATTATTTTTTATGATTGATCCAGAAATGAATCCATGACGTAGTTAATGTATGATTCTTATTACGTAAGCCACGTTTGGATCACTATAAAAATTACGTTTTCATACATTTTTATTAACTCAATGGGAAACATTCAAACATTTTGCTTTGGGCAATGGCTGTTCGCATTTTATTTATTTATTTATTTTTTTTTTACGAAATTCTTTAAATTTAAAAGGCTTTTTATTCGAATAGGAAATCGAAAATCGGTAGATGCAAATTATGAGACATAAAAAAAACCGCAATCAAAGAAAACCGTTGTATTAAACCTTTCAGGAGTGACAATGTGACATAAAAAGTGCATGATAAAAATTCAAAATGATGCAAAAAATGTAAAAAGTGCAAAATAGTAGGGTTTTATCTTCTAAGAAATTCGCATGAATTTTTTGGTGTCAGTCAATTATTTCATTATTACTGTTTATATTATTACTGTAATAATATTTTCATCATTACTGTAATAATAATCTTACCTACTTAATTTTCCTCTTTTTAAAACAGCACAATGGATAATCGCTTTTATAATATCAATTCAGTATTAATTTTTTACTCAATTTTTGATTGGTATTAATAGATTATAATTACAAAAACTTTTATTATACAGGATGAACCAAAAGTCTTGCTTTGATTATAAATCTTCATTGTGCTCAAATTATTATAATTGGATGTATGTTTGCTTGGACACACTGTTAGTACTGTAATATATATATATTTATCTATTTTTTTATAAGACCTTGTACCTCAGTAAATTTCAACGCGCGACCCTTTGGTAGTACAAAGAATGTCTAAGCGGTATTGTTGTCCTCGCTAAGCGTTCTTTAACATGTCTTGTGTTGTCATGTCTTCTGTACACACAGCAGCTTGTATCCTAGTCTTCACTTCTTCGATTTCAACAATTAGTGTGGCAAAGACTTTGTTCTAGATATCTCTCTAAAAGAAAAAAATTTAGAAAAGTAAATATCTATGTCAAGAAGCCAAGGTGTTAGTTTATGCTTTTCAATCCATCGATCAGGAAATATTTCATTTAAGAAATCGCTTACTAAAGAACCCCAGTGTGCGTTAAAAACTTCAAAAACTGACCTGTATAATGATCGAACAAGTTACATCATTACCGTAAAATGGGGTGAATAGGAACAGCGGGGTGAATAGGAGCGAAACTCCCCGGTCATACAAATAAATTCATTATAAATATATGAGATGATATTTTTAGTTGCCAATTTTTTTTCAAGAATGTAATGACATTCAGAGTTGAGAAATTCAGTTTTCACATGGTGGCATTACTACTGGGGTATATAAAAAAACTTCAAGAGTACCCTCAAAAACCTCATTTTTTCAACGTCTTCAAAACTTTGTATGTAGCTATAGTATTTTTCGTATTCTAAACCTAAGAGAGGGGATTTTTAATTAATGATAGACCTGTAAACGATATGCTGTAATAAATTCTATTTATTTTTAAACTACATAATAAAAAAATGAAAAATGGCTTGTAACATCAGAGGTTTAAGATTTACGGGGTGAATCGGAACACGTTTTCTCCCATGGTTTATTTTTCTATACAGTAATAGTTTCATGTAATATATGAAAATATAAGTATGAATATGTATTGTAACAATATTTTGTTTGTTATAATTACTTGAAGAGTTTAAAGGTGCCAAGAAATTACTTGGTTAAACAAAAAAGTCAACGCCTAATCGAACAGACATGGAACACACAATAAAAGAACTTAAAAATAGCTAATTAGTTAGAAAAACTGCACAGAATTATTCTCTGACATCCACAATATTACACAAACATCACAAAATGAAAAATCAATTAAAAAAGAGAGGGATGCAAGCAGTACTAAAGGCTGGGGGATGAGAATGTAATAGAAGATCGTATTAATACATGCAGCGATTGGGGCTACTCAATATATTCACTTACCCGTTGACTACTAGTAAATGATAACACAGAACAGGGCTGAATTTGTATTAAATTCTACTTTTGCAATTCAAATATAATTTCTTACAATAAATTTAAATTTTTATTGATTTCAAAGTTGTTTTCTAAGTTTTAATAGGGCATATCTTTACTTGTATATAAAATAAAGGCTTGGTTTCACAATAACTACGTGTTCCTATTCCTCCCTTATCATTATTACCTGTTTTTATTAACCCTATTAAAGTTTGAATCGGAATAAATAAAGATTATAACATTTGTTCCGATTCACCCCTATCTGCGGGGTGAATCGGAACACCATTAAAAAACTAAATAATTTATATATAAACAGTAAAAGTGTTTTGTTTTTGCTTAAAATGTAAAGAACAAAACAAGACCGAAGTTTCTAGTACAAAAATAAAAAAATTAAAATACCAGTTGTTGCTTTTTTTTAACGATGAAGTTGAAAAGTGTTCCGTTTCACCCCATTTTACGGTATACAATCTATAAATTGATAATGAATTATTATAAACAGGACAATGCTTTTGATTCACACTTATTGAACTGTATGTGTGTATATGGGAATCAGGGTCGTAGCTAGAAATGAATAAGGGGGGGGGGGCTCATATTTTCTCTCTGAAGCAGGAACATAAATTAATACATACTCACACAGTGGATACTATGGTTCTAATTAAATTGTTGTAATAACTTCTTTTTATGCTAAGAAAAGAATAGGATAATGAAAAATTCGAGTGCATAACAAGTGCAATATCAAACATCATGTTAGCTTCATATGTGCAAATAGGATGAGCAAATGTTGAAAAACTTATTTAGCGACAATTTAGTATTTCTGTGAAAGGCATCAAAACTAAATTATATTATTTTAATAGAATTTCAATTGGATTTCCGGAACATAAATTCATTTAGTGCCCTTGAAATCTTTTTCAGTGGATGTTCAAAATGATTTACGCCGTTCCTAGCCACCCCCTCCCTTAGCTACAGCTAAGGTGTGTATACATATAAGATTTTTTTTAAATATGTAAACACATAACTTTCGAATAGATTCTCCGATTTTCCTGTTTTTTTATTTATTTATTTATTAAATAGGGCACATTTTGGCAATGGCCCGATTACGATTTTATTTGGATCTAAAAGTGATGTGTCTTTCATTGTTTCTCTCCATTTTTAAAATCCTTTTTATATTTTAATGTTCATAAAAACTTGCCAATAGCCATGATCATCACTTAATTTTAAATATATTCTCAAAGTAAACAGTAAAACTAATATACATTAGCCTCCAAAAGATAAGATACAACTGGTTTTTTGCGTCTAATTTGCAAATGAATGATTATAGAAACAACAAATTTGGAGAAAAATTGAGCTAAACTTTTATTTATTAAATGCGACATAAAAATTTACTTAAGTTAAACGAATAAATGAAATTACAACAAAAAACCTCCCATGGTGGAAAATTCCATTCTTGGAGAAATCACTACATCGCAGTATTATGCAATAAAATATGACAGACACACAGAAAAACTGGTTCTAATACGGAATATGTCCACCCCGAACTTGAATACATTGGCGGCATCGACTTTCTATGCTTTCAATTTAATTGTCAGACACCGAAATAGGTAGCGCTGACCAGACATGGAGTAAACTTTGTTCTCGCTCACCTTGGAGAAGGACTTAAAGCCGTAACCTGTCTTCCAAGATAGTCCCAAAGATGTTCTATCGGATTCTAAATCGGATAAGTCTAAAGAGTGATCTGGGCATTCCATTCTCTTCAAACCGTGATCCTCAAGATAATCCTCAACAACCACAGATTGGGTTGGTCTCGCATTATCACCCATTAGAATGAAACCAATGCCAGTAGTGTAATAAAGATTTCGGAGATAGCGGGAGATTGCGTAACACTTTAAATGCTTCCTCTACAATAGATAAAAAACAAACCGTCTTGAAAATCAAGGTAAAGTATCCACTACAAGCACACAAAATGTAATATTAACTCCAATTTATTGAAGTCCAAGTCCGCACACTACTGGAGCTTTAGGTAACAAGCCTACAGATTGCTGGAAACAGCGAAGAATCGCTATATATTTGGTGTTTAAATGTCGAAGATCAGTGGGCCAAGTATGTGTTTACAATTCTCAGCGAGGTGATGAATTGGCGAACAAAACAACCACAAAAATGTCAGAGTCAATGGTTTTCTGGTAATATTTTTTGTCGAGTGAGATACAAGTTGATATCCGTTTATTGTATGTCAATGGGTATTTGAATTTTTAACGCCAAACTGCTATAGCAACAATCTAGGATGCCGAAACAACAGCCTCGATAAATGTAGAAGGACTGCTAAAAAATCAGAAAAGGACATCTGCTGAAAAACGGAATATCGAAATAAAAAATAATTATTGATTGCAAAGTCTATGAGAAGAATTTATACATTGGGAAGGCTCGGGAAAAATATCGCCTACCAACAAAATTAATTGCATAAAAGTACCCGTTCTACTGTTACCATGCATGAAAAGTAGCATTCCGTATTTAATCTAAATTCATCTTCGGTTAAGGAAATAATTAGAGAAAGGAATCTGTCTATACTAATAAAAGAACAAAACGCTCTGTCTGTGTGTGTGTCTGTGTGTGTGTGCGTGTGTGCGATGGCTAGCGAAATCTACAGCATGTACGAGGCTCAAAATGTTTTTGAGAGTAGCCCCAAATCTCTCCTGATGTACCTGAGATTCAGAATTTTGAAATTCTATTTATTAACGGAGTAATTAATTAAATTCCAAAGCTCACTCTCATAAAAAATCGCCTTTTTTTCTTCTTTTTCCCTTCATTTCCTTATGGTTGGTTGGTTGCATAAAATTTTCGCAGAAATAATTAAAAAAGCTGAGTCAGACCTTTAAAATTCATAGACTGGAAAACTGTCAGTTTAAATGATGATTTTTTATCACAGCTGTTGTATGCCATGGAGGAAAAAGATAGGTGGAGGTGAAGTAAACCGCAAAAAAGGTTTGCAATATGAAATCATTTATCGCTCAAATTTTAATGTCCCAAGCAAAAGCATGTGGAAGGGATTTTGTATTAATAAGACGAATTGAAAGAAATGAATTACAGCTGAAGCATACTTTACGAAAAAATAGTAATTTTTTTAAATGGTCTTTTTTCTATTATATTATTTATTTAAAAAAATGTTTGCTTTTAAAATAATTGAAATTGGAAAATTAGAAATAATTAAATGTCAAAATAAAATTAAATAAAATATTGAAAAAATTTGATTTGAACTAAAAATTGTATTACTAAAAGTTTTCTTTTCTTTCAGAACTTTTTAATGCTTTATAACGTAGAGGAAAAATGTTTATGATTTAACAACATATTAATAATTCTATGTCAATATATAAAATATATTGATGAAAACATTCTTTTAAAATCATGCATGAAAACTTAAATAACAAACATTAATCTAAAATCTAGATTTCAGAATGCAGACGATTACAAGACATTAACGAAAGAATGTTCACTTTTCAAGCAAAATCTTAAATGATGCTTCTATATTGATATATCAAAGTCATATGATAAAAATAATCAAATAATTCTTGCCTATGATTGATATATTTGTATCTTTTATGCATTCCGATCGTGTATTACAGCCAATAATGGCACAAAAAGTTATTTTTTAAACGAAATTTTAGTCATCTATTCAATAACAGTTTAAAAGGTAAAAAATAAAAACGAAGAAATACGGGTTTAAACCAGTTTGAATTGATCGGCGTGTCAAAGGACATGGTTTTGTTGGTGCTTATTTGGACTTAATGTAGCAGATTTTAGGATTAAATTTTTGGCGTCACCCCAAGACCTTATACTTCCACTCAATTAATTTCTTTTTACTGTATGGTTGTACGCAGATTTTTGGCATTTCGAACATTAGAATGTATGAGTCATTAGCTGTGTTCCAGTAAAAAAAATCACACAACAGTTTTTTAGTAGTTTATTTTTTTATCATTGATAAAATTTAAATGTATTCTATTCAATTTAAAATTGTATTATGGCTTTAATTTGTTTTTAAAACAAAAATAAAATAGCTGTTTGGCGTACAATTGTTCGTATCCGCAAACGATTCATACACCATAATAAATTATCAAATAGCAAAGTAAATTATTTATCAGAAATAGCCATAAAACAAATAGTAGCAAAACTTATTATAACCTTAATGTTTAGACTAATTAACACATAACCCAATCCCAATTAGAAAAAAAAAACAGACCACACTCCGATCCGTGATAGACAAAATTTTCGGGAGTATAAACCCGACCCGAACCTAAAAATTCTGTTTGAAAAAAACAAACTATGGATTTGATAATTGACCCGAGCCAAATCTCAATCCCGTAAAAATGTTCAAATGAAGCATAACCCGATCCAAACAAGAAAAAATAATTTTAGTGGGCATGAAACCTGACCCGAACCTAAATATTTTCTTAAAAAAAACTCGAAATATCATCAGAACAAAATCTGAAACCGATAAAAATATTCTAGAGAACTATAACCCGATCCCAGCAAGACAAAATACTTCCTGTGGTCATAGACCCGACTCAAACCTAAAAAATTCCATTTGAAAAATCCTGAAATTTGACTCAAACCACATTTAAATCCGACCAAAATATTCGAAAGAACCATAACCGGAGTCGAGTAAGACAAAATAATTTCCATGGACATGAACTCGATACGAACCTAAAACTTCCATTCGAAAAAATACCTAAAATTTGAATCGAACCAAATCTGAATCTAACAAAACTATTTCAAAGAACCGCAATCGGATCCGAACAACACAAAATATTTCCATGCACATGAACCCAGTCCGAAATCAAAAAAATTCTTTGAAAAAACCATGAAATCTGAACTGAACCAAATCTGAACTTGGCAAAAATATTCCAGTGAAGCATGTCCTTATTCGAACAAGACAGAATAATTTTCGTGAACACGCAAGAAGACCCAAACCCAAAAGTTCTACTAGAAAAAAAAACCTAAATTTAAATTGAACCAAATCTGAACCCGATAAAAATATTCCAAAGAACTATAATCCGATCCGAGGAAGACAAAATAATTTCCATGGGCATAAACCCGACTAGAACCTAAAAAATCCGATTTCGAAAAACCTGAAATTTGACCCAAACCACACCTGAATCCGACCAAAATATTCGAAGGAATCATAACCGGACTCGAGTATGACAAAATAATTTCCGTGGACATGAACGAGATCCGAACCTAAACATTCTATTTGAAAAAATAACTGAAATTTGAATGGAACCAAATTTGAACCTGACAAAAATATTCCAAAGAACCGTAACTGGATCCGAATAAGACAAAAAATTTCCATGCACATGAACCGAATCTGAAACTAAAAAATTTCCTTAAAAAAAATCTCGAAATCTGAAATGAACCAAATCTGAACTTGACAAAAATATTCCAGTAAAGCATGTTCTTATTCGAACAAGGCAGAATAATTTCCGTGAACACGCAAGAAAATCCGAACCCAAAAATTACTTTTGAAGAAAAAGCCGAAATCTGAATGAAAACAAGTCTGAACTTGACAAAAATATTCCAGTGAAGCATGTTTTTATTCGAATCAGACAGAGAAATTTCCGTGGACACGCAAGAAGATCTGAACCCAAGAATTCCATTTGAAGAAAACGCCTAAATCTGAATTGAACCAAATCTGTTCCCGATAAAAATATTTCACAAAACCATAACTGGATCCGAGCAAGGCAAAATAATTTCCATGGACCTGAATCTGACCCGAACATTTAAATCGAATTTCAAAAAATACCTGAAATCTGAATCGAATCAAATCTGAACCTAACGAAAATATTCTAATGAATCATAACCAAGATCCAAACAAGACAAAATAATTTCCATGGACATGAACCCAATATATGGTTAGGTAACATTCGAATTGCGATTAGGTTGCAATTACATTACGGCAAGTCTTTGATTTTATTTAATTTCACGTTAGGTTACAGTTAGATCACGGTTAATTTAAAGTTAGGTTAAAGTTACATTGCATTTATGTTATGGTTAGAATAAGGATAGGTTACAATAAAGTGACGACTAGGTTACATTTATGTTATATTTAAGTTAGGTAGGATACTGTTAAGTCGCAGTTAGATTATAGACAGGTTATGGGTACGGTACAAAAGTTTACGGTTAAGAATTTGTCCACAGAGTGAACATTACGCATGCTATACATTTACTTTTGTTAAATGGCTCTGAAATTATAATACTGTATACGAATCTTTTATCATCGAGTATCAATTTCATTCACGGTATAGTCGGATTTAAGAGTGATATAATTAGTTTGAAATTCAAAATATTTCACTTGGGATTTCTATGTGAAAAAAAAATAATTAGTTACGTGACTTAACAGTGATTTTTACGGTACATATCAACACGAAACTAACGCAATCGTTGGATACATGTTCCCTCCCGCGTTTCTCATTGCTCATTTTAAGTATTTTTAGAGCTTAATATTAGATGTTGTTTTTTAAACCGATTTTTCTCACAGTCAGCTGCCACGCATTTCAGACAATGCATTTCTGCATGCTTCGAGTTAATGATAAAATCATACAAATTTCAAGTTCGTTTAGTATTGTTAATACGGATCCGGGCAACGCCGGGCGGGTCAGCTAGTCGTTTATAAATTAAGAATTTTTTCATATGAAATTTTTAGTTTCGGATTGGGTTCATGTTAAGGGAAATTATTTTGTCCTATTCGGATCCGGTTATAGTTATTTGGAATAGTTTTGTCCGTTTCGCAATTGACTTTTCTCCCCCCCTTACTGTATGTATCTGGATTATCTCGTACAACAGGTTTTTGAATTTTATTATTTTACTTCTGTATCAAAGAGACCCAAAATGAAATAAAGTTTTTTTTATAAATTAAGATATGTTCTTTCCAGTGGTACTAATTGTAACCAAATCAGAAGTGTCCCTTTTAAGATATACGCTTTTGAATATGGGACAAAATCGACGATTTTAATTTTTTATTAGATTTTGAACATCAATAATTTAATGAATATTTAAGCAATCAAAAAACAACTATAGTGGCTTTACGATATATCCATAGGTAATTAATTTGTAAAGTGAAAAAATTTTAAAATAATATTTGCAGTAGTTACAGCATGTTAAAGTAAGGATAAAATTCAACCAGATTGGCCGTACGGCCTACTTTGAGGCCTAGTATTTACGATAGTTTTGATTTGTGATTTTTAATACTACAATTACATTTTTTAGCACAAAAAGTTGTACTAGATCACCTATTTTCAATAAGTAAGGTTTCATATATCAAGAGCAATATGATTCCAAACTTCATGATTTGGCCGTTTTTTCTACAACCATGAAATAATGATTGGTACAAATGGACCCCTGGTGCTCCAACTATACAATTTTTTGCACTAAACAGTTTCCAAATGTTCATCATATACCCACATGTATATTCTGTATGAATTTCATAAAAATCGTAGGAGGTCGAGTGGGAGCCTCTAGGCCAGTTGACATGGAATGACCCCAATATGTTTACTAAATGGAATCACACTGTAATTATTTAACAGAGATAGCTCGTATTTACTTAATTAAAGATTATGAAATAACATATAAAATAACTGATAAAATACAGAACTAATAATATAGATAAATGTCAATAATACATTTTCACTAAACATATAATTGAATTTTCAACAAATATCAGCATTTTTGTCTCATTTAGAAACTAAATGCTCGAGTTTCACACTAGTATGACAGGCTTTGAGTTCAAGTTTGAATGAAAAGTTTTTTAAAATGCTTAAATATATGGAATAAAATAAACAGAAATTTATTAATTACTGGCTGATAGATTCATGAAATACAAATTCAAATAAATTAGGTAACATAGGCTAATTTTATTACTATTAGCTCATCTTTGTTTTCAAATAAAGTTGTTCTATATAGATCCTAAGATAAACGATGGACATAGGTGTTTTTGCTTCTTCTTCAATAAAACAAAGTTTATTTTTCTTCTGCTGTAAAGTGGAACGTAGCAATCATCACTCCATAAGTCACCAGAACACCAGTAGATGATACTATAAAACTTCTGTCTATTATTATGGAATCCAGAATTGTAAATCCCATAAAATTTATCTTAAATATTTGAGCAAATTTCTGTCTATCTTGAAACATTCTTTCAGGAACTGACTTCTCTAGTATATATTTTACATCAGTTGCTGTTGACATGACTGTTGATGCAACATAACACATAGTCACAAATACTGCATAACCAAATATCAATGTCAGATACCTGGATAAATCTGCATCATTAATGAAAATATTAAAAGCAAGATAAAATACAGAACTTAGCAAACTGACAAATGTCCAAAGCACAATTGGACTAAAAATGTCGTTTGTTTCTTTACTGATATCAACTGCCTCAATATACATGGTTATTAACCAATCGTAATTTACATTGCAATGGCCTGCTTTCTCTTTTATTTTGGAGAAAAGAACTTTCAGTATATGGCAAACTGCGAAAATTCATTTAGTAGAAATCATTTCAAATTCATGACATTTTCATTATAAAATACACATGCATGAAATTAAAAGGTACATAAAATGGAATTATTGAAAAAATAAATTTTTATTCGGGCGTTTTTAGGTAATAAAGAGAAAAATTTAATTAGAATAATGCCTAAACAAATCATAAAATAAAGGGAGTTAAACAAAAACTGAAGCTTTGCATACATTTTCTCTTTTTCTTCAGTATTTCAGAAATCTTTAAATTTAAAAAAAAGTCATTAGTATTAATTTGTACAGTTTTCTTAAAAAAAATACACTATTCATAAAAATTTTCATTCTTTTTAAATATCCGAACAATTCATCTGTAACATTTTTGTAAAAACTGGTATCGCCTTGTTATTGCATCGAATGGTTTTAAAATTTCTTCTTTTGAATAGAAATAAATAAGTTCATAAATAATTTCATTTTCATACATTTCTTAGTAATAAATTCATATATACATTGGAACAGCAACCTCTCCTGTTGAATATTTTACACGCCCGAAAATAGAAAAAATTTCGTTACATTTAATATATTTTTCATAATATGGAGATTAATTTACATGTTAATGGTGTTCAAAGTAAAGGTTGAGCTGAAAATTTCACTAAGTTAAAAAATTGTTAAATGGGGACTTTTTTAAAAGGAAGTTTGACTGCATATATATATATATTGGCGAAATCATAGACAGTAAACATTGGTTAAATCTGGGGGACACCTTCATGCAAGAGTGAATCGAAAAAGATTGATTATGATGATAATACTGATATATATATGTATATTACAAATTTTAAAAAAAATTTCGCCAAAATCAACCTTTATACTATATTAATTTCTTTTTAACAATATTCCGTACTTAGTTCAACTTATTAAATTAAAATCTTGTTTCTAGATCTAATCTATTAATCTTTATGGAAACGATATAAATTCTTAATTCGCCTTAAAAAACATTTATACCAATATGCGTGAATTTAAAAAGATGGCTGTAAATTAAAAATATTTTAATTAATATTTATTTCTTAATACTCCAAATAAAACTCATTTTTCCCTGTTTTTATCAACCCTTTATAAGAAAGTCTTATTAAATTTATTCCAAAACCATACCTTTCAAAAAATATCATTATTTTTATTTATTTATTTATTTTCCCCCCTTCAACGTTTGATATTTGTGCGTATCAACAAATTCATTCCTTTTCTTTTTTTTTTTTTGTTTCAAAATATCGTCTGCAGGATATCGAATTCAGTGAATTCAGTGTTCGATTATAAATTAGTTAAATAGCAATTTTTTTAATTAAAATTTATCGTCTGAATGAAATTAGTCTCGACGTTGGACATGAATTCTGTTTACATGTGAAAATCATGGTTAGAGATTAGAGAAAGTTCTAGAAGCTTTTTATTATTGACTTGAGTGAAGAGGCCCAGAGATGGATGGGATCTTTTACTCAATGTTTTCGGGTTTGAACGATTTAAAAGCTAGACGAATGTTTTTTTATGGAATGTTGCTGTGGAAAGAAACAGCATTTTCCCTCTGCATATAATTGCATTTAAATAAATCTTTTGTAGCCGCAATTGTGGAATTTAATGAAACTTCTACGTTTATTATTTTACTTAATTTTTATCTCGCCTCGACTCCTGTGACATAACATGGGGAAACTTGCAAATAATATTAATGGCTCCTATCTCAAAATGTCACATGTATATGTAATTAAATAATATGTGTTAAAAGTCAATTTATTACATTACTTGAATAACATCTCACCTTGGACCTTGAAATAACATCACACGAAACTTTAATATAACTTCATACGGATAATTCTAGCAAGTATTTTCTCGAAATACATTAAATTTCACACTTCAAAGATACAATACACTTTCCTTAGAGAAATACAATTAGACCTAACACTGCCTTCTTGTTTAACACCTTATATATCGATGTTTCATGCAAAATGAAAATCCGTGCTCTTGCTAGTGACTTTTCATAATACCAGCTTTTAAATCATGGATAGTAAAAAACATACCAGAAAGTCGGTTAATTTTATGATCACGATCGTCTTAAAGAAAATAAATTATTCATAAATTCAAATCTTACCAATCGGTCATCTTAAATCACTATTTTGTATGCTTGTGACGGACAAAACTTTTTCTGATCTTAATTTATAATATGTTGAAACAACTTTAAGTTATTCCGGTGGTAATTTTTTTTCCTGAATTTTGTAGTATTTGAATAATGTTAAAATTGTAACTTAAAAAAATTTAAACTACCTGTTTTCTAAATTTGCAATCGAAAGTAGAAATTTTAGTATTTAAAGATGAAGTAATATTAGCATTTCTTGCCAAGGGAGCTGGTATATTCATTTCTATATATAGTATTTATATCCTAATTTATTCGCTACCCGTTGCACATTCGGGTACAGACAATCAGTTTTAAGGGAGAAAATCCAACATATATGTGACGATTTCAGGAGAACTCGAATTATTTCTACTGGTTAAACAGAAACACGCAGTCATGGCAAGCGAGGGAAAAAACAAAAATAATAAATAGATGTAGAAGATCCAATAATTAGTCATGGGCTGCTGTAAATTCATTTATTAAATTCGTGATAATGAGGAAGGAAAAGCTCCTTGTTGCAAAAATTCCATCATTATTTCAGCGAGCTGTCCTCATCGAAGAAGCAACCCAAGAAATCTTCAGAATCTTCCTTTCATCTCGAGACTTCCCCCTTTTAAACTGAAAAGAAAGTTCTGGAACATTCGGTAACCTCAAACCATCATTCTTTTATGTAAACAGAATTCTTGTCCAGTTACGAGGCTATTTTAAACAGACGATAAATTTATTTAAAAAAAAAATATTATTTAACCAATTTATAATTGACTCAGAATTTTAAATATCTTAGGCAGACGATTTTTATACATGATTAATTTTAAGAGAAAAAGAAAAGAAATGAATTTATTAATATGCAAATTATCGTTGACGGCGGGAAAATAAATAAATAGATAAAATAAAATAATGATATTTTTTAAAAGTATGGGTTTGGAATAAATTTAATAAGACTTTCTTAAAAAGGGTTGATAAAAACATAGAAGAAATCAGTTTTATTTGGAATATTAAGAAATAAAGTTTTAATTAAGAATATTTTTAATTTAGAGCCATCTTTTTAAATTTACGCATACTGGATTAATGTTTTTTAAGGCAAATTAAGAATTTATATCGTCTGCATAAGGATTAACAGATTAGATTTAGAAACAAGATTTTAATTTAATAATTTGAAGTAAGTACGAAATATTATTATAAGAAAATTAAGATAGTATAACGGTTAGTTTTGGCGAAAAAATTTTAAATTTGTAATATATATATCTATACATATATGTATATTGCACGTAGTCTTCAATTTGTTTTCATCTTTTTGATAAGTATCATTATTGCCAGCTTATTCCCTTGAAATCCAAATATACTATTTTAACATTAATCATTTAGTTAACTGAATATACATGTCTTTCTAGTTCCACACCTTCTAAAAACTTTCTCTCTCACACTTACTGTTTTGTTTTCCTTATTTCTTGTTGATTTTAGATTCAGAATTGTTCTTATAAAAGTTTTTCATCCTTATATTAACTTGTAATTTTATCACTATCTATTACGAGGTAAAACCCGTCGAATTTCAACAAAGAAAATATTTAAAAAGAACCTGTTTCATTGATTTATAATAAGCCTATAAAATTATTCACGATAAAAAATGTACTCAACAAAGGATATTTGAACAAAATTTTAAAAAAGGTTATTTCCATAAAGCTCAGTTTTAGAAATAATTCAAATTAACTTTTATCGTAATGTAAGCAGTTAAATATAATCCATTTTGACTCAATCATTCAGCTTTTCCCCGTGAGATCTAAACCCAATATCATTTTCGCCATCTCAAAATTTATATATGTACCCGCTCATATCTATATGTACCTTAAAAAAATGTTATTCTAATTTGATAAATTTAAAATAATTTAAATTCAAAACTCGGAATTTCGGTTGCCATTAACTGGAAACAGATACTAAACTGCTTATATTCTTTGAAATGTACATGAAAATTTCTGAAATAATCTGCTTGAAATAAATATATACCTGGGACGTCACATAAGCTAAAATGAAGATTTTCATAATTTTGAACTTGAAATACTGCAAAGAATTTATTTATTTGTTAAACTCACTGGGTTTTAAACAGACAATATCTTTGAGATATCGCACATTTTAATTTCAATTCTTTTTCACTTTGTATAAGAAAATGGCAACGAAAAAAATGCTAATCTGCTTTTTTTCTCTTTACTTTTAGTAGAAATGAAGTATTTTTGTTTCCACAATTACAAAAGTAGTATTAAAAACTACAAAAAAATTAATATCTCAAAAAAAAATTAAGATACAGTTTCCAAACAAATTGCTTTGAAAAGTACATTTTTTTCCCTATACGATAATGTAAAAATTGAAAATGTGAGATGTCTAGAAGTTACAAAATTTGCAGTACCAAAAATTTCAAAACGGAAGTTTCATTTCAAATTTCAAAGTGTTGCCATTCGCAAAATGACGTATGCGTTACGCACAGATACATTTGGCCTTTATATTATAGATATGCATGCCATATACTAACGCTATACTCACCATATTTTACCAGAAACTGGGTTTGCAAGTACATTATGCGTTTTTCAAACTCTTTATAGCGATATCATATTTTACCTTAGGCTATTTCCATGAGTAATTGTAGTGTAAGTCACAGGCTAAGATTTTTGGCTACCAGTATTATAGAACAAAAAAATGTGATTAATTTTATTAGCACATTCTCATTAATTGAATAAGGCCAAGCAGACTTTTCAAAAATAACGGTGGCTAACAAGCATAGCAATTAATAAGTTATGTGACTTACACTACAGAACCCATGGAATTAGCCCTTAATAAACCGCGAAGTTTTCTATTAAAAGTATTCTAAAGTTGTTAAAAAGTGTTCATAATTTATACTTGATACATGATTTTTCATTCTTGGTCTCATTTAAACAATAATTATGAATACTGATTCACGTTTACATAGCGCTTGTGCGGAATATTATAAAATTGTTTTTTATCGCTTAGGTCATCTCAGTATTCGAACATCGATACGCGCCGTTATAGGATGAATGTTTTGTCCGGCCACATCCAAAGCCGTGGTTATAGATCATAATATCAATTCGAAAAACTCAACCGGGAATATATATATATATATATATATATATGGGTGGATGGACAGATTTTTTTTTATTCATTTCCTTTTCCTTTTCCTTTTACTTCTAGTCTTTTTTCATGTATTTTGATATTGACTGATCTCTTGAGTTACTAGCATTTCAAAAGCTGCTAGCAGATTCACCGATTTCTCGAGCGACCGACTTTTCAATGGACTTTTGCTCAACTTTTGAGCATACAAAATTTTTAAAAAATTGGCTAAAACTAAAGAGAAAACTGGTTCTACTGTTGCCAATTGTTATTATTTGTCGCTCTTTCGTTGGCGCAAATAAATTTTCCGGAAACAGTACGATCAGTGTTTCATTTATCTTTTGATATGAACACTTTTTCAAAGTTCATTTTTTGTGCAAACTGGGCTTTATGTCTTATAGATGTGTTTTTTCTTTTACGCGTTACATCAAAACTCTTTCTTGGTGATCATTCTGTTTCAGTTTGATCACAGCGTCGGCCATCTTTAATAGATGGGAAAAGAATGATGTTGAAAACCACCGATCTTTGATTGGCTGAAATCATGGAATTTGTATGAAAAGACATGGCTAACCGAGACTTTTTTGGAGCAGTGGTAAAAGAATTGGTTCAAAAATAATTGTAAATTTGGTGAATCTGATAGAAACTTTGCTAGGACTCATTTTTCTGCTTCTATCATTCTGTTTCAGCTTGATCGCAGCATCGGCCATCTTGGTAGATGGGAAATGAATTATGTTTAAAACTACCCACCTCTAACTGGCTGAAATCATGGAATTTGTGTAAAAAGTCGTGGTTAACAGAGACTTCGCTAGAGCAGTGGTAAAAATTTGGGGATATTACTGTTGGTGAATCTGATAGAAGCTTTGTTGGGACTTATTTCTCTACTTCCATCATTCTGTTTCAACTTGATCGCAGCCTCTGCCAACTTGGTAGATGGGAAATTAAAAACCACCTATCTTTGATTGGCTGAAATTATGGAATTTGTATGAAAAGCTGGGGCTAGCGGAGACTATTTTAGAGCAGTGCTAAAAAAGTTTGGAGATATAGCTGTTTGCCGTTGAAGAGGAATCAGTTGAAATCAGGAGTTGACTCAAAAATTACTTATAAAGTTGGTAAATTTGATAGCTGTTTTACTGGGAATTATTTCCTCTGCCAAAGTATGCTTTTGTGTAAAATGTTCTTTGCACTCATGCAGTAGAGAAAATAATGCTCACAAACATACATTCAAAGCTACCGAAACCGGCACACTATATTTGAGAAACCTTTAAATAAAATTAAAATCATTTTCATTACTCAGACCTACCCTATTACTGCAATAAATAGTTATATTTGAACAAATAGCAGCTGTTCGATAAAAGGTGTATTATTTTCATTGTTTGCTTCTTTAATATTTAGTTAATTATTATTATTGTCTATTTTCGTATAAAATGGGACTACGTGACGTTTTGAAACAAACTCGTTTTAGAAAGAAGATAATAGATGTTCCAAGTTTTTATTCACATTTCGGTATTTTCTTAAAATATTATATAATAATATGAAAAGAGCATAAAAGTATAGTTAAAATAAGAAATTAGGAAGAATTCCTGAGCCAAAATTGTTTTAATTGATGGCTTATTTTAATTTAATTTTGAAAAATAGTACATTGAAATAAATAATAAAATACTGTGTATAACCCCTAACAAAAATGATGGAATGTTTATCTTCGTTTCATTTCAAAAGACTTCATAAAAAAAGCAGCATGAAGATTATTTTACAGGTATGTTTGTATTGTTTGTATTGCAGAAAAGTATATTTTAACATGTCAAATGATTTATACAAATACAAATAATAATGTCTGTTTTTTTTCTTTCTTTCGTTCTTTTTTTCTTTACTCGAGATTTAGTTTTTCAAATAATTCACTAAAACGGTGAAATATCTACTTAAATATAAAACAAGTTGTAAACTGCACGTGAAGCGTAGCAAATGAGGTATGTTCGTACGATAACGAAGTTTTAAAAATATTCAGATCTTGCTGTTATAGTAGACACAGATAGTGGTCGAAATCTTTTTTGTGTTGCGGTAAATATTACAACTGGCCTTCCCCGAGCTAATGGTCAAGTAGAGCGACTTAATTCCATCATAATTTCAGTAATCTCTACGAACCGACCAAATGGTTTAAACATGTTCCTAAAGTTCAACAAGTTATTAATTCAACTTACCAACGAAGCATTAAGAGAACACCGTTTGAAATACTATTTGGTCCAAAAATGAAACAGAAAGAAGATTTACAAATTATTGAACTTCTAAACAGTGCAGTCGAAGAACAATTCATGAAAGATAGAGAAGAACTCCGAAAAGAAGCTAAGAAGAATATTCTGGAAATTCAACAAGAAAATTGCAAGCATTATAATTTAAGACGTAAGAAACCCCGGAAATATAACCTTGGAGACCTGGTAGCAACTAAAAAAACCCAACAAGGACCAGGGTTAAAATTGAAATCTAAATTCCTAGGTCCATATGAAGTAACCAAAGTGAAGTCTAACGACACCTGCGACGTAGAGAAAATCTCATCAACTGAAGGACCGATCAGTACTAGTTCGTGTGCTGAATACATGAAGCCTTGGCATGACGATAACTGAAACTTTATTTTTTCCCTTATCTTTAATGTGCATGTGTGAACATTTTAAAAGTCAGCGATTTTAAAGAACGTTTTCATTGTTTCTTTTCAGATTCTATAAGATCACATGTCGCTGCGGCAGCTCCAGATGTCAGGACGGCCGCATGTGGGATATACTCTCGCATGTGGGCTACACTCTCAGTTGCACCTGAATAGGACTGTATTTCCCTCCGCCACTCTCCGGAACTTTGGGTCGAGATTAAATATAAAAGGTGAATTAGCGAAGCTGTGTGTCCAGGTGTGAAAAAGAGGAAGGAAAGTAAATATAACGTTTTTCGACGAAAGCTAACGATGTTGATAAAAAACTAAAGTGAGGATTCCGACGATTTAAAAGCGAAGATTTAAGACGATTGATTTAAAGAACTATAAAACATTTACGACGAATCGATGTATGATTTTTAAAGATTGTTGAGAAAAGTAACGACGAATGAATCTATGTTTTATTGTTTGTTCGTTTTTTGTTCTGTTCGTCTGATAATATGTGTCCGTCAGAAACTACTTTTTATATTGAGTCAGGAATCGTCCATCCTATAAAGTGGTGCCAGAAGTACCCACCCAGCATTTTGCTCATTTTTATGAACTAGATATTTTTTCTTCAGATTCAAGCCGGATATCATTTTACGGGTGAGTTAATTATTCCATATTTTATGTTTACTATGAAGCTAGTCGACATCAAAGAACTGGAACTTGAATTTAAAAATGAACGTACTAATAAAATAAAATTACTTCATAAATTATTGTTCGACACTGATGGTGATCGATCAAATCGAAAAAGAATTCGTGACTTCACTGGTTTCGATTTCGAAACGACCAGCACTGAATTCAAAAATAAAGTTACGAAAGTTCAAGCAGATTTTTCTTTAAACGATTTAATCACAATTTGTAATTTACTCTGTATCTCAAATGAAGGTTCTTTAACAGACCTTGCAACACGATTAGTTACATATCTTTCAGACTTGAATTCACTGCAAGCTAACATTATTCAAAATGAAAGCGATACCAATTCGGAACCTGAAATACTTTCTCATAATGTTACATTGAATAAGGACACTGCAAGTAATACTGAATCATCAAATTTTGATAAAAGCAAGCAATTTCCAGTTCAAAGTTTTTTGCCATCTACTATTAATTTTAATGATGTTGAAAGCGTTATACCGCCTTTTGATGGTAGTTCTTTTCAAGACATAAACATTTGGTTAAGTAATTTTGACGATGTCGCTAGCATGCTCAATTTATCAGAATTTCATAAATTTATTTTTACTAAACAATCCTTACGAGGAAAAGCCCAGCTGTTAGTACAAACAGAATTTCATATTAACTCTTACGAAAAACTTAAAGAACTCTTAATTTCTGAATTTGGCATTACTTATAATTCTGCTGAGTTACATGACATGTTAAATATACGAAAATTACAAGAAAATGAATCCCTTGAAGAATATTTTCTCGTGATGAAACAATTATGTTCGCGCGGTAACATCGAAGATTCAGCACTGATGCAATACATTATTAACGGTATACCCGACCCTGTTTTTAGAAAATCAATATTATATGGCTGCCAATCTATAGTAGAATTTAAACAAAAGCTCAAAATTTATGATAAAATTCGGCATGACTATGAGAACACTAAATTCCGTAAATCTAAACCAGAAATGCCGTTGAAAGAGAAATCTTTTCGTCCAAAACCTGATCTTCTCTGCTTTAATTATGGTTTAGCCAACCATAAAAGTAGCCAATGTAGGCATAAAGACAAAGGCCCTCGCTGCTTCAATTGTTCGAATTTTGGCCATAAGTCGGCTCAATGTGACCAACCAAGGAAATCTAGAAATAAGCCTGAACCATCCAATATTTCCACCATTATGTCGAACACTTTTATGACCAAACAAGTAATTATTTCGTCAGTAAATGTTCTTTCTTTGATCGATACGGGAAGTGAAAAAAATCTATTAAAAGAAAGTATTTATCGCAAACTCCCAACGGTTTCGAACCTCGAACATTCAACAATCACATTAACTGGATTAGGAAATACTATGATCAAACCCCTGGGTTTTTTCTCTACGGATGTTACGATTGATGATTTTAATTACACCACTAATGTTTATGTAGTACCAGATTATTCCATATCTTTTGATTTTATTATTGGTACAGATGTTATACAGCAGAGTATTTTAACAGTTTCTCAAAATAATATTTCGATGCAAAAAATCAAGCAAAATGAAGATATGTCAAATAATTTTCTGATTAATGTTGCTCAACTATTAGACGATAGTAATCTTGATTTATCTCATATTACCGATACAACTATACGTTCAAAAATTACGGAACTTATTCAAAGTTATTCCCCCCGGAAAGTAAAGACTACCGATGTTACATTATCAATTCATCTGAAAGATGAAATTCCTCTTACTTGTCCTCCCAGACGCCTAGCTCCTATAGAGAAAGAATTTGTCGAAAAACAAATTTCTGAATGACTTGAAAAGGGAATTATCCGAAAAAGCACCAGTAATTTTTCATCACCCATTGTCCTCGTAAAAAAGAAAGATGGTTCATATAGATTGTGTGTTGACTATAGGAAGCTAAATGCTAAAACATATAAACAACGTTTTCCCCTCCCAGTAATCGATGACATTATTGATCAGTTGCACTCTGCAAAAGTATTTACTACTCTTGATCTTAAAAATGCATTTTTTTTTATGTCGAAGTAGAAGAAAATAGTCGAAAATACACTTCTTTTGTAACACATTCTGGTCAATTTGAATTTCTATACATGAATTATGGCCTTAGCGATGCTCCCTTAGTTTTTCAGAGATATATCTATAATGTTTTTCGCGATCTAATTAATGAAAAAGTACTTATCGTGTACATGGATGATTTCATAATACCATCTGAAACCGAAGCCGAAGGACTCCAGAAATTACAACGCGTTCTTACAACTGCATCCGAATATGGTTTAGAACAGAATCTAAAAAATGCCACTTTTTACAACGAGAAATTGATTTTCTGGGTTACCACATTAAAAATGGTCAACTGCATCCATCTCCGTCAAAGACTAAAGCTGTCCTAAATTTTCCAGAACCTAAAAGTGTCAAAGATGTACATTCATTTGTCGGACTAACCTCATATTTTCGTAAATTTATTCAAGATTATTCTTTAATAGCTAAGCCCTTAACAGATCTCCTTAGAAAAGATACTAAATTTCACTTCGGTGACCAACATCGAAATGCATTTAATCAGTTGAAACACATCCTTGCTTCAGGTCCTATTTTAAGCATTTATAACCCTAGTAATGAAACAGAAGTTCATTGCGATGCTTCTATTGATGGTTACGGAGCAGTCCTCCTTCAAAAGTCTTCTATTGATAATCAATTTCACCCTGTCTACTTTATGGGCAAAAAAAAATCACAGATGCTGAGCGTAAATATTCGAGTTATGAACTAGAAGTTTTGGCCGTCATCGAGGCTCTTAAAAAATTCCGTGTTTATATTTTAGGTATTCCTTTCAAGATAGTCACAGATTGCAAAGCATTTGCCCTAACGATGAATAAAAAAGATCTTTGCACCAAGATAGCTCGATGGGCTTTAATGTTAGCCGATTATATCTATACAATCGAACACAGACAAGGCACACGTATGCGCCACGTCGACGCCTTAAGCAGAAATCCCGTATGTATTACCATTCAAGACAGTTTTACTTCTAAAATCATACAATCACAGAACACTGACGAACATATACAGGCCATCAAAGAAATTTTGAAAACAAAGCCATATGACGACTATTTTCTCAAAAATAACGTTCTTTATAAAAATCATAAAGGTTACGATCTGGTAGCTGTGCCGGATTAAATGCAGCTAAACGTCATTAACCTTCCGTCTATCAGACGGGTCCATTGGACCCGACAGCAATATTTCTGGTGTCAATGGTAAAATGAGAAATTGTCGATTGACACCGGAATTTATAAAGGACTTGTCTAGATATTACGAATTCCTTAATTTAAGCTTTCATTGTAAAAGCAAAATTATATTAAAATATTACTGGTGCCGTTTGCAAGTTTGGAATTAAAATTAGGTGTTGCCGTAGATAAATGGGTGTTTTGTCTGGTAGACGGAAGGTTAAACACGTTCATGACAAAGGACACTTCGGACGCAAACGTTGTGAAGAACTCCTTAATGAAGAATTTTTTATCCGTAATATGGCAAATAAGATTGATAAAGTTGTAGCAAATTGTGTAACATGCCTTTTATATAATCGGAAACGTGGAAAACAAGAAGGTGAGTTACATCCCTTACACAAAGAGGAGACCCCCCCTTCAAACCTACCACATTGATCATTCAGACCCTCTCGAATCGACTAACAAAAACTATAAACATATTTTGTCCTTAATAGATGCATTTACCAAATTCGTGTGGCTATATCCCTGTAAAACTACTTCTTCTGCCGAAGTCATATCGAAACTGCAACAATAAAGTTATACTTTTGGCAACCCTTCCAAAATTATTAGCGATAAAGATCCTGCATTTACAAGTAAAGAATTTGCTGATTATTGCCAAAATGAAAATATAAAACACGAGACAATTATAACTGGTCTTCCCCGTGCTAATGGTCAAGTAGAGCGACTTAATTCCATCATAATTTCAGTAATCTCTAAAATGTCCAAAGACGAACCGACCAAATGGTTTAAACATGTTCCTAAAGTTCAACAAGTTATTAATTCAACTTACCAACGAAGCATTAAGAGAACACCGTTTGAAATACTATTTGGTCCAAAAATGAAACAGAAAGAAGATTTACAAATTATTGAACTTCTAAACAGTGCAGTCGAAGAACAATTCATGAAAGATAGAGAAGAACTCCGAAAAGAAGCTAAGAAGAATATTCTGGAAATTCAACAAGAAAATTGCAAGCATTATAATTTAAGACGTAAGAAACCCCGAAAATATCACCTTGGAGACCTGGTAGCAACTAAAAGAACCCAACAAGGACCAGGGTTAAAATTGAAATCTAAATTCCTAGGTACATATGAAGTAACCAAAGTGAAGTCTAACGACACCTGCGACGTAGAGAAAATCTCATCAACTGAAGGACCGATCAGTACTAGTTCGTGTGCTGAATACATGAAACCTTGGCATGACGATAACTGAAACTTTATTTTTTTTCCTTATCTTTAATGTGCATGTATGAACATTTTAAAAGTCAGCGATTTTAAAGAACATTTTCATACGATGTTACATCATTTCAGAAGAAAGTCTGACTGATCTTTCTAGTGTACAAACGAACTCAATTTGTTTTTCTCCCTAAGAACAGTTACTGTTTTTGTTTTTGTTTCTTTTCAGATTCTATAAGACCACATGTCGCTGCGGCAGCTCCAGATGTCAGGACGGCCGCATGTGGGATATACTCTCGCATGTGGGCTACACTCTCAGTTGCACCTGAATAGGACTGTATTTCCCTCCGCCACTCTCCGGAACTTTGGGTCGAGATTAAATAAAAAAGGTGAATTAGCGAAGCTGTGTGTCCAGGTGTGAAAAAGAGGAAGGAAAGTAAATATAACGTTTTTCGACGAAGGCTAACGATGTTGATAAAAAACTAAAGTGATGATTCCGACGATTTAAAAGCGAAGATTTAAGACGATTGATTTAAAGAACTATAAAACATTTACGACGAATCGATGTATGATTTTTAAAGATTGTTGAGAAAAGTAACAACGAATGAATCTATGTTTTATTTTTTGTTCGTTTTTTGTTCTGTTCGTCTGATAATAAATGTATGTGTCCGTCAGAAACTACTTTTTATTTTGAGTCAGGACTCGTCCATCCTATATGTAAGCAGTTAAAAATGATAAAGTTATCAATTAAGGTTCTTATGCTAGCATTCCAAAAAGACGCAAAATTTATTCAACTTTGACTCAATCATAGAACTTTTTCCCCGTGAAATCTAAACCCGGCATTATTCTACAAATTCTACAAATGCACATTTCGTGTCTGTATTCATTTTTTCAAAAAAATTGGTTAATTTGATTTGATTTGATCAATTTAATTTGATCATTTTGATTCAAAACTTGAGTCTCAATGCTATTACCTGAAACAGATATTAAACTGTTGATATTATTTTATGTGTAAATCAAATTTTGTAAATGTAATCAAAATTTACCGGGTTTTATAACAGGAGCTATTTAAATTTTATTTTTTTCACTTTTAATGAGAAAATGGCAACATAAAGATACAGTAATCAATTTTTCACTTTTTTTCTTTGCTTTTGATAGAAATGGAATACTTCTGTTGCCACGGTTAGAAATTGCTATTAAAAACTAAAAACAAATTAATATTTCAAAAACAAATTAAGGTACAGCTTTGTAACAAAATTTATTCAAAAGTAAAATTTATTTTCTGCACGATGGTGTAAAAGTTGAAAATGTACAGTATTTTGAAGTTTAAAAATTTGTAGTAGCAAAAATTGAAATTTCATTTCAAATTTGAAAGCGTTGCCATTCGCAAAATGACGTATGCGTTACGCACAGATACGTTTGGCCTTTATAATATAGATATGTCATAACTGTTCCTCCCTTTATTCTTATGCAATGGAATTCTTCTGTGTGACCATGTAAATGAATAATAAATGTCCTTTTCACTACATACTTTACAAAATGCATATTTTAGTGCACTTTGTAGATGCATATAAATATGAATATGTTTCACAGGGTGTACAATGTTAAAATTCAATTGAAACGATTTATCCCCTTAATGCCATAATGTAAAGAAATTTGTTGACTAAATCTGTAAATAAACTAATCATAGTAGGAACTTCATTTTCAATAGGTATTCGTTCTAAGGTAAACATTAATAACGTCCAAAAATTTCATGGCAATCCGGGTTTATTTACGAAAGTTAGAAAGCGGCCAGACGGACAGACAAACTGACAGCATAATAACTTTTCAACTTTGTTGGAAAGTGTTAAAAAATAGAGTCAAAAGTATATTAACCAGTAGTTTTATTTTCCGCCTTTTCCCTACAAAAATTTTTTTCCATTGATAAATTTGATTTTGAATAAAAATTTTCATTTCTATGTAACTTATAACTTATTAATTAGTATAAGTAAAAAGTATTTCTCATTTTACATTTAATTCTCATTTTATATTTCTCATTTAAATATGACGTCATTATTTATCTAGCTCCATTAGTTACTGATATTCATGCCTCTTGTATTTTAAACGACTACTATAAAGTACCTGTTTTATTTCAACTATGATGTCACACTTTTTCAAGTGAAATATTTTGTTAAAAATATAATTCTTTTTCATTCTTTTTACTTATAATTTATGTCGCCATTTTTGGCGGAAAAATTCTCATTAATTAAACAAATATCCTTGTTAAATATATTATAAAAAATACACCTTTTATTTTTATTTCAAATATGACGTCATATTTATTTTCTTTTAAATTATTTTAATTTTTTTCTTGCATGGAAATTGCTCAGTTGAAAATTTATTGCTGCTGAGAAATTATTATTCTAGATTTTGATATTCTTGGCAACGGGAAAGAAAATTTATTAAATTTTATCTAAAAAAATGCCTACAGATTCAATAGGAAAAATAATGAAATTGTAAATTATTAATTAAAATATTTGAATAAAATAAATAAAACATCGCCTATGTTCATTTCGGGCTATAATCTACGTATGTGCAAAGATTCAAAGACATTAATACATCCGTTTTGAAGCCAACTTCATTCCAACTTTCGGACACACTTTCACATTTATAATACAAAGTGTTTATAAAGTCCCGGACACATTTGATGTTTAATTTATACTAATAAAAGAACAAAACGCTCTGTCTGTGTGTGTGTCTGCGATGGCTAGCAAAATCTACAGAACGTACAAAGCTCAAAATTTTTTTGAGAGTAGCCCAATATCTCTCCTGATGTACCTGAGCTTCAGAATTGCAAAATTCCAATTATTAACTGAGTAATTAATTAAAATCAAGAGGTCACTCTCATAAAAAATCATCTTTTCCCAATTTTTTTCTCTTTCATTTGTTTACGGTTGGTTGGTTGTGTAAAAATTTTCGCAGAAGTAATAAGAAAGCTGAGACAGAATTAAAGAAACCCATGGAGGAATAAGATAAGTGGAGGTGAAGTAAGCTCAAAAAAGGTTTGCGATATGAAACCATTTATCGCTCAAATTTAATGTGGCAAACAAAAGGACGTGGAAGAGATTTTGTATTATAAGACGAATTGAAAGAAATGAATTACAGTTGAAGCATATTTCAAGAGGAAATAGCAAATTTTTAAAATGGTCTTCGTTCTATTATTATTTATTAGAATAAATATTCGCTTTTAAAATGAAGGAAATTGGAAAATTAGCAATAATTAAATATCAAATTAAAATTAAATAAGATATTGAAAACATTTAATACGAATTAAAAATTGTATAACTAAAAGTTTCCTTCATTAATGTAATTTTCAATACTTTATAACGTAGATGAAAAATGTTTATGACTTAATAATTGCATGTAAATAAATATTTAAAATATAATGATGAAAACATTCTTTTAAAATCATGTATGAAAACTTAAGTAATAAATATTAATCTAAAATATAAATTTCTGACTGCAGACGATTTTAATGCACTAACAAAATAATGTTATATTTTCAAGCAAAACGTTAAAATAATTTTCTATATTGATATTTAAAACACATATGATAAAATAATTAATAAATTTTTACCGGTGAAGCGATAAATTGGTTCTTTTTTTAAAAACGAGAGAAAAAAAAATACAGGTTTAAACCTGTTTCAATTGATAGCGAAATTTTAAAGTGGAGGGCCAAAATCACAGTCCGGTGAAATCCAAACACCTCATTGGTCATTGAGTTGCGTCCTTTTCAGGGAACAATCTCTTAGCAGTTGGGTAAATGTTGTCATACTCCTTTTTCCGAGAAAAAATCGTAGCGGCAGTTTTGAAGTAAATCTTATCTCTTTTCATTTATAATCTAAATTTTTCACTCTCATTTTATAAAATGGCATCAAAATATCTTAATTGAGTTAATTTCGATGGTTTATCTTAAATAAGAACAGACGGTAACAATCGCTTAAAAAATACTTTCCCCCTCACCTTTTTCAAATGGAGAAACAAGTTCGTGATTTTCACCCTTACCACTCGACCAATGGGGTGGCTGGATTTCACTTGACTGTGATTTTGGCCCTTCATTTTAAAATTTCGCCAATTGATAGGCGTGTCAAAGCACGTGCTTTTGTTGGTACTTAATTGGTCTTAATGTAGGGTTACATCTTAAGCATCATCTCCAGAGATAATACCTCCACTCCATTAATTTCTTTTTACTCTATGAAAGAAACCAATTTGAGATTTTGACATTTCAAAAGTGACTGTTTTTTTCCCAAAGACCTTTAAAATTCATAGACTGGCAAAATGTCAGTTTAACTTAGGATTTTTGAACATAGCTATTACGTCAGATCGTTGGTACTTCGTACATTAGAATGTATTTGTGGTTGGCTATGTTGCAGTTAATATATGTATATGTATATATGAGGCTTTTTTAGCAGTTTTTTTAAATCATTGATTAAATTTGAATGCATTTATTTAAGTTAAAATTTTATTAAGACTTTAATTTGTTTTTAAAACAAAAATGAAATGGCTCTTTGACGTACAATTTTTCGAATAGGCAGACGATTCATACACAGTAATAAATTATCAAATAGCAAAATAAATTATATATAAAAAATAGTCACTAAAAGAATAGTAGCAAAACATAATGTTTAGGCGTATTAACACATAACCCGATCCCAACCAGAAAAAAACAGACTATACTCCGATCCAAGCAAGACAAAAATTTCATGAGCATAAACGCGACCCGAACCTAAAAAGTCCATTTGAAAAAAAAATATGGATTTGATATTTGACCCGAATCAAATCTGAATCCCACAAAAATATTCAAATGAAGCATACCCCAATTCGATCAAAGAAAAATAATGTTCGTGTATATGCAACCCGACCCGAACCTAAAATTTTTCTCTGAAAAAACCCAAAAAATGACCAGAACGAAACCTGAAATCGATAAAAATATTCCAAAGAACTATAACCTGATAAGAGCAAGACAAAAAAACTTCCATGAACATAAACCTGACTCGAACCTAAAAAATTCCATTTGAAAAAAAAGCCTGAAGTTTTATGCAAACTACATCTGAATCCGATCAAAATATTCGAAAGAACCATAACCGGATTCGAATAAGAGAAAATAATTTTCGTGGACATGAAACCGATCGGAACCTAAAATTCCATTTGAAAAAAATACCTGAAATTTGAATCGACAAAAATATTCCACAGAACCATACCCGGACCTGAACAAGACAAAAAAATTTCCATGAACATGAACCCAATCCGAACCTAAAAAATGAACTAAATCTGAATCTGACAAAAATATTCCAGAGAAGCATATCCTTATTCGAACAATGCAGAATAATTTCCGTTGATGCGCAACCCAACCTGAACCTAAAAATTCCATTAAAAAGCCGAAATCTGAATTGAACGACATCTGAACCCGAAAAAAATATTTCAAAGAACCAAAACCCGATCCGAGCAAGACAAAATAATTTCCCTGGACATGAATCCAACCAGAACCTTAAAAATCAATTTAAAAAAAAATACCTGAAATCTGAATCGAACCAAATCTGAATCCGACGAAAATAGTCCAAATAACTATAACCAGATACGAACAAGACAATATAATTTCCATGGACATAATCCCCATTCCAAACCAAAAAATTTGTAAAAAAAAGAAAAAAAAAATCCCGAAATTTCAACCAAACTTAATCTGAACCTAACAAAAATATTTCAGTGAAGTATAACCTCATTGGAACTAGGTAAAATAATTTCCATATAAGTACAACCCGACCCGAACTTAAAAATCCCATTTGAAGGGAAAAAAAAAACCCCCGAAATCTGAATTGAAACGAATCTAAACTGAACACAAATATTCCACACAATCATAACCGTATCCGAAGAAGACAAAATAATTTCCATGAACATGAATCCAATCCGAACCTAAAATTCGGATGTTCTACAAAACATAATGCGCTCCGTAGCGGTGGAAAGTGAAACTAAGTACTTAGCGCGAGATGGTTAAAATATTTTGTTTATAGTTAATGTTAAATTAGAACTAGGTTATGGTTAGATAACAGTTAGGTTGCAATTACGTTCCGGTGACCCTTTTGTTATTTTATTTTCCGGTTAGGTTACAGTTAGGTCATGGTTAAGTTACAGTTAGGTTAAGGTTAATTTGCGGTTAGGTTGTGGTTAGATTATGGGTAGGTTATGATTAGGTGACGGCCAAGTTACATTTATGGTATATTTAACTTGCAGTTAGGTTACTGTTAAGATACAGCTAAGTTACAGACAAGTTATGATTCCGATACAATTAGGTTACGGTTAGGATTTTGTTCATAGAATGAACATTACGCATGTTTGATAAAAAATATACACCTATTTTTGTAAAATGGCTCTGAATTTATAATATTATATACTAACCTTTTAGCGAATCATCGAGAATCGATTTCATTCACGGTATAGTCAGATTTAAGAGTGATATATAATTAGTTTGAAATTCAAAATATTTCACTTGGGATATCTATGTGAAAAAAGTATTTAGTTAAGTCACTTAACAGTAATTTTAAGGATAAATATCAACACGAAATCGTTGGACACATATTCCCTCCTGCGTTTCCCATTGCAGTCATTTTAGGTATTTTTGCAGCTAAATATTAGTTTTTTAAAAAACCAATTTTTGACACAGTCAGGGGGCACGTATTTAATATAATGTACACTGTAAAAAATTTGACCCTTTTGCTGTATCATCACTCCCCCGCTTTTATAGAATATATCTCTTTTGACCTATGACAATGCTCCAAAATAGGCTGAAGTAATCATTTTCTATAAAAGCGGTGGAGTGACGATGCAGCAAAAGGGTCAAATTCTTAACAGTGTATTAACACATATTTTGAGTTGAAGATAAAATCATAAAAATTTCAAGTTCGTTTAACATTATTACAGCTCATATTCAAAATATTAGAATAATTACCTTTTTTTTAGAAATTGAAAATATCGTTTGGTAATTTAATGTCTTTTAATGAAAATATGCAAACGATATTTTTATTAAGAACTTATTGTTGATTAAACTTACTTGTTATCTTAAATTTAATATCATTTTTGAAAAGATTAATTGCAAAAAAAAATTATTTTGAAAAGTCAAAATATTAGAATATTTATTCAAGTGGTTCAAAATATTAGAATATTTCACATTAATTCTCCTTTAATTATTACCAATTCTTAACTGGTGGCATCATTGATTAAATTCAGACTATTTTATTTAAAATCAGTATTCTTTTTTCAGTTTGTTTCTTTTTCGTCTTAAAATGGGCCGTGTGAGTGATATTCCTGAATCTACTAAACTTCGTATGGTTGATTTGTATCGGCACGGTAAAAATCAATGTTTTATAGCGAATTATTTACATTGTTCGCAATCGAGCGTTAGTAAAATACTAACACAATATTCAAAAATTGGAAAATTTCAAAATAATCGCCGAAATGGTGGCCGAAAACCAAAAACATCTGCTAGAGATGACAGGAAACTGAAGCGTATAGTTAAGAAAAACCGTTTTAAAAGTGTGCGATTCTTGCACCGAAAATGGAAAGAAGAAGGAGTTGAAGTTTCTACATCGACAACATTAAGACGTTTCCATAAATTTAAATTTGAATCTCGTGTACCGAAAACAAAACCTCTCATGACTGCAAGACAAAAGCGTATAAGATTGAATTGGTGTAAATCAAGACGTTTATGGAGCAATGAAGATTGGAAAAATATATTATTTAGTGATGAAAGTATGTTTTGTGTTTCATATGGTAATCAAGGTATTCGAGTTTGGAGAATGAAGCAAGAAGCATTTGATAAAGAATGCCTTAAACGTTCCGTAAAATTTGCTGCTAGTGTCATGGTTTGGGGTTGTATGAGTGCAGAAGGACCTGGAAAGTTATGCATCGTCTACGAAAAGGTTAACTCTCTGATATATCAAGAAATTTTAGAATATTACATGATTCCATCATCAGAAGATTTATTTGAAGATGATTTCATCTTTCAACAAGATTTAGCGTCCCCGCATACCTCGGTGTCAACGAAGAATTGGTTCCGCCAACGCAACATTAAGGTACTTCCTTGGCCACCAAATTCACCAGATCTTAATCCCATCGAAAACTTATGGTGTATAATGAAGAAAAAACTTCAAGAAAATCCTCCTTCAAGTAAAACTGAGTTAGTGGCACGTATAAAGTCTATTTGGGCTAATATTGATAGAAATGTTTGTAAACACCTTGTATATAGTATGCAAGATCGATTGTACGCTGTTATGAAAGCTAAAGGGGATGCTACAAAATATTAACTACCATTTACTTCATATTCATAAGGTAATATTGTTGCGTAAAATAAAATATTCTAATATTTTGAACCAATCTAAATTTTATTCTAATATTCTGGTGTGTTTAAGGAAGCTGTATACCTAATTTATTGTGCTGTATTTTATATATTATAAATGTTAAAATCTTATCTAAACATTCCAGATTTAATTTATAAGAAATTTAATTGCATTTACTTAGTATAAAAAATAAATAAATGACAAAGAATTTTTTCTTGTAACTTTTTCTCAATTATTCTAATATTTTGAATATGAGCTGTATAACGGACCCGGGCAACGCCGGGCGGGTCAGCTAGTAACTTATAAAATAATAAAAAGAAATTAAAATTAATAACATAAATGGTTAGACAGACTCAAAAAGTTTCATGACCCTTGTTAATGAACTTCCACGTGTGCCCCTTTCGTCGCACGGAAAATATCAAGTTGATAGTCAATTTCACGCCAGGTAGCGGCAAGCCTGTAGGCATCCACAGAGGCTATGGCGGTTGTAAGTCTGGCTTTTAAGTCATCAATGTTCGACACTCTCCTCCTGTAAACATTGTCCTTTACAAATCCCCAGAGGAAAAAATCCAGCGGTGTTATATCAGGGGATCTGGGTGCCCAAGGAATTGAACGTCCTCGCCCAATCCATCTTTCTGCAAAATGATCATTCAGTGAAGGTTATTCAAATTCCATTATTACAAACTCCATTATTATATTTTTAATTACATTATTACATATTTTAAGTACATTAATGTAAATTAAAAATTATAATAAATTTCAATCTTTTTCATATACTTAGGGGCCGTTCATAAATGATCTGAAGCGGTTTTTCCATATTTTTGACTCTCCTCCCCCCCCCCCTTTGTCACATGTCATGATCTGTTACGTAAGCGCATACTTGTAGTTCAAAAACAAAGCACTTCGCTTTAGATCAAATTTAAAACTTTAATTTTAAATTTTAAATATGTATTTTAATGACATTTGTGAGCTAAACAATAAAAATGATTCGCATTTTGCATGAAATAAGGTTTACAGTTATGATAATAATCCTTACTAATATTATAAATCGGAAAGTGAGTTTGTTTGTTTGTTTGTTTGTTTGTTTGTTCCGCTTTCACGCCGTAACTGCTGAACCTATTGCTTTGAAATTTTGCAGACGTAAAGTTAGAAGTCCGGATTAAATAATAGGGTAATTTTTATTTATTTTATTCAAATATTTTCCTTAAAAATTCAAAATTTAATTATTTTTCATACAAAATCAATAGGCATTTTTCAGATAAAATTTAACCATTTTCCTTTCCTGTTGCCAAGAAAATAAAAAATTGGAATAATAATTTTTCAGCGGCAATGAATTTTTAATAGAAAACTTCCACGCAAAAAACTATAATTAAATAATTTAAAAGAAAATAAATATGACGTCATGTTTGAAATAAAAATAAAAGGTGTATTTTTTATAATACATTTAACAAGGATATTTGTTTAGTTAATGGGAATTTTTGTGTAAAATATGGTGACATAAATTAAAAGTAAAATGAATGAAAAAGAATTATATTTTTAATAAAATGGTTTACTCATGAAAATGTGACGTCATAGTTGAAATAAAACAGGTACTTTATAGCAGTCGTTAAAAATACAAGGGGTATGAATATCAGTAGCTAATGGAGCGAGATAAATAATGACGTCATATTTAAAATGAATCAGAAATATTTTTTACTTATACTAATTAATAAGTTATAAGTTACATACAAATGAATATTTTTATTCAAAACTCATAATTATCAATGGAAGAAATTTTTTGTGGGGAAAAGGTGGAAAATAAAATCGCTGATTAATATATTTTTGGCTCGATTTTTTAACACTTTCGAACGAAGTTGAAAAGTTATTATGCTTTCGGTTTGTCTGTCTGTCTGGTCGCTTTCCAACTTTCGTAAATATACTCCGATTTCCATGAATTTTTTGGACATTATTAACGTTTACCTAGCACGAATACCTATTGAAAATGAAGTTTCTACCATGATTAGTTTATTTACAGGAATAGTCAAAAAATTTCCTTATATTACGGCATTATGGGGAAAAATTGTTTTAATTAAATTTAACGATGTTACAGCCTGTAGAACATATTCAAATTTATATGCATTTACAAAGTGCACTAAAATATGCATTTTGTAAAGTATGTAGTGAAAAGGGCACTTACTATTCATTTACAGGGTCAGACAGAAGAATGCCATTGCATAGGAATAAAGGGAGGAACAGTTTCCGACATATTTTAATTATGGTAAACGATTTCATGTATAATCAAATTGATATATGTTGCTGAGGCTTAATGTAAGTTATTTCATGCATAATACGAAGTGCATAGCATTTACAGGGACACACAAAAGATTTCAAATATTATATATTCTATCCGAAGTACTGTATATCATGGATGATGACTGTTGAATGGATGAAATGCATTTTGAATTATGATATGTGCTTTTAAGTTTCTCTAAATGTATGCATATTAAATGGAGAGTATAAATGGTAATAGTATAAATAGTTAAATTTAGATATACAGGGTTACACAAAAGATCTCGGAAAGGTTACTGAATATGAGCGTAATTTACTTAAAGGTGGTTTTTAAATAAAATATGCATTTTTATTTTGAACAGCATTTAGTAAACTAAGAAATGTTTGTAGTATATATATAAAATGATAAACAGGGTCCCGCAAAGAACTGGATACAAGGTTGTCTTCGGATGATAATTTCTGAAAATGTAATTTAGGTAGTAATAAGAAATATTTTTGTTTCAAGTAATTTTAGAAAGATACTTTCGTGTATTAAAGGCACTTGGAAAAGTACAGGGCTGAACAAAAGAATTCAAGAATGTTTCTATCTATTAGTATTAATCGGTGAAAGGAAAATTTTGACCAGCAAACAAATTAGCAACTAGGGATTAACAGAAGTTTTTTTACCATAAATTCGCGATAAAAAGTTAATTACACATGCTTTTCATCATCAAAATTTTTTGCTTGATTGATCAATTATTTCTTCTTTAAATGTTATGTGAACGAAGTCACGGGTAACTGCTAGTAATAATAATAATTAACAAAGCATAGTAATAGTATATTAATCTGAAAGAGCAGTTGAAATCTGTAGTATTTTAAATTTTGAAATATAATTTACACATTTGGCTTTAAATCTTATCTTTATGAACGCAAAATATTTTAATTTAAAAATAACTTCATACTTCATAATTTAATCTACTGAATTTTAAAGGTTTTATTTTAACCAAAATGTGTGATGTCACATTTCTTCTTACCCACTCCCACCCCCTTATCATAAACTGTCACATTTTCATGAACCCCCATCCCATCCTTCAATCATGACATCATTTATGGACGGGCCCTAAAGGCTCCCCCTACTGCAAACTACGCTCGCAAACCCCCATCTAGGCACTGTAGGATCTAAAAATAGGCTAATTTGCTCCTTATTAAAAAGATTACTCTAGTAACTTTTGAAGAAATAATTTCAATATTTTTTTAAAAATACTTTCGACTAAGAAATGACTACTTGATTAACAGAAATTTTCTGAATGAATTTATATGCTAAGCGCTATTTAGTGTTGCATTACAAAATAGTAATAATGATTATTTCAAATATAGATTAACAAAAATCGTTTGTTTTATACATTTTTTAACTCTAAAATCACTTGCATTGAACTTTGAAGAAATAAAATAAATATTGGTAAAATAAATTCTTAAACACCATCATAAAGTTATCAGAAATCGCTTCATTCACCGAAAGCTGAATGTTTTTTTCTTAGTTATAAACGTATGCTGGAAAAATTACAGAGACATCTGAATGAATTGAACCACAGATATTGAAAAAAAAACGCGTGCCCCGCAATTGACTGCGAACGTAAAGGTTCTCGTATCGCAAGGTTTTAGCTCTGGGTTTGACTGCACCAATTGTCAGCATGTTTTTCATTTACTGACATGGCGCCGATAACTCATACGCGATTGTCATTGTTCGAGATCCGTGTTCGCGAAATGCAATACGATCTATCGATATAAATCTCCTGATCCGATGACGATTTCATTGGATAATATTTATGAACGCCTTTAAAGAAAATATAAACTGCCGCCGCGCGTTACATTTCCCCTTTTTTCAGACTCTTTGAGTCACATTGCATGTTCTCTGGGGAGTTCTCTCCAGAAATCTTCAGCACAGCCGCAACATGTGTAATGGAGAAGACAGTGCCCTTGTACCAGGTACCATAAATCATAGAGTCGGCAACAAAGACAATCCCCTCATCGTGTCCACGTCCTGAAATTCCAGAATTAAGGAAAAACCGATACACATATTAAAACGCAATCAGTCTGCCAAGTCATATCTTGATGGAAAACACCTAAAAACCCGATTTCAGCGATTGATTCGAAGGTTTATCATCGTATTCTCCTGCACTCAAAAATATAAAAACATGGAGTACTGGAAGTCAATGAAACTGTTTTGTAGATAAAATTGGCTTGGCCGTAGTAACCTGAGCGATTAATAGAAATTTTTGGAATTTGTGTTCTAGTCCAATGTCACGTACCCAAAAACGGCTTAATACAAAATTTTCTCAATAATAGTTTAGTTATTTTTTGTATAAAATTAGGTTTATCTTGACCCATAGATACCCCAAACCACCCACAAATCAAATTTTCTCGAACATTCGATCGAACTCAATTGTCTTCTAGAAACCAAGAACGATAAAATACAAATACTACCTCTGACAATAAAGTTCGGTGAAAGAATTCAGAACGGCCGAGCTAGCAGTACTGTTGAAACAAAACACTGCGCCTGCATAGAGGCAAGTGTTGACCATCTTCCCCCACCGTTGTTCCGTTGAGCGTCGTTTATGTTCTTTGTAAGACGTGCTTGTTCAGTGTGTTAGTACTTAATTGAAAACAGGAAAATGAAGGAAAAAATGATCAGTTTAAAGTTTGGTTTTAAGCTTTGCAAGACACCGAAAGAAATTCATGAGGGATGCTGCAAATCGAACATCCACCATACTCGCCAGATCTCAATCCTCCTGACTTCTTCCTACTTTTACGACTGAAACTCTCCTTCTAAGAGATTTGGCCCTATTGCTGACATCCAACGAAACGCCACGAAGCTTTTGAACTTCATTCCAAAAGAAGACTTCTTGCGAATTTCCCAGGACAATGTATAGCTGTTCTGAGCAGTGCATAGTTATGGGAGATGATTATTTTGAAGGATGGTATGGTAACTTTCGCTAATATTTCATCTACATTAATGCTACAGGACTATTCACCGAACTTTATTGTCAAAGGTAGTATTAATCAAATTTAATCAAAAAATAGAGGCGTTTTCATAAATTTAAATTAATCCTTAGTGACCAATTATGAGCTACAAATCGAAATTTCTTGCTCTTGTTGCATAGTTATATAGTTTTTTCGTACCCTAAAGTGTTTGGATACAAAATTTAGTTAAAATCGATTAAGTTGTTTAACAGATATAATTATTTTCACTCTGACCAATTATGACTCAAAATTACACACTAACTGAATATCTTCAAATATGCGACCTAGCCCAATTTTTTCTTCTAGTGTCTGAAAACTAGAGAATACAAAAATTAAGTCAAAATCTTTAGAATAGTTTTTTAGATAAAATACGTTTCATCCACAATAACACAAAAATGACCCACTAATTGGTTTTATTGTAACATGTGGCTTAGCCCATTGGTCTTCTTCTAATCCAAAATGATAAAATACAAAAATTATTCAAAATTTTTGAGCCATTTTCTACGTAAAATAAGCTTCACCCACAATGACCCAAAAAATGGTCCACACATTGGATTTACTGCAACATGTAGCTCAGCCCAATGGTCTTCTTCTAATCCAAAACGGTATAACACAAAAATTATGCAAAATTGGTAGAGCCGTTTTCTAGATAAAATTAAAATGACCCACTAATCGGATTTAGTCTCAGATGCGACCTAACCTAATGGTCTTATGGATCACGAGAACCGTAGAATACAAAAATTAACCACATTTAATCAAAAGAATAGTGCCGTGTTCAAGATAAAATTAGTTCCATCCTTTGTGATCTAAAATATAAACTACTAATGGAAATTTCTCGAACTTTTGAGATAGCCATTAAAAAAAGTTATATACCTAAGTAAATTCAAATTTTTACCAAAATTGGTGTGCATCATAAGTGTATGTAATATTAGAATATTTCACCATTTATCGTAATTAATCAATTCTACATTCTTATAATATCTAACTTTTTTCTGTCTTTTAATAATATCTTAAAACGTGTTATATTTTAATCCCATACTTTTAATTAACACACTCTTTTTTTTCTTATTTTAAAAACTTTAATCTGTTAAAAGCAACACTTTCCCTAAAACCCATTAGTTTATTTTATTTTTTCATTTGTTTCTTAATACCTTTTATTTACATTTTAAAATATTATCCCATATCCCCTGATCCCTTGCGAAACGATGCAACCGCATTAAGTAAGCTATCCCGCCGGCATATTTCAGATGTGTATATTGCTGGGACGATTACTGTTTCTAAATTAATAGGAGACCGTCATTATCACGGTCAAGTACACGCCCACACAGTTTGATTGACAGGAACTCGTGGACAATTGATCGTTTGTGTTTATTATTTATTTGTACTCGGATCGTTTGAATTTGTACTCGGTAATTAAAAAATTAAAGGTACGAAAGAATTTTTTTTTTCAAAATGACTGAATTTTATTTACTTCAATTAGAAATTATACTTCCTCTGATCCTGAAATAAATAAATAAATAAATAAATAAAAATTAAAGTAAGAATTTTGCTTATACGGATATTTTCGCAGAATACTTTTTTTCCCATTTGTTTAATATATATATAAATCATTTTGGAACGATATTTAGAATATTAAAAGGGTTTGAAATATTTTTTTAAATGTCTTATTTATTAATAAAAGACAGCCTCCAATAATTAAAAAAAAATCACCAACGGACTCTCGGCCCGCGATGGACTCGAACCCATATCCTCCGGTTTCAAGCTCGACGCTCTAACCATTCAGCCAGTCAGCTCACTTTCATCCGCAACAGATTATCGTTATAATTAGCACCGTCAATTGTCCACGAGTTCCTGTCAATCAAACTATGTGGGCGTGTACTTGACCGTGATAATGATGCTCTCCTATTGGTTTAGAAACAGTAATCGTCCCAGCAATATACACATCTGAAATATGCATCCCGCCGATAGAATTTGTGAAATCATATCTTCACTCGTCTGCTTTAGATTTCACATAATTAGTTACTCGCCAGCTAAAAAAATTTGTCGGTCACCCTAAATATTGTTGTCTGATCCGGTATTCATGATCCCTTTTGTATAAAACGATATGGATTAAAGAAAAGGAAAATTACACTTTTTTTGCATTGCTTCAAGAACCTGTGTCATATATATAGCTTTTATAGCTTAATATAGCTTTTCGTCAACAATTGTTCTTTTCTAGTAAGCTACATTTTATCCTGTTTCCTCAGATGGATTAAAACTCACAAAGCAGGGTCCATACGAGCATACTCAAAAAATTCTGAAAAAGATACTGAATATTCTTCTCAAGTGGATATATATGTTTATAAAAAAAATTTCGGCGGCACCCGATAGAGCGTTTTTAATAAAATAATAAACATTTCGTGTATTTGGCAGTTTATCACAGGTTGGCGAAGAAATAATTTTCAAAAAATACTTTTTTTGTCAATTACTTTCTAAGGTAAAAAAGTTTAATGTTGAACTTTTTTAAAAATATTTAAATAAATAACTTTTTTTTAGGTTTTAGATTTCTTATAACTATAGTTTTGTCATAAACATATTTATAATGAAAATTAGATATGAAATTTTATGAATTAAAACGAAAATTAAATTAATTAAATTTGTTTCAATCTCAAAATCACGTCCAATTGAGAATGTCTATTTAATTTCGTTGCTACGGAAACAAAAACTTATCCGATATTGAATTGTATTACTGCAGCATTCTTCATTTAATCTTTATTTTGGAATACGCTTAAATATATGAAAATATATTTTTCAATATGAAAATATTTTTTTACATAAATAATTATTTTTACACATTAAAATTGAATAACTATTGCAGCAAGTAATATATATAAGTAATACAATATAATATACATATTATAATCTATCATTGTTTAAGTTTAAACTCAACAAATACCATTTACAGGCATTCTAAAAATCTGCTAACAGACAATTTTCAGTTGCATGAAAAACGTTTGCTTTTGGCGAGGGAAAATGCTGCTCGCCAAATCGCGTGACGCTTTTTTACGCCAAATATTCGAAATTATTGTTATTTTTTTTTTTTACAAAGTTTCTACTGTTATTCCGCCGTTAAATTTGACTGATATTTTATTACATACATAAATAGTTTAATTAGTATTTTTTTTAATATTCTGAGCATGCCCAGTATGGAGACCTTCCTTGTCAGATATGAGACAAAAACTGGTGGTAAGGTTTCGTCTACTTTCCAATAAACAAATCATTGGCATTTTCGTCGCTTTTTGACACTTTTGAACAAAGTTGAAAAGTGTTTATGCTATCAGTTTGTCTGGCCGTCTGTCCGCAATCTAATTCTCGTAAATATACTCAGATTGCTATGAAATTTTTGGACATTATTGACGTTTATCCTACCACGAACTTATTGAAAATGAAGCTCCTACCATGATTACTTTGTTTACCGGGACAGTCAAAAGTTTTACGTTACATTTTGGCCTATGGGGAAAAAATCGTTTTTAATGAATCTTAAAGATGTTACACCTGGCCAAACATATTCAAATTTATATGCATCTACGTAGTTCATTAAAATATGCAATGAAAATAATAGTTATTTTTTATTTACAGGGCTATACAAAAGATTTTAAATAGTGTATTCTATCCGAAGTACTGTACATTATGTGTGACGTTCTGTTGGATTGATGAAATGCATTTTTAATTATTATATGCGCTTTTAAGTACGAAAATGTTAATTTATGTTTTTTATTGTGTTTTTAATCCATTCGATAAAATAAAAACCTTCGAAATTTTTTATATATCTTTCATCAGAAAGAATATTTAAAAAAAAATAGTCGAGTTTCAAGTTCGAAAATAACAGTTCAGGATAATTGAGGTTACTGATATTCAATAGGCTTCTTCCATTTTTACCTACGAAGTACACACCAAATTTTAAGTCTCTATCTCACTATTTTCGTAAATAAAGCGTTTACAGACAGACAGACAAACGGAATGCAAATTTTTCTAAAAATATGTTTTTCGGAATCCCCAGTGGCTAAAACGTTTAAATCCGTATTTGTTTTTCAAAACGATTGCAAGATTTATCCTATACCAGGGCAGTCCAACGCGGCGCCCGCGGGCGCCATGACTTCCCTTTGATGTATTTTTGGTGCTTTTGAAGGTTTCCTGCGTGTGGGTATGTAACTAACATTTTTTTTTTTTAATATAACTCCATTTAAAAGGATATTTTATTTAAAATGCTTGATATTTTGCTTGAGAAATATTTTAAAAATTTCTATGAAAGTGTACTTCAGGTATCTAAAATGAAAATGTATTTTATCAATTTAATCAAATTTTATTGTGTTTATTCACTGATTTATAATTATTCTTATGAAAACAATTATGGACATTAGTAAAAATCTGTCAATAACTTTCTTTATATATTAAGACGTGGAAATGTAGAAAAATCTTCTTCCATTGTGCATGAAAGTTCAGTTTTTTATTGATGTTCCAAAACCTTTAAAATGTTAGATATTTTTCTCCTTTAAAAAAATTTTTTTCAATCGTTCGAAATAATTTCCATCAATGAAAATCATTTCAGGCTTTTCTTTAGAACCAACCAATCATGGATTTATCCCTAATATGCCTCTCTTCGCTTTTGTACTTTTTATCACGACTTACATTTGATACAAAGTAAATCAAGGAATATTTGTTCATCATAAAAAAATTCTAACAATAACTCTGGTTACCACTTTATTTCAATTAAAATCAAATTAATGTTTCTGCCTCCTTCTATTACAAAATTTATTGAGATAATACATCACAGAAAAATGTATAATTAGAAATTTACTTCAATTTATACTTATTTTGATTTTTTTTTCTTTTTTAACATGGAGCTCCAGATCTTCATAGGGGCTTTATGTCTTCTGCCGTGATTTTCATTAGTTTGTGTTTAATGACTGCTAATACTATGTGATAATTTTGTTGCATGTTTTGAACCATGTTAATGGTGGCGCCTTCCATTGTTTGTCAAGAACTGAAATGCGCCCATAGTTAGTGGAATGTTGGACAGGTCTGTGCTATAGTAATTGTCAATAATATATTAAAATTACAAAGCTCTCCGATAATGTATACGAAAGTTACGGCACTGTTGAACGGCTTGACCGACAGACAGACCGCATGCATAGTGCTTTTCAACTCTGCCGGAAAATGTTAAAAGGAACCAAATGTAACCAAGTTTTGCCTTGTGCGTTGAGATATTTAAAGACTATTAATTTGATATTTTAATTTATTAGCATTTCTACCTAATGTAATATAACTATTTTTTAGTAGAATATATTTGTTTAGTAAAAAAAAAGCAATTTGTAAGACGCAGTTAAACATTTTGTACTATGTTGAGCTAACTTTTTCTGCTTAAAATGGTGAGCATAAAATTACAAGCATAAAATGCTGAAGTCTTGTTCTAATAATTTCAATTTTGGCTCAGTTGGAACCCTAAATGTCCGAACGAAATTTCACTATTTTGGATTTTAAGGGACTGTAGCAGCAAAAGGTGGTTCTACCCAGAACAGACTTAAAATTTTTAGCAGCTTAGTATTTTCAAATAACTTTTATCAGACAGAATTTAATATATATTCGAAATTACATCAGAATGGTAAAAAAGTATCAAATAAGGATAATAAATTACTCACATTTGCTTTCATTTAAATTCTGAAGATATGTTCACTTATCTATAATACGCATTCATATATAATGTGCATAAGTGATTTTGCTTGAGAAAAACAGAAAAAAAATCTGTCGTATATAATGCGCACAACAGTTTTTTAATGTCAGGAAATCTCAGAATTGAAAATAAAAAATCTATAGATATACTGAAAATGAAAAAGTAGAGATTATTATTAAATGTTTCAAAGTCATAGAAATATAGAATATGATATATACAAAGAAGTTTGGTAAACATGCCGAGAGTATTTTCCTTTTCAACTAACGATGGGATGTAAAATAAAGGACAGCGTGAATAACAAAAGGGTTTTTAAATCAAAAGTCAGGCACGATCAAAGTTACTTTTCGACATTGCCACCGTGAACATTCAGACATTTGTCATACCAGTTCGTGAATTTCTTAGTACTTACTAAATAAGACGTTGCCGCCAGCGTCTTAAGAGTAAATCTCCTCGGCATCTTGGAGATTTTCATTGAGATGGAAGTGCTATCTTCATCTTATCTTATCAGACCTATCTTCAGCTTTCGAAAAAAAAGGTGAAAGTCCCTCGCTGCAGGACCGAACTAATGGCCCAGCAACTTCTTTCAAGTGTTCGACCACCCAGCTCACAATCCATATCTGGCACCAAGTAACCTTTTAACTTCTTAGAGAACTGGAGACGAATTTGTGAAACAACGCTTCCGAAGGCACGAAAACCTCCTAGACGCCTCCGTAATGACCTATTACAACACACGGAGAGCAACCTTCCATGAAGTGGGTGTTTGAAAACTTGTCCAGCATTATGACAAAATCTCTCAATTTTCACAGTAACTATGTTGAAAAATAACTTCATTTGTACTTGACTCCTGTTTATAAAACGATTTTGGTATTTACACTTATACACACCATAAGAGGTAGAGTAAAAATAAATCTTGCACTAAATGTAGATTCAGACTGCGATAAGGACAATTCTATCAGCAGTAGGAAAAGTACAATAACGGATATGTTTGTGGCAAATTTGGTTAATTGCAAACTGTACGCAGGGAATTTTGAAAGCGTTCATATTTTTACGTTTGCACTATTTTATTGCGCAATGCCAACATAAAAAGAATATATAAAATGTATATTTACTTGGTAAATTCCTTATTTATTAATTTTACAATAATTCTAAATTAAGATGAAATAAAATCAAGCTTTCTCCATTCTTTTGAGCAGAAAATATAAAAATTAGTAATTAATTTATATTTGTTTAAAATAAATTACTAAAGCACAAAAAGTGCACTTACTCCGCTGTCGCAATATCTACGTTTTTAATTTAAAGATTTAGTGAAAGCATCTATGGTTTCATATAACTGTGGGAATATCAAATGTACAGTAAGCATCCCTCTTTCAAACCCCAATTTAAAACTATTCTAATGTAGCAATCCGAAAACTTTCTTTTATCTCATGCATGTAAATATTTCTAATTGTTGCTATCACAGTGCCAAAAACAAATGACAGTCTTTGCACATCATGAGGATTCTAAAGATATGAAATTTTGTGCTTTAGCTCTTGAGATATGACGATCGCAAAATCGATACCAATGTAAATCTTACAAAATTCAGCAAAGCAGCGTCACTTGTAGGGCGATTGAGACGAAAATATAAAAAAAAAGCAATTCATGTCGAGGATTAACTAAATCTGAAGTTTGATGACCGTGGGTGAGTTCTTGAAACAGATTTGTTACAGAAATCGTCACAAATACAGTAAAGCAGCGCCACCTGTGCAGCTATTTACAACAACTATAAAGAGCATCGATTCATGTCAAAGACTAATCGAAGTTTGATGGAAATCCGTGCACTCGTTCTTGAGATAGAGCTGTTGCGAAAATCTTTAAAAATGCAGCATACAAACGCCACCTACAAAACGATTTACAAAAAAACGTAAAAAATGTCATTTCATGTCAAGAATTAACTGAATCTGAAGTTTGATGAAAATCCCTGTATTAATTCTGAAGATAGAGCTATTGCGAAATCGCGCAAAACGCAGTACAGAATTACCATCTGATGAGCGATTTACATCAAAATATAAAAAAACGTCAATCCATGTCAAGTACTAACCGAAACTGAATTTTCTTAAAAATTAGTGTATTAGTTCTAAAGATTGATAGATTGCGGAAATCTTAAATATTGTTACATAGCAGCGCCATCTATCGAGTGATTTACACTAAAATATAAACAAACATCAATTCATGTTTTGGACTAACTGAATCTGTAGTTTGATGAAATTCCATGCATTAATACTGGTGATAGAGCGGAAATCTCAGAAAAGGCAACACAGCAGCCTTAGTAGCCTCTGTTGAGCGATTTACACCAAAAACCAATCAGCACCAATTTATGCAAGAATTAACTAAGTATGCATTTTGATTAAATTCCGTGCATTAGTTCTTGCGATAGAGCGCCTACAAAATATATATATCGCATACAGACAAACATATTGTCACAAACTCATAAACAGACATTTTATAAAAACGTGCTTTTTGGAATCTCTGAGCCCTAAAACTTGAAAATTCGTCGAAAACCGGAATTCGAAAATCTTCACAAATCCGATACTTTTTTCTTGTAAAAATATAAAAAAGTAAACAAACAAACAAAAATACGAGTAAATATAAAGTATTTTATGTCTTTTATTTTTTTAACGAAAATGTTTATAAAATATTTTCTACCCGTCTTCTTAAGATCTTCTTAATAGAAAACACTTTTATTTTATTTTGTTTTATCTATTTATTTATTTATTCATTTATTTATTTATTTATTATTTATCTCGTTTCCGATTCGTAGAAAAATGTATTAATATTATTTATTTTATTTCATAAAGAATTAATTCTCTTAATTAACAGAACATATATTTTATTCTGTTTTTCTAAAACTAAAATAATATGATATACATAATGCATAATTAAAATAAAGACTAATGGGTAATACTAAAAAAAATAGGAATAATAAATAACAGATCTCATAGATTTAGATAAGCAACTGTAGCATGGCTTCTGAAGAAATAAAAACAATTCATTTAACGATATTCAAATAAAAGAATAAATACCGTCTGGAAACATGTAATTATTAATAATAAATGTGTTGTAAAGTAAATGAAAACAAGTTATAAGAAGAAAAAAACGCGAAGATTTTAATTAATTTGCTACATAAAACAGTACCGTATGTTTTAATTAAAAATACCTTCATTTAAAAGAAGCACTAAAAATGAATTTGTCAAAATTTAAAAACAAGTAAATAACCTGAATAACATAAAATTAATGAGATTCATTTTTTTAATCCTCTAATTAACTGAATATACTATCGTACACTGTTTAGATCTTAAGATATTATCTTGTGTATTACAATATATTTTTACATATCTAAAAATATGAAGTAAGCTTTTGTTTCATATATCATGATTTTTTTTTTCAGAATGATAGACTTTTTATCTGACGATAATTTCATAAAATTAAAGTATTCATTGAACTTCCTCTTGTTTAAGTCAACTAATATAATTTATTATTTTCTTCTATATTTACAAGAAGAAAGTACTAGGATTCATGAACATTTTCGATTTCTAGTTTTCGACGGATTTAGACGCTATAGGGGTCAGAGAACCCAAAAAACATATTTTTACAAAATATATGTGTGTGAGTCTGTGTGTAAGTATGTGACAAAAATTTTGTAGGCGCTCTATCTCAAGAACTGATGAACGGAATTCAATAAAACTTTAGATATTAAGTTAGTTGCTAGTATTTACTCGTGCTGATAACTTTTTTGAGTAAATAGTTCAAAAAGTGGCATTACTATTCTACCCTTTTCAGGATTCACGCAATAGTAATATCTCAAAATCTAATGGACAGACATTCTTAAAACTTCAGACTCATTAGTCTGCGGTATATTATATGGTCCTTATTGCTTTTTGGAGCAAGCTCCTAATAGGTGGCTCTGCTACGTGGCATTATTAATGATTATCGCAATAGCTCTAATTCAAGATATAATATTCAAATTTTCATCAAAATTCAGGTTTAGTTAATACTTGATATAAATTAAGGTTGTTTAGTTTTTGAAGTAAATTGCTCAATAGGTGGCGCATCTACCCAGATTTTTTATATCATTTCCGCAATGGTTCTATCTCAAAAACTAACGCACGGATTTGCATGAAGCTTCAGATTCAGTTAGAACATGACATAAGTTGTTGCTGGTTAGATTTGATGTAAATTACCTCACCGGTGGAGCTGCTATGCTTCATAGACCGGGAGACAGCAGCACAGGTAATCACCTCATCGAGTTCAAAGATGAAATTTATGATTAGTTAAATCTCTATTCGCATATTAAATGCAATCTGTTTGCCAAGTCATATCTTGGTGGAAAACGCCTAAAGTTTCGATTTTAACGGTTGACTCATAGATTTACCATTATGTTTTCCTGCTCCCAATCCTCCATGTTTTTATACTTTTGGGTGCAGGAAAGCACAATGGTAAAACTAACAGTCAACCGCTAAAATCGGGTTTTTGTGTGTTTTCACCAAGATATGATTTGCAGACCGATTACGTTTTAATATGCGAATCAAATTTAACTAAACCTAGATTTTCATCCGTGAACTTGAAGAGGTGTTTATCTGTGCTGCCGCCTTTCGGTCTATCATTTTTCAAGAAATATAAACATGTAATAAGATCGAAGAAAGATCTGGAATTGCTAAATTCCATTAATTTATTATACAAGCAAATCATATTGATTTATTTTTTTAATGGAATTATTAACTTAAATGGAATTTTTCTTTAAATTATGTTTCAGAAGACTAAATAATATGATGTACTGGGAAATAAATAAAATGAAATAAATATATATTATTAAAAAATATGTAAATATTGTCATTTTCATGTGAAAGGTAATAAAACGGTTATTAAAAGACTAAAATAAAATATTTCATTAAAATAACGGAGTTTGAAACAAAAAGTAAAACAGTTTCGTGAAAACACATAATAATTAATGATAAACGCAAAACAAATAAATGAAAAGAAGATTATAAAGTAGAAAAGAAAAGTAACCCCCAAAAGACTTCTTTTCAATTTACTCCTTTTATAAAATAGTTTTTTTTTTTTTCTATTTTTTACTGGGAAACGATTTGCATTTATTTTTATGTATATTTTAAATATTTTATTAGATTTTTCTTAATTTACACTCTCCCCCAAAAGTTAAGGAACACTGATTTGATACTTTCGATAAGTGGTGCCAGCTTATGTGGACACGTGGGGTGGGACCCATTCAAGAATTTCATCTTTTCTCTTAAGGAATTTACTTGTCATTATTTATTTCGTTATTTATTTAGTTAATCGCTGAGATTTTTTTTTTTTTACAGTTGTTCGCTAAATAATTTTGTTTGAAATATAACAAGGGCGCCAATTAGACTTACGGGAGCGCTGAAAATCCCTTATCTCAAAAACAAATTATTTGCATAATTTGTCAACTGGTTTTTTTTAACTATTTGGAAAATAGTTGGATGTCCTCGGTAGAGAATTGGGAAATCTGAAGTATATCTGATTCTTTTTATTGGTTGAATTCCGCAACCTATTTCATTTTATACGTTTTCTAATTGGTCCATGTTTAATGTCCAAAAATGGAATACTTCTGTTGCCACAATGACAAAAAGAGTAATAAAAACTTTAAAATAATTAATAATTTGAAAACAAATTGGGATACAGATTACAAACAAATTTCATTTTAAAGTACATTTTTTTCTCGACGTAACGGTGTAAAAATTGAAAATGTGTGATGCTTAGAAGTTTAAAAATTTGCAATTCCGAAAATTCTCAAACTGAAATTTCATTTAAAATTTGTTTATGATGGGTCCAGGAATATTAATGTCTATTCTATGTCGTACGTAATATGAGGCGTTCAGAAATCAGTTTCATTAACTCCAAATAAAAATGCACATTTTGAACAGTTAAAGTTATATTTTTTTATCATTGGGCTAGGAATATTAATGTTTAATGCATGGCGTACGTAATATATGACTCGTTATGATCATAATAAAAATGATGTTTATTATTATTTTTAATTTAAATGTCGAATTTATTTGATTTCTAAATTTGATTTTCTCTTTTTCACAAATTTTAAAGATTCATATTTTAAAATTTGTGTTTTTGAAAATATAATTTTCCAAATAATCGTTGTAATTTGTTAAATTACATTTTATTTATTTATTCATTTTATTTTATTTATTTTATTTATTTATTTATTTATTTATTTGAATCGATAAAGCACTTGGGTGAGCAAACTGCATGTTTTTCTTCACATGTATTTTTTTGCACTGTCAGTAGTGAAGAATTTTTGTCGCATTTATTATAAATATTACTGTACTTAAAAAGAAGATCTTATAGGAATATAATTTAGTAAAATTATTTATTAAATCATAATTAAATTATAATAATTTCCTATTTTACTTTTAAAATATAATTTTATTTGGAATTATTCTTTTTAGTCATTCCCTTTTTTCAAATTTCTCTCTCTATACACATGCACTAAGGGAAAGACATTTTTATGAGTTATTTTATTCAAAACGTTTTGACCCGATCTGTGTTTATCAAAAATTAGCACTTTTGCTTTTGATTGTACATGGTTTGTTAAATATACAGGATGGTCATAAAAAAACTTCCCCGTTATATGTTCCCCTAGCGACCTAACCACTCAACCAATTGAAAATAAATTTCAGATTTAGTTATTTGAAAGTATGCGCTCGAGATCGGTGATAGAACTCTCAAGGTTACTGTTACAGTGAAAAAATTTCGAAATTTTCGAATGGCAACATCATTTTTTTCTGCGCAAATAAATCAGCGTATTGAAAAACCATAAATGGCGCTGAAAGGATACACGTATGACTAAAAGTTTCCGGTGTAATATCGTGACACTCAGTTCTAATAGTTCCATCTATTGTAATATTCAGTACCCTAAAACAAATGATTGCATTTTTATTTTAACTATGTGTACAGAAACACAGTTTAAAACAAATTACCACTACTTCGTTTCTCGCAATGGTGATTTTTGCAAGTGTTTTCAACGATAATTTTCGTTGTATGTGTATCTTCTAACGCCATTTATAGTTTTTCAATATACTGATGAATTTGCTCCTGAAAAACTGAGTGTTGTCATTCGAAAATTTCGAGATTTTTTACAGTAATCGTAACTGTGTGAGTTCTATTGTTTTAAATTATCACGATCACGAGTGCATACCTTCAAATTAGTTTGTTTAAAATTGTTATAAATTGGTTGAGCAGTTATGCCGCTAGAGGTTTGTAGCGATCTCATCTCAATTGATCAATATAAAGCGAGCTACTAGCTGAATGTAATCGTCGTGGCCTTTTGCTTGACGCTAACGTTCTCGCCTCCTGATCACGAGATCCCCAGATCGAATACAACGGGCGCCAATACACTCACTCTCAACAGATTCATATATCGGTTAAGTTATTTTATGACCAACGTGTATACCAAAATTCTTGACGAATTGTTATCTTTAAACTTCAAAAATGTAAAGAACACCTTTGACTTCGCATTTTTTAATGAAGACTTAGTTGTGAGAACAATTGTAGGTGGTGGGCGAAAAATAGCATGGGGGAATACAAAGAACTGGATAAATGATAACCTAGGGATAATACTTTTAGGAAATTATTGTAGTTTTATTATTGTAGATTATTGTAGTTTTAAGCATGCTTTTGAACCAATTAAATTTCAGCAGAATACGTGGTATTTTTAAAAAATATGTGTGTAACATACAAGAATGTACAACAGAATTGAAGTGTGTTTCCTTCTATTAGTAGAAATTGTTAAATAGAAATTTTCAACTGCATTATGCCTTTTACTTAATTTTAGCGTGTACTTTGCACTATGTGCATAAATTTATAGGTCATACACAGATCTGCACCAAAAAAAGGAACACCTTTATGACTATTCTGGTGACTGTATATGACAGTGCTAGTTTTCATATGTGTTATACGATTTCTAAAATAATTCCTTAGGAATCACCTTCACCTTATCAATAGGCGAAGTTTTCTAGAAGGTTTCTGGAAGTGTTGGAAACCGTTTCATAATCTATGCTTGACGTGTGATTTTCTTTTTTTTTTCTTAAACTAATGATAAACAATTTAACTACGGTCGGCTCTCGTTAATTCGAAATCGGATAAATCGAATCGTCACTTAATTCGAGCTAAACCCGAAATTTTCAATAGCAGAATAATGTTAAAAATTTTCGTTTATTCGAACTCATTTTCTCTTGACTTCGTTTAATTCGAATTAATAAGATTCCGATTTTTCATTTTTTCTTACTTTCTTACTTTCTCACGGACTTCAGATCCTTGAAATTCTCACCTTTCTTTAATTTTTGTCAGAATTGTCCTGAACAAGCATACGTATGTCCCATGCATTTGATATCCGCTTTTTGGTGTCCCATCTGTATATCCATGACTTCATCTTTATTTGTGCTTGTTCCGAATTCATTAGTCAGTTTATGTATTTATATCTTTTAATTTAATATGAAGTTATATTCTAATGATAACAGCCGAAATATATTTTAAAAATATTATAATATTTATTTCTTTGTAATAGTACCCCTTTAAAAGTATTTTCCCCTCATACTTTCCATAATTCGAACTCTGGATAATTCGAACATTCCTTATTGTCCCGACGAGTTTGAATTAACAAGAGTCGACTGTATTTGATTTTTATGTATTAAGTAATTACCAATTTATAGTTTAGGTACTACCAATTATTCTGAACGTTAAAATTGCTTCAGTGATTCCCAAGAAAGTTTATATCATGTAAGATTTTTTTACATGAGATGCTGCAACTGCTTTTTCCTCCTTTTAAAGTATCTGAACAGTCTGAATAACCCAAAATATAAGGTGAATCATAAATTACACAATTAAAAAAAAATCTAATAAATTCAATAAACTCTTTTCATATCAAAATATTCTCCTTTGTAGTCTAGAATAATCCTGAATAAACCTAAAGAAATAAGTGCTTTGAAAATATTAATTAAAAATAAACAAACTGCATAAAGTAATTAGATATTATGAGTAGTCTACACATAAAAGTAAATTATTAATTTTTTATATTATTATTAAGATATATATCAGAAAACTAATTAGCTATAAAAGCGTATATCTTTAGGAAATGCTATGAATATATTAATAGCTATTGATAACACTTTTAACTTTAATTTTCCACTTTTATAATTTAAAAATTCAATCGGCATTATAAAATGCTTTTTTGAAATAAAATGTTACATTAATATTTTAATGGTATTTTTTTTTTTTAACTTTTTGAAAATATCGTCTGAAAAATAATTTTCCATGTTTAATTAAATTTAAAGCAGAAATAAACATTCCCATCGCCGTGAACTAATCTATTCATTAAATTGTGATTTTCACTGAAATAGAAGCACCATTTAAATTAATTTAACTATACAGATACAAGCAGACGCACATAGCGTTGCAAAGGCTCGTGATAATATTCTTACTAGGAAACTGCAAAAATTGTAATTTGCCGATTTTAATGAAAGTGGTATCGTTGGAAAGATCTCATCGTGAGCAGTGAGCACACTTACTGGGGAATCGCAAAATAATTTAATCTCGATTTTGACCAAAGTGGTATCTTTGGAAAGATATAATGCTAGTCCTACATAGTTTGTCATTCCTAACGACGAGATCTTTGCAAGGATGTTACTTTTGACAAAATCGAGATTATTTTTTGGTCGTTCCCCTAATAAGTGTGCTAATTGTGTGAAATAAATTGTCAGACATCTCGAAAACAAATCATTTCCGACGTGTTGTTGCATTGAGATTTTTACTCCCCACGATGATATCTTTTCAATAATACAACTTGCGTCAAAATCGAGATTTTTTTTTTCGATTTTCCAATAAGTATGCATTAGCTACGTGACATAAATTGTCGGATATATCGAAAATGACTCATTACCGACGCGTAGTTCCAGTGAGTTTTTCATTACTCACGATGAAGTCTTTCCAACGATACCACTTTTGTCAAAATCGGTGACTTTCATTTCTTGCAGTTCCCTAGTTAGAAGGATCTTAAATTTATCTTTAAATCAATTTTGTTTGCAATACAATCTTGCTCATTCTTGTGAAAATGGGGGAGAAGCTGTTAATTGTTGAGATTTGCTATGTAATTTTTTTCATAATATTTGGAAAATTGTATGAGAAAGTAATGAACAAATTAAAATTTTAAAAGGTTCTCTGCTGATGAAAAAATAAGTTAAGAGGAAGAAGAAAGGAGTGCTTAATAATCTACAGGCCAAAAGCTTTCGAACGATATGTCGCATGAAATAATCCTATTTACAGCTTCCGGTCGAGAAAAAAATGCCCCCTAACTGTATGTCGTCAAAATAGACCCCACCAAACAAAAGCCTATTCGGAGTGACATGCTTTCAAAAGAAGTCTCGCTGTAGGTTAATTAGGGACTAAATTATAAAATTGCCTTCTCGCCTGAGGGATCAAATTGGGACGAGGGGTAAGAAAAGTTCATGATATGAAAGAGTGATCCGAGGATTTTCGGATGGTATATCACACGAGAGTTTCTGATAAAGTTTGAAAATTGTCGAGATATAGTGAAATGTTCTAAAATTTTCGATCCCATTTTAACAGAGGAATTTCTAAAATCGCTGAAACATATGTTTAATTATTTTTATAGCAGATTTATTTTTTAGAATTTCGAGCTACTATCTAAAACGGTTGCCGATGATACTATATGAGTAAATATTCTAAAAATTGCGATCCCCTTTAACCCCTTAAAGGAGGGGAGATTTCTAAAACTGCTTAAACACAAGTTTAATTATTTTTAAAACACTAAATTATGATTAACACTGTCAGGGCTTATATGCCTACATGTGATAAATTTTTTTATATGGTATTGGAAAAAAGTTGTGTTTTAGCATTTAAAAATAAAATAAATAAAAAACAACATTACAGTTTTGCCCTTTTGGTCGGCGAATGCAAAGTACAGAGGGTCTTTATTCACAATTTTTTGTAACGGTTTCGAAATTATATGTATGTAAACAAAGATAAGACTTTTATAATCAAGTATTTTTACTTTGTATCTTTTTGTTCAACCTTGAAGTTGTATCTTGATTTCCAAGATAAAAGTTATTTTCTTAAAGTATAAAGGTTAATTTAGTTTCGATCTTCGATCACTATCTTTCAAGTCAATCCAATGACTTGTTTCAAAAGTCATTAAAAAAAGTGCAGGGTTAAGAAAAAAAGGGATACTTATGTGAGGTACGTTTAACCCTTTATCTACCGACCGTACTTATAAGTACCATATAAATTACATATTATAAAATTCTTTTAATATGTCAATTAGTTGTAATACTATTATTTTTCAACACAATCTAACTGATTGGTAAAGTAATCATACGAATTGAATAATTTCCAACTGAGCGAAAAATTGCCCAGGCCGGGAGTCGAACCCAGATACTTGGCTTACAAGGCCAATGCTTTACCTGTTAAGCTACCGGAGCGACAGCCGGCTGGGATTTTTCGCTCAGATAACCTTATTGGTCATAGCATCTGGTCCCCATCTACGTACCCATCGTCATATGGAGGTCCATTACCTGCGGTCTATTCTGTTGAACTGTCTAAATGGCAGACCAGATGCTATGACCAATAAGGTTATCTGAGCGAAAAATCCCAGCCGGCTGTCGCTCCGGTAGCTTAACAGGTAAAGCATTGGCCTTGTAAGACAAGTATCTGGGTTCGACTCCCGGCCTGGGCAATTTTTCGCTCAGTTGGAAATTATTCAATTAGTTGTAATACTGTTTAGAATGAGTTACAGATACATTACTTTATCTTGTTCCAAAAGCGTTATTGGTTACACAAAACAAAAATATTTTTAAAAGGATGATTTCTTTTGCCTTTGTATCTTTTCAGCTTTCTTGGCGCTGAGGGAGGGGGATGGATATTTTTCAATTCGGAAATATTTCTATATTTATACTGTAGGAACATCATATTTGTGCATTTTAAATTCTACAAAATACTAAGAAAACAATGTTTTCCTGTTCCCAACTCTCCATGCTTTTATACTTTTGGATGCAGGAAAGAACAATGGTAAAACTATGAGTCAACCGCTAAAATCGGCTTTTTATGTGTTTTCACCAAGATATGATTTGCAAACCGATTACCTTTTAACCCTTTATCTACCAAATTATGAATTCATAAAAATTTTACATTCTAAAGCATTTTACGTAAATTGTTTAAGCTAAATTAAAAGATTTACATAATCAATTAATAAATCATTAAAGGATTTTAGAAGGATTGAAGGATTTAGAAGGATTAATTAAATTTAAATATAAAGGAATTTTCTGCAATATTTATAACCCCACTCAAATCCTTTATTTTAAATTATTTTCTTTCAATTTTTCACAAACGCTTTTTTCTGAAACTAATTAAAAAATTTTAACTGTCTTTCCCACATGATCGTATATTTATACTCTACCACCAAAACAAATTTATCGAAATCGCTCGAGTACTTTACGAGTTGATGGGGTTTTTAGTTGAATAGTATAGTTTTTTTACACCTAAAGAAATTAGACACTTCTAACTTGTTTGAAGTTCTTGCACAATTTTATCAAACACATGACTTAAAGTATATAAAAACATTTTAATAAAATTTAGTTAACCCTTTATCAACCGAAAGTACTTATAAGTACCATTAAAATTATTTATTATAAAATTCTTGTAATACGTCAATTAGTTGTAATACTGTTTAGAATGAGTTACAGATACATTACTTTATTTTATTCTAAAAGCATTATTGTTTATACAAAACAAAAATATTTTTAAAAGGATGATTTCTTTTGCCTTTGTATCTTTTCAGCTTTCTTGGCGCTGAGAAAGATGGATGGGGATTTTTCAATGCGGAATGATTTCTATATTTATATTGTAAGAACATCATATTTGTAGATTTTATAATTATACAAAATACTAAGAAAACAATTTAAATTAAAAGATTCGAGTGTGGTTATAAATATGGCACAAAATCCCAGTAAATTCAAAATTAATTAATCCTTCTAAATCCTTCAATCCTTCTAAAATCCATCAAAAATTTATTAAACGATTATCTAAATCTTTTAATTTAGTTTAAACAATTTACGTAAAATACTTTAGAATGTAAAATTTTCATGAATTCATAATGCAGGGGTTAAGATAAAGGGTTAAGATATAAGAATTGAGTATAAAAATGTTAAAGTATATTTAATGCGAGTGGGCTTAGCATTCCAGTTGTATCTTCCAATAAATAAACCTTCCCTTCAGAAAATAGGAACAATAATTAATTTTCTAAGCACTGGCAGATAAACGAGGATTTTCGGCGAAGAAATAAGCAATAACAAGATGGATACAGCATCTAATAAAAACACAATGCTTCCTTTCTTATTATTTACGTATCCTTGACTCCCTGAAAATAGCCGGCTCTATTTCTTTTAATAGCAATCCATTATCGATAAATCATGCGGGGAATTTCTGCTCATCCGGTTCTGTTGAAATAATGCTGCTCTCTACGTAAAAATTATCCCTCTCATGCTTAATCTAACTAGTTGGATGTGCCAATCCCAAAACTTTCTTCTATCTCATACGTACATTTTAATATTTAAAAAAATAGTTACTCATTTTAATGCTTTAATGATTTTAATTTAATACCATACCAACTTTGATTTTCATCTTAAATTTCTGCTTCAGTCAATTAATCGGAGTAAAAACGAATTTCCGTCTCTGCACGAGCCGATGGACAATATAATGATAGGCAGATTTTTTTTTTTTAATTCAGGGAGGACCTACTTGCCATATTAAAAAATAATCATAAACAAAAAACTTAGTTCAGTTCTAGAACTAACTTCATACACTTTTATGTTGTGCAATATTGAAAATGGCATAAAATTCGCTATTACAGCGCCCCCTTCGGGCGGATTTTTTTTAGATTCAGGGCGATGCAACTAGCCATAGTGATACTCTTACACAAAAAATTTCGTTCAATTCGATGTATAACTTCATGTACTTTTTGTCAGTACAATATTGAAAATGGCACAAAATCGCGATTGCAGCGCCCTCTTCCTGCGGATTATTTTCAATTTCAGGGAGGACCAACTAGCCATAGCCATACACTTACACAAAAAGTTTGGTTAAATTCGATGCATAACTTTATATACTTTTGGTCGGTACAATATTGAAAATGGCACAAAAATCGCGATTGCATCTCCCCTTGCGGCGGAATATTTCAAAACTGAAGGAGGACCTGCTTGCCACAGCCAAAAACATTCACAAAAAATTTGGTTCAATTCTATGCATAACTTCATACACTTTTTGATGGTAGAATGGCGACATACACACAGACAGACACACAGACACACGGACAGACAGACATTTTGTAAAAACATGTTTTTTGGAATCTCTGACCCCTAAAACGTGTAAATCCGTCGAAAACCGGAAGTCGAAAAAAAAAATTTCTATTACAATACTTTCTTCTATTGAAGATAAAAGAAAGTAAAAATGCATTACTTTGCATGAGAATGGGAAACGGACAAATCATATGCTTCTCCTGCTTTATTTCAAGATAAACTGTTTCAGAGCCACAAAATTGACTAAAAAGTGATTTTTTAAATTTGATAGTTAGGAAACAACTTTAACATACAACTGATCCAGAAAGAATTTTTCAGTTCCGATCCTCTTTCGTACAGATATAAGCTTTTATACAGGTTAGATCAGATATTATTCGGATATCTGAAATTTTGCACAAACGCATATTTACATTTTTCTTTATATATATTGATTATATTTCATTATGATATGAAGCATTCATTCACAAGAAACTTGAAGTACAATAAAATAAAACAGATCTGTTCCGATTTCATGTACAATGAATGAAAACAGTGCAAATATAAAATAAATATAAATATAAACATTTGTGAGCTTGAATTAATTTCTATTATTGCACCTACACCTGCTTAGCATATTTTTTCTAGATTTTAGGATGATGTTATACAAGTTTAGTAACAATAATACTAACAGTTTAATTCAAGCTCATAAACATCTATTTTTATATTTATTTTATGTTTGAATTGGTTCTGTTATACATGAAGTCTTGTGATATTATTTACTAAGTTCTTGTTTTTTAAAATTTTGCAAAAATATTTTTATCAACAATGGTCTTGTCACTGTTTGTACGTTGTAACATATGTCGATCTAAATAAAGGTATTTAGGTTATTTATTATTATTTAAAGGTATTAGCAATTTCTAGCTTAGTTTAAGATGCATTATTACCTCATCCAATTCTCACAATCAGTTCAGATACACCCTGTATATTTAAGGCTTATTCATTAAAGCAAAAGTATAATCAGATTATCCATTCCACACTTCCCTTCTCTTGTACCAACAATTTTAAAAATCACTCGCTTTAAAATGCTCTTTTGATATAAAACGTAAGTGGAATATTTTTTAATGAATATTCAATTAAATTTATTCCACAAAATATAGATACCAAAATCATCAAAGAATCTCGAAAGATTCTTCAAAGAAAATTAGTATTCATTCATCTGCATTAAGAGCGATAATAAGACGGTCATGTGAAGAAAAAAATTCTCTTTGAAATGCAGAACCAGTTAAAAAGTGTTTTAATTCAGAATTCAAATTTCTTTACTTTTTTGGAATTTCAAATTCTCCCTTTAACGTTATTCTTTTTAAATTTATTATCCTTTTTAAAAATTTTTGGAGACTTTTGCAATTTCTTTCAAAGTTAATGCGTTTTTCTGAATATGTTTGAAATATTGAAAAATGGTTATAATATAATCAAAAGCTCAATAATTTACAATATACTTACAAAAAATAGTGTAATATTAGATTTTGAGAAAGAAATCAAAATTTTTTTTTTACAGGAAGAAATAGCATATATTTCGCCTTTTCGTTATCTTATTTACCCACAATTATTTTGAATGAAAATATGTGCATGTATCGTATTTCAAAAATTTCGAGCGAATACTAAATTAAGAAATAAATTAGTTTTACTAGTCTGGGAGATATTCTGTTTCTTAAATCAATATTCACGGATATAGACTATTTGTATGACTTAACAACACTTTGTATGTGTAGCCTTTGTACACTTAACAAAATTACGTACTTCAAAATTGGACAATGGCACGACTGCGGATGAACATCTACGCAACACAGATTTGACATTTGGCATAGGGCGGAGCTCGCAATGTCTGTGGTAAATTTCCCACAAGCATTGCAGTATTTGATTGGCTTTGGTGAATTCTTGTAGGGGCAATCGTAAAGCTGATTAGCTATAACCAGTCGTGACGTTGTATGACGTCAAAAATGCTTGTCGTCCATTAGTCTTATACAAAAGTAAATCCTATAATTTATCATTTTTGGCTTAATGAATCTAGTCTTTAGGACCAATCGTTACTAGTATTGCTATTTAATAAGGTACACTGGGGTAATAACGCCAGGCGGGGTAATAACGCCAAGTGCTAATATTTTGCATAATTATGAAATAATCTGGTAAATGACACGCATGTGCTCTGCGCAGAAGGGTTTTGAGTCATATAAATCGCAAAAAACAGCTTCAAGTTAATTTGTTTCATTTTTAGGTCTTATTGTTTTTACAAGCAACTAAAATTAACGCTTGATCTAAAATTTGCGAGATACGTTTTGTGATGTGAAGACTATTTTTTTTATCCGGAAATACTTTGTTAATTACATAAATTTGTAGTACATTTCATGGACTTTCAAAATATTGTTGAAGATTTTGGATATCTTCTCGAGATAATTTGTAATTTAAAATGTACAGCGCAATAAATATAGCGGGGTAATAACGCCAATCTTTGGCATTAATATCCCGATTGATTCCCTACAGTGGCCGAGCTACATCCTAAATACTAATTCAAATAAACACAGTTAAAACTGTTCAATGTTTCTAATAATTCTATTTAAGCGGTCCTTTTTAAGCAAAAAAGAAGCTCACAGTCTGATATTCTTTTGCCTCAATTCCCCCCCCCCCCACACACACACACCACACCTTTATTTTCCTTACACTTTCACAAAAAATTGAACATTTTCAATAGCTTAGAATGCATATTGTCAATTTCTAAGTTTGTAGAGTTTGTATTTTTAGAATTGGGCAATCTACATGCAATTATTCCACCTTATTCCATAGTTTTGTTTGCATGGCGTTATTACCCATATAGGTGGGTAATAACGCCAAATAGCATTGGTCAAGAAATCACGCCATTAAGTTTTATGAATACATATCTGTTAAATTATTTTTTTTATATAGATAGTCAATGAGTTGCTGTATCGAATCATATATTTGTTTGAAATATACAAACTAAAACTGAGCCGTGAAAATTGGTCGAACCTTAACGTGGCGTTATTACCCCAGGGTACCTTATATAGCTGAAAGTAGGGGTTTAGTGCACCTAGATGTGAGTACAAGATGTGTACAATGCACTTGCCCGAATTAGAATATACGAGGGAGAGTCCAAAAATAAGTTTCCCCTGGCGACTATGTACAGAGGTGTGTATGAAAGACAAAACATGTAATGAAACATTAACGATACGACATAACTTTACTTTTCTACATAAGTGCCAAGTGAGTTGAGACATTTGCCATATCCCTTTATAAGCTTCAAAAAGACTTCCAAGAAATTATCAGGTATTTCTATACGAAAAAAGCGTTGAACCACTTGCATGATTTCGGCATTGCTTCCAAAACTGTAGTCAAGCATTGCTTTAGTCTATAGTGGTCGTGCACACCTGACCAGGTCTCGGTCTTTCCAACACCTGTTGATGCCTCTCTGTGGAGGTCTATGGGCCAGATGTGATGTCAAAACAAAAGATGCGGAGATAGTGCCGCTAATTCAGTGAGGGGCATCACCAAGTGTTGGGCCTGCACGGCCACTACTGGCGAAAGCAATTCTTGAATACAACTTTGAATGCAATGCCGAAATCACACAAGCGGTTCAAAGCTTCTTTCGTATACAAAGCCCCGATTTTTTCCTGGAGGTCTTTTTGAAGCTTATAAAGGTGTATGGCAAATGTCTCAACTCACTTGGCACTAGTGTAGAAAAGTAAAGTTATGTCTTATCTTTAATTTTTCATTATATGTTTTTTTTTCATACACACCTCTGTCCTCATTCGCCAGGGGAATCTTATTTTTGGATTCTCCCTCGTACCGTATCGGCCGATAAACAATCGGCCTTCGATTGTTTAGTGGTATCATAAATGTTAGCGTTTTGGTAACAAAGAAAAATAATTCCCGAACTATGCATAAATCGCAAACTACTGCGGTAAGAACATCTAGAATGAGTGAAAACGGAATTGCAACCTTCCATGTGCATTAACTGTTTGTCTCAAAATGAGGATAATAATTCAACTGTTTCAATGTGAGCTACATGGTGTTTGATACATCCAGCACAACGTCGAAGAAAATCCGTTAAATTGAAAAGATAAAGGTTTGATGTTAAATACCCGCCTAATTAACTTAAAAGCTTCCATTTATCAGGCAATATGTTCATATGTAGCTCTATTGTTCCTGACAAATCTTATTTTCCTAAATTATTTCCATTATTGCACGATGAGAAATATGCACCTGTTTGTCAGTGTAACTTTACAGCTTTTAGTGTTCAGCTTCACATGGTACAGTGGAAACTGGTAAATCATAAATTCAAGATCATAACTCTATCTATTCCACACTCCAAAAGCAATATAAGGATCTTTTCTTGATTCTTACACCAGCAAATCAGAACTAAGAAAAATTGATATCTCAGAATTGTTTATATTATCATTCAAAACATTAACGATGTGAGAGTGAAGCTCATTTCTCAGAGACGTTTTTCGAAAAATTTCTTCAATTCAAATTTATGATTACTTTTTTCCACCAAATTCAATGGTTATTTAATTTTTCTTGCTCCGGAACTATAAACTCCTTGTACTTCGATATCCTTTGTTTTTGGGGAGTTTCTGGTAACTCGGTTTTTAACTGCAGTACATCAGCTCTTATCGCGTTTGTAGCAACATTTGTCTTTCTTCCATTTATTCTATTCCTGTCCTATGTAGCGTTTTGTTTGCATTGTTTGATTGACCATGGTCTATAGTTTTACATCTCTTCAATAAGCATTTTAGGTCTGCATGTGTCTTTCCTTCATAGGCTGGACTGTTGATCTCTTTAACGAGTCTGCAGCTCTCTGGGGAAGATGCTAAAGAAGATCATTTTGGATTTTTTTTGTCTCCTTATGGTAGTCAGACAATATTTTAGATAGTATATAAAATTTTGATAAAAAACTAACATGGATATGATTGGAATGTCAGTAACTTTAGGTATAAGAAGTACAAAGGAACAAGGTATTCCAGAAGGGCAATATTCGGAATACCAAAGGGACTCTTTCTGAAAAATCTGTGCAGATAAAAATAAGCGAAGCAAAGTAACTGATCTCGTGTGACTATCGTGTGTGAGAGTAACTCCACTGATTTGAGGACCGGTTATAAGATTCTTTCAGAAAAATCTGTGCAGATAAAAACAGGCGAAGAAAGTAACTGATCTCGTATGACCGTCGTGTGTGAGAGAGACTCCACTGATTTGAGCGCCGGTTATAAGCTTAACTAAAATTTCGTAGTAATGTATACCAGTAATAAAGATCACAGAAATCAAATTGATCATTATTGAAACAAGCAAAAATATATAAAATTCAAATCTGGATATTTTTTTTTCAATATATTTCCCCTTTCTTCTTGATAAACAGTGGACGTGGATCTTAATTCAGAAAATAAATTTCACAGTATTATAGATTTCAAATAGATTTATTTTAAGAGAATTCCGTCGCCTATGTTTTTTTTTTTTTTGCATTAATGCACTTTAATTTGATAAACTTTACCAAAAAAATTCACCATTTCAGCAATCAAATCTATGCATATTTCAAGATCCTATCTTATGTTTACATTATTTGTTTATATGTGCCTTTTTGAATAGCACATAGTTTGAAAATCTGCACATATTCTTAACAAATACAACCACTTACAGATTTTCAGAAAACATTTCAGCATTTTATGCACCGTAAAATTATCTATAAGCCCTATTTCTAAATGTTAAAAAGCACATTCATGGAGATTTATTACAAATATTGCCTGGAACAGATCGTTTTGCTTTCCGAAATATATGGAAAAAAAAACTATAGTAAGCATTTTTATTTTTGTTCCAAAAAAAAAGAAAACATTTCATTAAATGTCAAAAAGTAAGCTGTTGTGACAAAATAGCTGTTCTACTTTTATTTTCCTTGAAAAGAACTCTATTTTTTTTTCTTTTTGGATGCAAATTAAGAAACTGTGAAATTCTGTTTTGAGATTTCACCTTTTTTTTTTTTTTTTTTTTTTTTTTTTTTTTTTTTTTTTTTTTTTTTTTCAAAATATCGACACGCTGATCCAAATTTAAAAAGATTCGTAACATAAATTGTTTATGTCATATTGAGATTTTTACTATATTTCATAAAATAACTTTTTTTCCTTTTAGAATAAACATTTTTATTGCTGTAAAAATATTTTTTATTATAATTCTTTTAAAATTTGAGGTGTTTTATAAGCCCAAAGAGAACATTGTCATGTATTCCACTGAATGATAACCATATGCGAGAAATAACACGAGTATATCTTTAAAAGATGCAAATTCATTATCATATCATATCATATATATTATAAAGCAGAAGTTCTGAAACTTCCAAACGGGTGTTTTCAAAAACTACCCGATGGATTTTTTTGCCGATTGTATCATTCCATAGGAAATATTTTTCCGAAGGTTTATGATTCAAATTTACAGGGATAACTCTGATTTTTCGTAGTAAATTTCGTATTTTTCGGTTATTTTTGACAAAAGGGTTGCCAGTAGCTGTTTTTGGCGAAAATTATCATTGCTAAAAGAATTAAAATGGCTATATCTATTAGAAATATTACAAATATCTTGCAAATAACAGCAGAAAATAACTACTGATAATATTAATAATAATAAAGAAAGACCGCTTAAATGAGGCGTAATATTATAAAAATATATTTATCTTGAAAATGAAAAAAATATTTGTAATGCTTAAAAAATAAATTAACGCGAAATATAACAATTGGTTCAACTTTTGGCGACTTATCCCTGGTGTCAGAATAAAAACATGAATTTCAGAAATTAATTAAATGAATTTTGAATGATAGTTATTTTCCTTTTTATTATTTTCTTTGTCTTTTTTATCGAATTTCCGTATAATAAAACTTACAGCAGAAAAAAGCAGATCCGATTGTAAAAGACACTGTAAGTTGTGAGTTACTATTGGTTTCTATACCATTTTCATCTTGCTTTTGTCGCCAAAGAATGTGTTTTTAAGCCGAAAATGCACTACTGACTTAATGCCTGACTTAGGTTCTTAGTGGTCGCAATAACGTTTTTTTTTCAAGTGAAGATAATTTTTAGAGTACATTTTAATATTCAATCTTAAATTATATAGATATGAGTATAACTCTTTTATTTCTTTTTGCAAATGTTTTCATTGTTAATTTAATTTTTCTTGCGCCATTTCGTCAATTTCACTTATAGGAAAAATTTCAGTTTTAAAATTTAAAAACTGAAGAAGGAAAGATTACCCCATCGATTAAAAATCTATCCCCAAATTTCAAGATTAAATGTCAATAATGGATGATCGTAAATGTCACATTCACTTGACATTAAGCATAATATAAATACTAATTATGTCATCAAGTGACTTTTAATTCTACATTTTATTTCTACTTTTATATATGTTCTGCTAATTTGTTTTTGTTATTTAAATGAAAATTTATGCTAATCTATATAATCTGGCTAATAGTTTGGCAATTTGTATAATTTAGCGAAATTGGTCGACGGTATAACCAAGTAGTACTGAAGGAAAAATTTTGCAATTCGAAGTAAATTTATGAAATTATGCGTTATTACTATAGATAAATTTAACATTTTGAACTGAAAAATTCCCGCTGAATAAAATTTACAAGTCTTTTTTAATTGACCACTTCCTCTTCAATATTTCTTCAATCAAACTTTTGCTATTCTCTTTCGCGCAAGCTAACAAAAATGTATTTTAAATATTTTATTAGATAAAACGTAAATAACATTTCTCTATTTTTTTAAAAATATTTTTTTAAAATCTAATTCTACCATTATAAGTCTTACAGGACAAAATAGCAGAATTACTTTTAAAAATGGTTTTATCTGTTAATTCTATGTTATTTGTTTATTTGGGTGTTTAAATTTACTTTTTACCAAACAATGCGATTTTATGCCAAGAAGGCATAAGCCGGAGCGATGTTCGCATTATCTAAATTCTCTCACTCGCTTTTAAATGTGTGAGAGCATTTTTAGGATATTTTTTTTATGTTTAATTGTAAATATATAAACAGCAGTTAAGGAAAAAAATGCGTATAATGTTTAAATTTTAGTATAAATGTCTTCCTCATCCAAACTGTAAAATAATTTAATTGCAACTTTTTAAAGTTTAGGCGCAGATGTCATATACGCACCACATTCGCACGATTGCAACAAAATGGCGATTTTATGCCACTCATGGTAAACCGAATATGGTTGTTTATTTATTAAGAAACTATTTATTAACTTTCATTTTGTTTTTTAAAATAATATAAATCATTTTGTTCTATAGCTATTAATTAAAATTTTTTATTTATTATTTTTTTTCAACTAATACAAAGTAATAAAAAAATATTTATGAAATTGGTAATTAAAAACCAAGTTCTCCAAATTGGCGCCAGAAAAAAATTGCGCCAATGTGGTGCATACATGACATCTGTGTCAAAGTTTTTTCTTATACATAAGTAGGGAAAATGCAGTATAAATACCGATTAAAGTTTTTTCCAAATGGAAATTTTGTCACGGATTTGTTCATATACTCATCGAAGTATCTCACTGGCGCCAAAATGGCATTATTTGCCTCATATGGTAACCCAGCTATAGTTGTTTATCTGATGATAAGTTGTTTATTTACTTTCATTTTTTTCTTTTTTGAAATGATATTTGTTGTTTTGTTCTACAGTTACTTTTAATTTATTGTTAAATGCTGATTAAAATGATAGAAAATAATAAAATATACATAAATTTCTTTGGTATTCTAAAACGGGGATTTTGCCATATTGTAGTTGCAAGATAATCGTGCTTATCCTATGGCGTATATGATGTCTGTGTAGGAATCTTCTGTGAAATATGAAAAGTGTAAATTGGCTACTACTTGATTATCATGTCAACCAATTTCGCCAAATCGTTCGCCAAATTATACAAATTTACATAATTTTATCTTAAATAACTAAAGAGAAAATGCTTAAATACGAAAGAGCAAATAATTTTGTTTTCATTTTTAGGAGGAAATTTTGCAATAATAAAGTAATTGTTGTAGTGATAATTTTAATGTGTGTGTGTGTTTTTTTTTTATCGTTGGCAACTTGCTGTAACGGAAAAATTTTATTTTTTTTCCTGCTATTGTTTTATAAGAGCTGGTTTTGTGAAAGCAATGTTAAGATGGTATTCAAATTTTTGAACCCTTCCCAATTATTACCCCCTTGGGCCGTTTTGCTCATTTGCAATCCCACTGAGATATTAACCATCTCAATGTACTTGACGAGTTTGAAGATGATTCTTGCATAATTGTGCCTTTTATCGCACGGACAAAATTTAATATATATATATAAACTTTTTAGGTGGGATTAGCTTTGGGTTCCTGGCTTCACATAATGAAAAGTTGTGAAGAAATTTTTCAGAAGTTGTACCATGGTAACGACTGTAATAATTAATATTTCTTCAGATAAGGGAAAATTTTAAATCCTGTTGCCATAATGATCTCATTTCGCTTCTAAATGTGCACTGTTAGTAATAAACTAAAATAGTTACTTCTAAATAGCTGGTTTTTGCGCAACGTTTAAGATAATTTAATATCACAATGGTGTCTAAATCGTTTTCAGCAATGAGCAAGGTGCTGCTGGAGGTCCAAATTATTTAAAATACAAATTTAAATTCACCAGTTCGTTTCATCCACGGTTGATTTTGAAATATTGACCAGCACAGCGGGCATAGCCTGCTAGTATATTATAAAGCAGAAGTTCTGAAACTTCCAAACGAGTGTTTTCAAAAACTACCCGATGGATTTTTTTGCCGATTGTATCATTCGATAGGAAATATTTTTCCGAAGGTTTATGATTAAAATTTACAGGGATAACTCTGATTTTTCGTAGTAAATTTCGTATTTTTCGGTTATTTTTGACAAAAGGGTTGCCAGTAGCTGTTTTTGGCGAAAATTATTATTGCTAAAAGAATTAAAATGGCTATATCTATTAGAAATATTACAAATATCTTGCAAATAATAGCAGAAAATAACTACTGATATTATAAATAATAATAAAGAAAGACCGCTTAAATGAGGCGTAATATTATAAAAATATATTTATCTTGAAAATGAAAAAAATATTTGTAATGCATAAAAAATAAATTAACGCGAAATATAACAATTGGTTCAACTTTTGGCGATTTATCCCTGGTGTTAGAATAAAAATATGAATTTCAGAAATTGATTAAATGAATTTTGAATGATAGTTATTTCCCTTTTTAGTGTTTTCTTTCTCTTCTTTTATCGAATTTCCGTATAATATAACTTACAGCAGAAAAAAGCAGATCTGATTGTAAAAGACACTGTAAGTTGTGAGTTACTATTCGTTTCTATACCATTTTCATCTTGCTTTTGTCGCCAAAGAATGTGTTTTTAAGCCGAAAATGCACTACTGACTTAATGCCTGACTTAGGTTCTTAATGGTCGCAATAATGTTTTTTTTTTTTTTCAAGTGAAGATAATTTTTAGAGTATATTTTAATATTCAACCGTAAATTATATAGATATGAGTATAACTCTTTTATTTCTTTTTGCAAGTGTTTTCATTGTTAATTCAATTTTTCTTGCGCCATTTCGTCAATTTCACTTACAGGAAAATTTCAGTTTTAAAATTTAAAAACTGAAGAAGGAAAGATTACCCCATCGATTAAAAATCTACTCCCAAATTCCAAGATTAAATGTCAATAATGGATGATCGTAAATGTCGCATTCACTTGACATTAAGCATAATATAAATACTAATTATGTCATCAAGTGATTTTTAATTCGACATTTTATTTCTACTTTTATATATGTTCTGCTAATTTGTTTTTCGTTATTTAAATGAAAATTTATTCTAATCTATATAATCTGGCTAATAGTTTGGCGATTTGTACAATTTGGCGAAGTTGGTCGACGGTATAACCAAGTAGTACTGAAGGAAAAAATTTGCAATTCAAATTTATGCAATTATGCGTTATTACTATAGATAAATTTAACATTTTGAAATGAAAAATTCCCGCTGAATAAAATTTACATGTCTTTTTTAATTGACCATTTCCTCTTCAATATTTCTTCAATCAAACTTTCGCTATTCTTTTTCGCGCAGGCTAACAAAAATGTATTTTAAAAAATCCCTGTCGGCTGGCCCTATAGGCGGAGGTAGATTTCGAAGATTGCTCATTTCAACCAATATATATATATATATATATATATATATATATATATATATATATATATATATATATATATATGATTAGAGATAAACCCAGTTTAATAACTTCATTTGGCCGTTTATGAAAAATTTTTAATTTCATTTTTCTGAAAAAACTGGTTTTATCAGAATCATCTTAAGAAAAATTCAGCTCAAATTCCCATTTTGACAACATATTTTGAAATAGATTCTGAATTTATTAAAAAAATCGACCAAAACAGTACATTATACAGCTCCTAAATAACAAAAAACTGTCAGTTGAATGCATTTGAGAAAAAAATTGAATTTAAAAATGAGTCATAAAATAACCGATTTGTTTTTTGAATACATCCTTAATTCTATAATCATTATTGCTTCGGAAAATTTTGTGCGAAATACTCACTTTGACAGCATTTTTAAAAATATATTCTATCTTTATCAAAAAACTGGCCAATACGTCACAGTATATAGTTCCTAAATAAGAGGATCTGTAAATTGGATGCGTTTAAGAGCGAAAATGGATTTTAAAACGAGTCATAAAAAACGCAATTTGCTATGTGAAAACTTCCTTAAATTTTCTGTCACGATGATTTCAGAAAATTCTGTTCAAAATACCGTTTTTGGTAGCCTTTTTTGAAATATATTCCGTCTTTATCAAAAAACTGACCAATGCATCACATTATATAGTTCCTAAATAAGAGGATCTGTAAATTGGATGCGTTTGAGAACAAAAATGGATTTAAAAACGAGTCAGAAAAAAATGCAATTTCTTATTTGAATACTTCCTTCAATTTTCAGTACCGATGACTTTCGGAAATTCTGTTCAAAATACCCTTTTTGGTAGCCTTTTTTGAAATACATTCTGTCTTTATCAGAAAATTGACCAATGCACCACTTTATACAGTTTCTAAATAAGAGGATCTACCATTTGGATGCGTTTAAAATCAAAAATGAATTTAAAAATGAGTCAGAATATAAGCAGTTTGGATTTGAGGGTTTTTTCCAACTCCTATTTTTGTTTAATTTATTTTTGCTATACGAATTGGTCCTATGAAAAACTTGTCAATATAAAAGTTGTAGATATTTTTAAGAAGATGTAAAATAAATTTAATCAGATTTGATATCTTAAAAATTGACGGAGTTATAGATTTTTCTCTTTTTTCAGCGCCCTTTTTCTTTTCGTTTTTAATTTTTTTCATCGGTAAAAGTTGGTCCTATCAAAAACTTGTAAATACAAAAGTTTTAGATAATGTTAAGAACATTTACAAAAAATTTAGTTGGACTTGATATCTTAAAAATTGACGAAGTTATGAATTTTTTTCTCTGAAAATCCCTGTTTTTTTCGCCCCTTGAGCCCACTTCTAATATTATCAAAAATCTGTCATGCATATACCTTTGGCCCATTTTTAAGAAGTAATATAAACTTTAAACCGATTCGATAGCTACTTTAATTAAGAAGTTATGGCGTTTTTTCGGTTTTCACAAAAACGCTCCCTCTTCCGCCCCCCTTGGTCCGATTTTGCCCATTAACGAACTTAGCCAAGATTTTATACTCTTTGATTTTATGTACAAGTTTGGTGGAGATTGGTGAAGAATTATAGAAGTTATCGTGTCCATAAAAAAGTGAGATATATAGATAGATAGACATATATATATATAAACTGGTGCGATTGCAATAGGTAGTATTCTTACGAAATCTACCTAATATTTTATTAGATAAAACGTAACATTTTTCTATTTTTAAAAAAAATATTTTTGAAATCTAATTCTACCATTATGTGTCTTACAGGACAAAATAGCAGAATTACTTTTAAAAATGGTTTCATCTGTTAATTGTATGTTATTTGTTTATTTGGGTGTTTGAATTTACTTTTGTTATCAAACAATGCGATTTTATACCAAGAAGGCATAAGCCGGAGCGATGTTCACAATTACTAAATTCTCTCACTCTCTTTTAAATGTGTGAGAGCATTTTTAGGATATTATTATTAATTGTAAATATATAAATAGCAGTTATAGCAAAAAAAAAATGCGTATAATGTTTAAATTTTAGTATAAATGTCTTCCTCATCCAAACTGTAAAATAATTTAATTGCAACTTTTTAAAGTTTTGGCGCAGATGTCATATACGCACCACATTCGCACGATTGCAACAAAATGGCGATTTTATGCCACACATGGTAAACCGACTATGGTTGTTTATTTATTAATAAACTATTTATTAACTTTCATTTTGCTTTTTAAAATAATATAAATCATTTTGTTCTATAGCTATTAATTGAACCTTTTTATTTATTATTTTTTTCAAATAATACAAAATAATTAAAAAATATTTATGAAATTGGTAATTAAAAACCAAGTTCTCCGAATTGGCGCCAGAAAAAAAATTGCGCATATGTGGTGCATACATGACATCTGTGTCAAAGTTTTTTTTTAGCACTTTCCAACAAAGTTGAAAAGTGCTTATGCATTCGGTTTGTCTGGCCGTCTGTCCGTCTGTCCGCGCTCTAACTCCCGTAGATATACTCGGATTGCTATGAAATTTTCATACGTTATTGATGTTTACCCTAGCACGAACCCTATTGAAAATGAAGTATCTACCATGATTAGTTTATCTACAGGGCGAATCAAAAGTTTCCCATTACATTACAGCCTATGGGGAAAAATCGTTAATATACTCGGATTGCCATGAAATTTTAGGACGTTATTGAAGTTTACCCTAGCACAAGTCCTATCGAAAATGAAGTTTCTACCATGATTAGTTTATCTACAGAGAGAATCAAAAGTTTCCCTTTACATATTTTAAATATATTAAGCTTTTTCATGTATAATAAAATTGATATATGTCTCTGAAGCTTAATATAAATTATACGCTACTGTCTTGCATAATATGAAGTACATAGCATTTACAGGGCCACACAAAAGATTTCAAACAGTATATTTTTTCCAAAGTACCGTATATGTGTCCGATGATGGCTGATGGAGGGATGAAATGCATTTTAATTATGATATTCGCGTTTATATTTCGCTAAATATATGCACATTATATGGTGTGTATAAATGTTACAGTTGATATACAGGGCTACCCATAAAGAGCTCACCAATGTTACTGAATATGAGCGTAAATTATTTAAACGTGGTTCTTAAATAAGCTATGAATTTTTACGCTGAGCTTCATTCAATTTACTGAGAAATGTTTGCAGAATATTGATAAAAGGATATACAGGGCCACGCAAAGAATTCGGTACATGGACGCGTATGAATGATGATTTATGAGAATGTGATTTCAGTTGTTTTAAAAGTGTTTTAGTTTACAATAAATTTTAGCCTAATGCTGACGTGTAATAAAAGTACAATGTAAACTACAGGGCTGAACAAAAGTATTCAAGTATGTTTCCATCTAATAGTATGAATTGCTGAAAAAGAAATCTCAAGCTACTGGGTATTTTCTTGCTAAGCTAAATTTTCCCATTATATGAACTGACATATGAAATACAGGGCAGTTCTAATGTACTGGAATACATATTTGGATATATTTGGCTATGCACTATTATTTCCCTAAATAACAAAGTTTTGTTAAAGATTTCATTAAGTGTTGGAAAGTGCTTCATAATCTATGCTTAACGCATGATTTTTCATACTTGTTATACATAAGTAGGGAAAATGCAGTATGAATACCGATTAAAGTTTTTTCCAAATGGAAATTTTGTCACGGATTTGGTCATATACTCATCGAGGTATTTCACTGGCGCCAAAATGGCAGCCTCATATGGTAACCTAGCTATAGTTGTTTATCTGATGATAAGTTGTTTATTTACTTTCATTTTTTTCTTTTTTGAAATGATATTTGTTGTTTTGTTCTACAGTTACTTTTTATTTATTGTTAATTGCTGTTTAAAATGATAGAAAATAATAAAATATGCATAAATTTCTTTGGTATTCTAAAACGAGGATTTTGCCACGTTGTAGTTGCAAGATAATCGTGCTAAACTTATTGCGTATATGATGTCTGTGTAGGAATCTTTTGTGAAATTTGAAAAGTGTAAATTGGCTACTACTTGATTATCACGTCAACCAATTTCACCAAATCGTTTGCCAAATTATACAAATTTACATAATTTTACCTTAAATAACTAAAGAGAAAATGCATAAATACGAAAGAGCAAATAATTTTGTTTTCATTTTTCAGGAGGAAATTTTGCAATAATAAAGTAATTGTTGTAGTGAGAATTTTAATGTGTGTGTTTCTTTTTATCGTTGGCAACTTACTGTAACGAAAAATGCTTATTTTTTTTCCTGCTATTGTTTTGTAAGTGCTGGTTTTGTGAAAGCCATGTTAAGATGGTATTCAAATTTTTGAACCCTTCCCAATTACCAACCCCTTGGGCCGATTTTGCTCATTTGCAATTCCCACTGAGATATTAACCATCTCAATGTACTTGACGAGTTTGAAGATGATTCTTGCATAATTGTGCCTTTTATGGCGCAGACAAAATTTAATATATATATAAACTTTTTAGGTGGGAGTAGCTTTGGGTTCCTGGCTTCACATAATGAAAAGTTGTGAAGAAATTTTTCAGAAGTAGTACCATGGTAACGACTGTAATAATTAATATTTCTTCAGATAAGGGAAAATTTTAAATCCTGTTGCTATAATGATCTCATTTCTCCTCCAAATGTGCACTATTAGTAATAAACTAAAACAGTTACTTCTAAATAGTTGGTTTTTGCGCAACGTTTAAGATAATTTAATATCACAGTGGTGTCTAAATCGTTTTCAGCAATGAGCAAGGTGCTGCTGGAGGTCCAAATTATTTAAAATACAAATTTAAATTCACCAGTTCGTTTCATCCACGGTTGATTTTGAAATATTGACCAGCGCAGCGTGCATAGCCTACTAGTATATTATAAAGCAGAAGTTCTGAAACTTCCAAACGAGTGTTTTCAAAAACTACCAGATGGATTTTTTTGCCGATTGTATCATTCGATAGGAAATATTTTTCCGAAGGTTTAAAATTCAAATTTACAGGGATAACTCTGATTTTTCGTAGTAAATTTCATATTTTTCGGTTATTTTTGACAAAAGGGTTGCCAGTAGCTGTTTTTGGCGAAAATTATAATTGGTAAAAGAATTAAAATGGCTATATCTATTAGAAATATTACAAATATCTTGCAAATAATAGCAGAAAATAACTACTGATAATATTAATAATAATAAAGAAAGACCGCTTAAATGAGGCGTAATATTATAAAAATATATTTATCTTGAAAATGAAAAAAATATTTGTAATGCTTAAAAAATAAATTAACGCGAAATATAACAATTGGTTCAATTTTTGGCGACTTATCCCTGGTGTTAGAATAAAAACATGAATTTCAGAAATTGATTAAATGAATTTTGAATAATAGTTATTTCCCTTTTTATTATTTTCTTTCTCTTTTTTTTATCGAATTTCCGTATAATATAACTTACAGCAGAAAAAAGCAGATCTGATTGTAAAAGACACTGTAAGTTGTGAGTTACTATTCGTTTCTATACCATTTTCATCTTGCTTTTGTCGCCAAAGAATGTGTTTTTAAGCCGAAAATGCACTACTGACTTAATGCCTGACTTAGGTTCTTAATGGTCGCAATAATGTTTTTTTTTCTTTTTTTTTGGGGGGGGGGGAGATAATTTGTATAGTATATTTTAATATTCAATCGTAAATTATGTAGATATGAGTATAACTCTTTTATTTCTTTTTGCAAATGTTTTCCTTGTTAATTTAATTTTTCTTGCGCCATTTCGTCAATTTCACTTACAGGAAAAATTCCAGTTTTAAAATTTAAAAAGTGAAGAAGGAAAGATTATCCCGTCGATTAAAAATCTACCACCAAATTCCAAGATTAAATGTCAATAATGGATAATCGTAAATGTCACAATCACTTGACATTAAGCATAATATAAATATTAATTATGTCATCAAGTGATTTTTAATTCGACATTTTATTTCTACTTTTATATATGCTCTGCTAATTAGTTTTTCGTTATTTAAATGAAAATTTATGCTACTCTATATAATCTGGCTAATAGTTTGGCGATTTGTATAATTTGGCGAAATTGGTCCGGTATAACCAAGTAGCATTGAAGAAAAAATTTTGCAATTCAAAGGAAATTTATGCAATTATGCGTTATTACTATAAATAAATTCAACATTTTGAAATAAAAAATTCCCGCTGAATAAAATTTACAAGTCTTTTTTAATTAACCACTTCCTCTTTAGTATTTCTTCAATCACTATTTCGCGATTCTTTTTCGCGCAGGCAAAAAAAATGTATTTTAAATATTTTACTAGATAGAACGTAAATAACATTTCTCTATTTTTTAAAAAAATATTTTTTTTTTAAATCTAATTCTACCATTATAAGTCTTACAGGACAAAATAGCAGAATTACTTTTAAAAATGGTTTTACCTGTTAATTCTATGTTATTTGTTTATTTGGGTGTTTAAATTTACTTTTTTACCAAACAATGCGATTTTATGCCAAGAAGGCATAAGCCGGAGCGATGTTCGCATTATCTAAATTCTCTCACTCTCTTTTAAATGTGTGAGAGCATTTTTATGATATTTTTTTTATGTTTAATTGTAAATATATAAATAGCAGTTATAGCAAAAAAAAAAATGCGTATAATGTTTAAATTTTAGTATAAATGTCTTCCTCATCCAAACTGTAAAATAATTTAATTGCAACTTTTTAAAGTTTTGGCGCAGATGTCATATACGCACCACATTCGCACGATTGCAACAAAATGGCGATTTTATGCCTCACATGGTAAACCGACTATGGTTGTTTATTTATTAATGAACTATTTATTAACTTTCATTTTGTTTTTTAAAATAATATAAATCATGTTGTTCTATAGGGGAAGATGGGGATACTTGAGCCATTTTTTGAATTTTAATTTTTTTAAATTTTTTATATTTTTTTAGAATAAAATAAAATATTGAAAATGAAAATTTGATATTTTTCCTTCAACTAAAAACCACTTTCAATAAATTTTGAACTATTTTTCTATGTATAATAAATATTTATTTTTTGTTTTACATCATGGCTCAAGTATCCCCATGGCGGGGATACTTGAGCCATAGTGAAGGGATACTTGAGCCACTAAGGAAAAATACCTACAAAAGTAATTTTTTTCGCTTTATTTTTGCACAAACATTTTACAGAATGATAAATTATGAAACGTAAAGTCTTTCAAAACCAATTGAGAAAACAAAGCTAGTAATACGATCATTTTTTGTCGTTAAAACTGGTTGTCGAAAGAAAGTCTTGAGTTATAACGACGGTAGAAACATCCTCAGTTCAGAGCCATTTAAATTTGGAATCTGCAATTCTTCGGACAAATTTCATTTTCAAAATATTAAGCACTTATCCAACAAATATTTTTACAGTTTTCTTTCTGGCATATTTTATTAGTAACCAACCATCAATAGAAGGTTTTCTTTCACATCATCACCATCATTGACAGAATTTTCCTCTAATGATATTGTCGAACTCATGCTTTTAGTTTAGTAGCTGTCCAAATTTAAGCCAGATGTATCATTCTACTATTTCAAACACTTTTTTGATTTCACAGGAATAGATTTTGTCTTCCTCTTTGGCTCCATGTAGGTAAGTTTGAACTGGGATTTTTGTTGCTTTTCTTGTTTTTGTGCGCTCTTTTTACCAATTTTTCTTCAATTTTCTTAGTTAAAAAAAAGTTACAGCAACAGAGGTTACGATTTCAATATAAAATACTAATCTTAATATGTTATATTAAAAAATAAATATCTTAATATGTTGGACCTAACTAATTAAAGTATTAGAGATTATAGCCAGTAAAACCGTTTTAAAAAGTTATTTTCATTTAATGAAAGTTAAATTGAAAACTATGTTTACATTTATCTAGACAGGCTATTTTGTTAGTCAAATCGAAAAATAAAATAGACATTTTCATTTAAAAAATATACATTTTTAAACATTTTTAGGTAGTTATTTTTTTAAGAAAAAAAAATAAAATGAAAAATTATTCTCCCTTTTCTCCAGAAAAATATCTATTAGTGAATATAAGGATGGAATTTTATTTTTTGTTTGTTTCACCCATGTTTAATTTCTAGTGGGGATGGTTCAGACATGGCTCAAGTATCCCCACTCTCATTGGCTCAAGTATCCCCACTATCACTATTTTTGTTTCCCAGAGTTTTACTAAATAAAGCATGCAGCAATTAGAACTATTTTAGACTCAAAATACAATTGAAATTATGCTTATTGAATGTATGTATATAGTTGCAACTTTAAACAAAACTTTGATTACAAAAAAACAAAAAAAACCATTCACCCAAATATTTACTTCAGATAGGGAAAAGACAACTATTAATCACTATACTTTCAAAATGGTACCAAGATGTGTGATTTCTTTTTTACGTGTTCAGAACTATAAATATGTTATCATATTGGCAGTTTTAGAAAGAAAAATTAACCAACTGTAGAGATAATAGGGGTGGCTCAAGTATCCCCTATGCTCAAGTATCCCCACTCTCCCCTAGTTATTAATTAAACTTTTTTATTTATTAATTTTTTTTCAAATAATAGAAAATAATTAAAAAATATTTATGAAATTGGTAATTAAAAACCAAGTTTTCTCCAAATTAGCCCCAGAAAAAAATTGCGCCAATGTGGTGCTTACATGACATCTGTGTCAAAGTTTTTTCACTATACTTTAGTAGGGAAAATGCAGTATAAATACCGATTAAAGTTTTTTCCAAATACGGAAATTTTGTCAATTTAATAATTTTTATTAGTAAATTTTTTTTCATTTTTCAGGAGGAAATTTTGCAATAATAAAGTAATTGCTATAGTGAGAATTTTAATGTGTGGGTTTTTTTATCGTTGGCAACTTTCTGTAACAAAAAATTTTTATTTTTTTCCTGCCATTGTTTTGTAAAAGCTGGTTTTGTCAAAGCCATGTTAAGGTGGTATTCAAATTTTTGAACCTTTCCCACCCAGGTCAAAATTTATGCTTGTACCAGCAACAAAAATATGCTAGTTATTGCTAGGTATTGATTGCTATGTCTGCTAGATTTCCAGCAAAGTGGGCCAATACACACCATGAATTGCTGGAAATTCTTTTCTATTATATGCTAGCTAGCATCACATGCTATATCGCTAGCTTGCACAACAAAAGCATGACAAGCTATATGCAAGCACCTCATGCTTATTTCCAACAAAGTGGGCCAATACACACCATGAATTGCTGGAAATTCTGCTGGAACCATTAATGTGTAATGCTAGTTTATGCTATTTTACTTGTTGGGTTATAGCACTTGGTGCTTGTCTAGCAAACAAATACCAGCATGAATTTCGACCTGGGCAATTACCACCCCCTTGGGCCGATTTTGCTCATTTGCAATTCCCACTGAGATATTAACTATCTCAATGTACTTGACGAGTTTGAAGATGATTCTTGCATAATTGTGCCTTTTATCACGTGGACAAAATTTAATATATGTATAAAGTTTTTAGTAGGGAGTAGCTTTGGGTTCCTGGCTTCACATAATTAAAAGTTGTGAAGAAATTTTTCAGAAGTTGTACCGTTGTAACGACTGTAATAATTAATATTTCTTCAGATAAGGGAAAACTTTAAATCCTGTTGCCGTAATGGCCTCATTTCGCTTCCAAATGTGCACTGTTAGTAATAAACTAAAATAGTTACTTCTAAATAGCAGGTTTTTGTCCAACGTTTAAGATAATTTAATATCACAATGGTGTCTAAATCGTTTTCAGCAATAAGCAAGGTGCTGCTGGAGGTCCAAATTATTTAAAATGCAAATTTAAATTCACCAGTTCGTTTTATCCACGGTTGATTTTGAAATCAGTGTTGCCAAATGGGCTACTTTTTTTTTAATTCAGATTCTTGACTGGCACCACTTATTTGAAATAGTAAAATGCGCAGTATTTAATGACATATTAATAAAGGCAAAAATAAACGGAATTTCACCGTTTCAAAAAAGTGGTACTAATCGAGAAATCTGAATTTTAAATAAGTAGCCCACTGGCAACACTGTTTGAAATATTGACCAGCGCAGCGGGCGTAGCATGCTAGTTGATGATAAAAAATAGCTATTTTTTGGTACTACTAATATTGCAGTTTTACTGACTTTTATTAAATTTTATATTAAGCATTTTTTGTAGTATTAAATCATGTATTTGAGTATTTTGATTAAAATATACTGCAAGTCTTTTGGAGCGTCTTTGGTAACACTTGAAATGTGGAAATTTTAGCGAACCTGTAGCCACTACGCTATATCATCTGTATTGCCCATGATGTGCATAATATATACAGGGTGTCTCAAAACTGTCGCCCAAACTCTACACAGCCCGATCCCCCATTCGGAGTGCATAAAAGAGGCGCAAAGTACCTGTACGAGCCATAGGGCATGAGTAAAATACGAAAAACAAAGTATGATGTCATAGCCTCTGAAGGAAAAAATATCGTATTGGATACATCAGCAGCAGTATTTCCATAACTTTCCAGATGATAACGTACAAAACATTCGCTGCGCATATAACGTCATGACTGCGTGCACCGTAGAATGACGTTAAGGCCCCTGTCCTCGCTCGAGGAAACGCTCGTGAGCTAATGCTATTCCTATGGGGAAGCATTTTTGTAATAACTCTTTCGCATTTTGACATTTTTGATTTTTTTTTTTTTCCATTGGATAGTTGAGATGCATGCCGACAGCGCACCTTTTTTACTTTTTCAATTTTGGTTGCAAATATGTTTTTTAAAAAGCACTTTCAGTTTCAAAACCGGTTTTGAAAGTGAAACTAACTTTGTAAAAAATTTCTGCAACCAAAATCGAAAAAGTAAAAAAGGTGCGCTGTCGGCATGCACCTCAGCAATCCAATGCAAAAAAAAAATCAAAAATGTCAAAATGCAAAAGAGTTATTAGGAAAATGCTTCCCCATAGGAATAGCATTAGCTCGCGAGCGTTTCTTCGAGCGAGGACAGGGGCCTTAAGTCACCGCCATTGAACTCGTAACTGCATTTTGCAGCCACCGGTATTCTTCGCATGGATATCATGTATTACATTTCTGAATATTGCGACATGTGATTGGTGTACGACCAATGTAATTAAAATGCCTAACGAACTGCCTTTATAGTTAGCAAATACTGTTGTTGCTGTGTCAAATAAATGTTTCAGCCTCTCACCGACTGTGACTTCATACTTTGTTTTCCATATTTTTCTCGTATACTTCAGATCGTACAAATACAGTTCTTTGGGCATTTTTTATGTATTCTCAACGAGGAATCTGACTGTTCAGAGTTTGGGCGGTATTTTTTGGACACCCTGTATAGTTATTTTACAGAATCACAGAACAGAATTTAGATACATTAGTATCAATGGGTGATAATTTTTTAAAATAAATTTTAATCTCTTCATACTTGATATATCCTATAGGATATAAATCTGTATAATTTTTTTATCACATATATATATAATGTTTAAAAAAGAGAAACTGGTGTGAATAGCACCTAACAGATAACAGAGCTAAAGAAAATAGCAATTTGTTTCTTATCTAGCTTTTTCAGCGAGCTATGTGTTATATAAAAATGGCTTGTAACAGAAATGAGCAAAATGTACAAAATTTATAATGTAAATAATTTTACTGTGAATTAAGATAGCATTCGTAGAGTCCATTAGCAATAAAAAAAAATAAATATTACATTTATTTTATGTTTTTCAATGTTTCTGCAATGCAAAAAAAGTTAAAAGAAATCCTAAGAAATTATCAAAAAATGTACAGAATGAAGTTTAAGTTTCAAAACGCTCTGAAAAACGAACCACTGATTAGAATGATGTCAAAATTGAACGGCGTATTATTGAAGAAGGGGGGAAGAACATGAATAAAAAAAAGTTAGTGACAGATGGCGCTGTCAGCGTCAGAAGATGTAAATTAAAACACCTGGCATGCGCACAGCCATTTCAGGTATTATAAAAGCGTTGGGTAAACGGCGTGTTCTCATTTCGCGTCTTAGACGTTCGCCATGAGTATCTCAATGAAGAACCGCGCTCTGATTGTAAAGCTTTATTACAAGAACAGTGATTCTGCACCAGTAACTCTGCCGAAGTTCAGGACCCTCAAGGGTATGAAAAAAGACGTTGAACCGATGACTGTCATGGATCGGGCGAAAATGATGAAGAAATTTGAAAATATATTTTCGGTTGATGGCATTCTGATAGAGGAAGGAAAAGATGTCATTGGGCGGTACTTGAAGAAGTAGTCACAGCAGTTCAGGAGGAGTCGAGTGGTGGTGTGTAACCATTCAGAGCACGGAAAATTGTCCGAATATTGGACAGACCTGTGAACACAGTACATAACATTCTACGAAACATCCTGCAATGCTATCCGTACCGAATTTCCATATGCAGGAGTTTTTTTCTTCTGACCTGCCAACAAGAGCGGGTTTTGCTTTGGAATTTCTTGCTCGTATGGAATTAGACAATGATTGGCCGTGGAAAATTCTGTGACAGATGAAGCCCATTTCCATCTGACGAGATGATATCAATAAACAGAATTGCCGAATATGGGCAACATAAAATCCAATCACAACAAACCCAGTACCACTTCATCCGGCAAAGGTCACTGTATGGTGCGGATTTACGGCATCATTTATTGTAGGGTCATATTTTTCGAAGAGACGGGTACTTTCGGTCCTATTACCGTTACCTTCAATGGTCAACGCTAGGAGTCTCGATTGCGTAATGACGCCATTCCAGCTATGCAAAAGCTTGGATGTCTGCTTAGTATCATTTTTATGCAAGATGGCGCTTCTCCGCACATTGCAGATCGAGTGAAGCGGTTGTTGAGGCAGCATTTCGGAAATGCTAGAATTATCAGTAGTCATTTCCTCACAGCCTAGACCCGATCACCTGATCTTAATCCTGTGATTTCTGGTTGTGGAGTTATCCGAAAGATGTTGCGTTCAGTACTCCGATTGCCAACGTAGCTGAATTGAAGACATGCATTGCGCAACACATTCTGAACTTTACCCAGGTGACTCTTCGGTTGTGGAACATGCTGATTCCTGATTTAATCTTGTTGCACACAACAGTTGACAGCATATTAAACATGTTTTGCGCCAGTCTCGATAAACTTAAAAATAAATTGCATGGATGCTTTTTATGTGGTTTTTGGCCTCAGGACAGTTAAAAACCGATTTTTTCCATCCGATGTGATACGACCTGACCATAGTGGATGGGCTTACGTAACTAACAGTATCACAAATGTAGAGTCATGCACAATGAACAGTACAGTTGGTTTATAGTGTAACTTACGCCTTAGCCGTTGTTTTGTGATTTATCATTTGTAGTCGAAATTCTGACGCTTACAACGCCATCTGTCGCTAAAATTTGCAACTTTTTTTTGTTGTTCATGTTTTTTTCCTCTTCTTCAATATTACGCCGTTCAATTTTAACGTCACTCTAATCAGTGGTTCGTTTTCTAGAGCGTTTTGAAACTTAAACTTCAATTATAACCACACTGTACTTTTAGAGTCCCCGTGTATCATTAAATTTCACTTGCAAAAAATAAATTTTAATTTTTTTCGTTGTTTAATGTGTTTTAGTTATCAGATTGTCAATATAAATCCATAACTAAAATTTAATAAAGTACATAAATAAATCGTGAGGCCTACAGAAAAATTAAGGACACTGTACAAACTAAACAAAAGTTTTGATTTCATTGAGCTACACCGAGACGTTTTTTATTGAAATTCTTGTCAGCATCATTTACAGTTTTTCCGTTTTTCTATCTATACAAAAAGAAAGTATTATTCTGTAATAATTTTCGAATTCCATTTTTCAGCGGAATAATAAATTATATAAGGTTTCGAACACGATTTGATTGATTTTAGAAAATGCCTGTTTGTGAGTCTGTTTCTGTATGACGCATAAATTTTACAGACGTTCTAATTCACGAAATGTTGCCTAAAATCGATGAAATTTTATGTGAATTATTTCCTCTTTCGAATGGAGCTGATTACTTTTCAGTCGAATTCTCTAAAAAGCGAATGCTTTGAATCAATGACTTTTGCGATTTATGTGATAATTCTATCACCTGTTTATATGCGCAGAATGCGTAAAATTCTTATAATAATAATAGTTTACTGTTTAATTCAGAATGAGGTCATCAAAGAAAGGTTGCCTGTATTCGGTCATTTGTTCGGAATATGCTGCTGTATAGAAAACTTTTTTTGATGACCAGAACATACTAGTTTAATTAAGCTAGAGTCATACTTGACCAGTTACTGTTGGAAATGCTTTAAAACACATTCAAACACAGAAATTTTAGACATCTACTTAAAAAAATATACATCATTGCAATTTCTTTTATTATTCGTCCTTCAGCTGCATTCGACAAAAGTCGCACAATGATACGGAAGCTTCTTCACTTTTGGCACTAGAAACACATCATTGAAAAATCGCCTATTTAGCGATAACACACGAAAAGCTTGCTCAGAAATTGTTTCCACACATCTAAATCTATAACATCTAATTTAATCTTTTCATAAATGAAAAATTTTGGTCAAGAAATTTAATTACTTTCATTTTTAAGGATATAAGACAATAAGGGGAGGTGTTGCACCTCTGACCATGTTGTACCTTTGACTACATAGACTATGGCGCCTTCTAGAAGCATTTTATGAGTTTTGATGTATTTAGTGCATAGTTCCTTCACTAGAGAGCTTCTGTGGATTATTCAAGTCAGAAAGGATTCCTATTAATATTAATAATCCATTTCCATCATAAAAATATAAGTATTTATTTGTTAATGTTTTGCCTAATAATACTTTTTGTCTATGGTTTCATTGATATAAATAATTTAATATGGTTATTATAGAGTTTTATAAGTATAATTGGGTTTGCGAAAATGTTTATCCTAACACTAAAACTATAGAGTGCTTTCTTATTTGCAAGAGCAAAATTTTGTAACTCAGACCATGATCAGTTGTTGTTGCTTTGACCAGGTGTAAGGTGCAACACTCTTAAAAGATTTCCTAAACATTTCAATTTTATAATTTATTTACTGCAACTGTCTTGAAATTAGTTAACAATATTTTTTTTACTTCCATTGTTCATAAAAAATAAAAATAGGCACAGTAGGAATTAGAAGTTTTGTGTATTTCTGGTCATTACTGTGTTGACATTCTTTAAACAGTAATTTGAATGTAATAATAGAATCAAGATTATAATCAATGCATGTCATATAGTAAATAATAATATAAGATAAACTAAAATGACAAAAAGTATGATAATTAAAAAAATGATTAAATTATTAAAAGTAAAGAACAAGTAAATAATAAATGCATAAATAAATATGCAGAATAAAGAAGAGATACATTTTCATTGAATTTTTCAATGAAACTTTCCTCTTAAAGGAGCCCAGTTCAATCACATGAAAATGATAAAGTATGTAAGTTTTTATTTTATGTTAATAAGTCTTAATAAACAAAAAAGCTTGATTGATAAATAAATATAAAAGGTGTCCATAATTAAACTTGCGGTATTCAGAGTGTTCTGTAGCGTGATCTAACTGTGACAATGGCACCAAATGTTGTAGGAAAATTAAAGGTAACGGGGAACGAAGGATTCCGCGAAAAAAATATTTAGTTCCAAAAGTCACCGCCAAAGGAATATGTGACGCTGTTATTCGAAAAAGAGAGTTTCAAAAAATAAAAAATCAATGCTGAAATAAAATTACCGTTTATTTAACGAATTTAGCAATTTAATTCAAGCTCAAAATGATAACAGTTTATAAAAATCTAAAAATTTACATAAACGCTGCGCTGCTAAAGTTTCTTTATCTGCAATTTCACTTACAGAGGCCGTAAGAAAGCAAAAGCAGAAGATAAAGTTCTTTATTCAAATTTCACGTCACATCCTTTGGTCCAGTGCCATCTTGTTCGGCTTTAAAAGGTAATGTGCTACTGTTAGAAGCAATTTCATTGAAAGTTATCTTTCATAATGTTTCCTTCTTTAGTCGAGTGGGCGATATTAGTCAAATTCTTTACTTCAACCAGTGTAATGCGACAGCTGCTCTTCGTTATTTTAGAAACCACCAAAAATCCTTAAATGTAACAGTCCTTGGTCAGTTAATGCTTCAGATTTAAAATCAGATTTTTTTTTCATCTTCATACAAAGTTATTCATCTATTAAATTTCTTTGTATATTATTTTTGTTTTCTAGATTCAGCAGCGCATACAAAAATTGATTTACATAGTAATAAATTATACACAATATAATTATTATTTTGTGAAAAAAATAGTTGCTGACCTTGGGAAGTAAAAAGCCGCCTCGTTAAATATTTTTCCCTAACAAAACAAAAAAATATGACATAAGTTATCATAATATAATAATTATTATTTAAACTTCAAAATATGACTTTTATTAAATTCCATCCAAGATTCTTTTAACTGTTTTATTTTTTCAGTGTTGGCAGTTTGCTACCTAAAAAAAATAAAAAAACATCAGATTTCTTTATTGTCACCACATTTTCAAAGTAGAAATATTTGCCTTATTTAATAACATATCGAGCAATTGAAATGTAAGAACAATTGTACAATTTTAAATAAATGTGGGAAATATATACATAAGCATGGTGCATTATCATTGGATAGATCGCCGAACTCGTAATAGAGACCAGAGTTGTCTCGACAGAGAGGAAATATCAGCCCCCCCCCCTACTAAAAATTTTTTTTCAAGAAAATCTTTAAAATAATCTGTAGAATATCTGTAGGCATTTGGCCTATTTTTAAAAAAATCTGTAGATAAATTTAAAGTTGTCTTAAAAAATTCTGCAGATATTACTATTAAGATAAAGCTAAATCTGCAAAATGTCTTCAGATTTCTGTAGAATATCTGAAGAAAGTGGCGATTTCTTCAGATAATCTTACAATTATTTTAATGGGGACAGGTTCTCAATGTCTTCTTGAAGCAGATTCGACTTTTATTCCTCGAGATATATTTTTTCGGCAGAGAATGCGGCGAATCTCGTTGATATTAGGCAAACTAGAGATCTTCTTGAAGAGCGTTCTCAGAGGGGCTCAATTCGTTTCGAGAGGATTGCGATTGGATTTATCAGTGACCCTACATATAATTTCCAGTACCGAGGATTCCTTTTTTGTGTGACAACCTCAGAAGCCAAGTGACTGACCTATATTGGGATCAATGGAAAAATTTTGTTTGAATAAACAAAGAAAATATTTTTTATTGTTGTTGTTGTAGTTGTTGTTGTTTGTAATTTTTTATCCACAATTTTCAGCTGAAATGCATAATAATGTAATAATAACGCCATTAATCCGTCTCAAATTAGAAAGTTTTTATTATCCAAAAATTGTGTTAATCCTTTATGGCTATATAAGTCAATTAAACAAAATTACGTGAGAGAGTTATGGGTACTGCACACCAATTTAAATTTTGCAAAAACAACAAAACTTTATTGGAATTACAAATTGAAAATACAAGACTTTTGTAAGACTCAAATAAAATTGCTGAAAGTTTTTTTTTTAATTTTATAAGAGTGTTAACAATATATGTATATAAATAAATAAATATATATATATATATATATATATATATATATATATATATATATATATATATATATATATATATATATTGTCTGAGCAACAAAACTGATTTTTTACTTCAACTAAAAAATTCGCTTAAAACAACCAAAATGTACTCAACAAGACATTTTTTTGTAGTTTTGATCAATTCCTTTTTCTGGGTGTAATTTAGGTCATAAAAGATTAAACTAAATGTCTTTTATCCCAGTCATTTGTAATATTTTAAAAGGGTTTAGTAACTATCAATTAAGATTACTAAATTTCAAAAAATAAAAAAGCGTGGTTCTAATACAGAAAGACTTAAAGAAATAGTATCCTGTAAAGCTGCACCCAGAAAAAGGAATTGATTAAAACTACAAAAAATGTTTATTGAGTACATTTTGCCTGTTTTAAGTGAATTTTTTAGTTAAAGTAAAAAAATCGGTTTTGTTGCATGGACAAAAAAAATATATTGTTAGCACTAGTATAAAATAAAAAAAAATTTCATCAATTTTTTTTAGTCCTACTAGTTTTGTATTTTCAATTTGTAATTTGAACAAAATTTTGTTGTTTTTGCATAATTTAAATTTGTGTACAGCAGCCATAACTCTCTCACGTAATTTTGTTTAATTGACTTATATACCAACGGATTAACAAAATTTTTGGATAATAAAAATATTTCCAATTGAGACGGATTAATGATGTTATTATTACGTTATTATGCTTTTCGGATGAAAATTGTGGACTAAAAATTGAAAAAAAAAAACAATATTTTTTTGTGTACTCAAGCAAAATTTCCATTGACCCGTATTTAAACGAAAAGATTTGTTGGACCAAACGAATTTTTGTTCATTCAACAAAACTTTTTTCTGGATGTGTCTGCGGTTGGAACATTAATATTCATTCCATAAGGAATTGTGTATTATCACTAATTCCTAAGACTCATTCAAAATTTTGTAAGAAGTAAACCGTGATCTGTCTTCTTAAAGGATGCTTGTCGAATGAATGGATAACTAAACAGGTATACAGTAAATTCTAAATTAATAACTATTATCCCAAATAGTACTAAATGTCTTTATATTTTCAGATATACATTTTTTAGGATGTACATTAACAATAACAAATGCATTACATACAACTTGAATTTGTTTAACAATCTTCTTTGTTTTAAATGATTTTAAAAAAGCAACCCAAACCGACTTTTTAAAATTTTAATACACGTGTATGAAACAAGGTATTGCTCAAGTTACAGACTAACAAAATTTTAACATTTAAAATTTTCAAACAGAAACTCTTTCAATCAAAATTATTCAAATTTTCACAACTTAATTAAAGAGAGATTATAAATTTCGTTGCATGCAGATGAAATGCAATGATTTCAATGAAATTAAATGCTCTTTCTCCTTAAATTTCATTCTTTCAATGAAATTCGAAACTCATACTTCGTAATGATTGATTGAATGACGCTAAATTAAATTTGCAATAACATCTTCCCATCGAATGAGGTGAATTAAAAAATATTATTTAGTATCATTTTCGTTGACAGAGATATTTCGATGTGCAATCATTTTCTAGAATACATTTTCTAATGAATTTAAGTAACCAATATGCTGTATCTAATTAATTTATTAGATTACTAGTGTAAATGCCCGTCCTAAGAAGTTGAGTAAAATTTGTGTTTTTCATCTAAAATTGAAAAAAATATATAAAAAAAGATAAAATAATTGACAATATAGAAGCGTTTATAGTAGCAACGTTTGGCCAGTTTATGCTCTAATAAACATAATATTTGTATTAATATTTTTAGGTAAACCAGGCTTTCCTGTTAATATAACATATCAAAATTAAGATTTTTTAATAAAACAAAAATTTGACAAATATGCTATAAGGCTGCGTAATTTAAAATTCTTCAGACACTATTGAAATAATATTGATAAAATTAATAGTAATTTTTTATAACACTTTGAAACTGTACTCGTTTACCCTCCCCCCTTTCAAAATAAATGTATATTAATTAATAATTAGGATAAATTTTAAAGAAATAAAACTGTCCCACTGTGTTTTAAATCTGTCAATAAAACTTCTAAGCGAAACACGAAAGCTATTTTTATTCAAGGATAAATTTTATGAAATCTTTTCAGTGTTTCCTAACTTTAATTTTTTATATATCTATGTAGTTTTTAAAATATTGCAATACAAACAGGAATCAAACCTAGTTAATGTCCATTTTTAATAACTGTTCAAAGCTTTTTACTTAATGCTTTAATGTATCGAACGAAAATCATCATTTATCTTTTCTTCCACAAACGATGCTACTTCGTCACCTGAGAATAATAAGGTTCTAACTGACATTTTGAAAAAAAATGATATTTTGGCATAGGAATGTTCTATTTGTATCAATGAATGTATTTCCGTATTAAAATTTCGATATATATAATTTACACCCGCTTGCGAAAGAGAATAATATAGTTCCATCAGAAATTGTTGAAAGCAGTCAGAGTAACAGAGTTCTATGTGCAAAGTAATCGCATACAGCATATAAGTTGATATATTATTATTTTATTTTACAATATATAATGAAAACCGGCAATCTTTTATTTCTTGTGTGAAAGAGTATATAATTTCGATAATTAAATTGTTTTTCGGTAAAATATAGAGGAAATTTTTAACTGTAAAAATCCTTTTAAATATGTTTTTAGTACGTCGATATGCAAAGCGAATTGTGTTTAATTTTATTAATGGACCTAGTCCAAGCAGGGATGAAGGACTAATCCTAATTCATTTAGATTTAGAAAATCCTGTGGGAAGAAGGGATGACAGTTTAGATGAAGCACCAGCTCTAGATATTCTTAATAATCAATTTAAAAAAGTCTGTAAAAGTAATTCCTACAAATCCAACAGATAGCAGGACAATGGGTTTTTTGTAAGTTAAAAGTGCCTTTATGTAGTTAAGTACATCCAACTGGCAATTCCTTGTCTCCAGCTGCGAACAAAATACCCGAGGTAAATTCTCAAGCAGAATAATATCAAATGATAACAAGAATAAAATAAAAGCTCATATTGAAAGTTTTCGTAAGATTGAGTCGTAATACAACAGAGCAAGCACTAAAAAAACATACTTAGAATCAGAGCTTAATCAGAAAATGTATGACTTGTACTTTCAGAAATGCAGAGAAAGCAATGCAAAGCCAGTGAAACATTCATGCTACAGACACATATTTAATACGCAGTTCAACGTAGAATTCAATAAACCAAAGAAAGATTGGTGTGATCACTGTGAGGAGTATAAACATTTTGAAACCCAGGGAGAAATACATAATGACATGCAATTTAAGTATGATCTGTACATAAAAGAAGTTGAATCCACCAGAACTCTTAGAAACGATGACAAAAATTCCCCTGATAAGTCAGTCATTTGCTTTGTATTAGAAAAGTTATAACATGTCCTAAAAATGATGTCAGCAAGTTTTTCTATGAAGAAAACTAACTTGTATAACGTGATAGCCCCATGCAACATGGAAGAAAGAAAATAAAGCATATTGTTGCTGGTGGACAGACGACATGTCAGGCAGAAATGAAAATGACATAAGCTCAGCTGTATTAACGACTGTTCGGAAGATACTGACAGGCTTTCCACATGCTGATACATTAATTTTATAATGTGATGGTTGTGTTCTTCAGAATAGAAACCAAATGATATCTTATGCAATTGCAACACTTATACTACAATCTCATCCACATATTATGGACATTACTCTAAGATATTGTACACCTGGACATTCATGTGTGCAAGGAGTGGATAATATTCAGAGCCAAATAGAAAGAGCAATGAATTTTAAAGAATATTTTTCGCCTCTTTCATTTATACGTCTGTTGCTGAGAGTAAATCGCAGTAATTTATTTATAACCCTGAGAACAAACCAGTTCAGTTCAACAATCAGTACAGTACATAGATTTCCACTCGTGTAGCAAAAAAATTGTCTATAATTTCATTCCGTAGAGCAAGGTGATACAACTTTGATTCACACAACTTCTTTATAATATTGAGTTTAAGGCAAGCAACTGTTGTGACCTGAATTTCACAGCGGTGAATTTGCAAAGGAGCCCCTCAAAACGACGAGGAATATAAACATTATTTCCACAAAGGATTTTACCAAATCCTAAAGTAGTACAGATAAAGTAGGATTGCATTAACAAAGATAAAATAAAATACCTGCAGAGCCATGTCAAAGTAATTTCCGAGAGAAGAAGGGTTCTACTTTCAAAATATGTTTAAGAGAAATTAGTCAAACTGTAATATAAAATAAAGCATGGTTTATGGAAAATTCCAAAATTTCGACTAACAAAAGAGTATCAAACTCATTTTGTTGTTTTAAAAAGAACAAGAAAGTTTTATCCTTAGAGATATAAAGTCTTTTCTTTTGATCAAGAGTATACCTGACTGTAATACGAAAAATTTCATTTATAATTCATTTCATTTATCAAAATAATCACAATTTTTTGTATTAAATTTCATACTCCCCTACTGAAATAGCACGCTAAAAAAACCGTTGGATTCCTATTTAACAAAATCAAATATTTAAGCTATTTTATGTTCAGTTATATAATATATTTAACTTACGTAAATTCCCTAGTTTTGTGAAGATGATTTAATTAGTATGAATAAGTGGAAGCAGCAGTATTCTGTTGTTGTACTACAATATAGATAGTAATAAATATTTTACTATCCACTGAAGTTTATTCGAATTAATCAACTAAATTTCACTTTGTTAAACTACAAAAAATTACACAAGTTACGAAAAATATGGTTTTTCATGATAAAACCATCTTATTCTAAGGATAACACGACGTTTGAGAATAATATGGTTCTATCAAATTTTTTAAATGTAAAAAATTCCATGAAAATGTTATTTAAAAACTTTGATTTTGTAGAATTACTATCTATATCTACATATAAACCAATTAATGCCAAAAGTTTTTTACAAACTTTAATAGCTGCACGTACACAACATGCTGATTTTCAAAGTTTTCTAACTCGAAATTGATTTTGGCCAGATAGAACCTTCTTATTCTCAGATGACGATTTGTCAGTGAATCGATCTTAAATGAGGCACCATAATCCCAGCCTAATGAAGGCATTGTTAAAATTTTTCTTCCCGCGAATTGGTGTTTTTCTTCTTTGTACCCTTTTCTGAAAGGCTGATGTAACGTTGCAAAAGAGAATGACTCCCAACCACAGATCTTGTTTACACTTTCCGCTACGGTTGTTTACAACTCGATTTCTGAAAAAAATTATCTGCGCAAATGATTGAATTTTTTTTTTTAGTTTTGATTCTTTTATATAAAATTATGTCGAAAAGGAGGGATTTCAAGTAGAAAAAGATTTTATTTGAGCAGGTATTTTTTTTTAAATACCCATCACGAAATTAAGCCTAACGTGGCTTCGATTGATCATATAACTTCCTAAGATCGATGGGTTTGTTCCGGATCTGATAAAATGTATTTTATTACATACAGATTTTTATTTTTTAATTTTAATATTTAAGATGCAACATTTCGCTTAGAATAAACCCACAAGAAATTAAATCAATTACTAAGATATTAAATTAAGTAATAGCAAATTAATCGAGTTGCTTTATTTTTCAAATTGGCATAAACAATTTAGTCGTGATAAATTAATTTTAATAAATACAATGATATCAGTCTCAGAAATTTTTTAGCAGCACATGCATTCAATAAATTCGGGATTAAAGATATCTAAAAAAAGTTCGAAGTCCGAATTAAATCTCTTTTTAATTTCAACAAATTAAAAGAGAACCTAAAACAAAACTATTTAAAAATTTTATTTACGTATATTGAACAAACAAAAAAAAAGGTAATAGGTGTAAAAAATTTGTATTTTGTCCCTGATTATATAATTTCCTTTTCTTTCAGTTGTGTTATCGACATCAAACAAAATGCAAGTAGTGAAAAAATTCTTCCCAAACTGTAATAGATTGAATTAACGTTAATCAAATATTGCGTTAAATTTCCAAATACCTTTTTATAAAAAATTCTATGTTTTTTACTGCGAAAATAAAATTTAGACACTTACTTCCACTGCTCTGTACATTACCTTTACGGAAATTTTCAAAAAGGTTGCAAACTTTTGGATTTACCTGAGATCAAAAAATCTATGAGGCTGA